>OX376211.1:4213261-4740761 GCA_947363905.1 Lithophane semibrunnea
CAGCAGTAGCGCTTGCGACCACTAGACCAACGAGGCGAACATTTTTGTGGACAGAAAAATGGGGCGTTTGCCGAATGTCTAAAACTTAATTGATCAGTCTTTAAAATCTTAAACATGAAATCCATTTATACGAATCATAGGACAAGACACCGTCTTCTCCATCTTAGAAAGGGTACAGCCATGATGGCAACATTGTTTTCCTGATCTCTTCCCACTAGCAATAATTCCAGAAGTTTCCAAAGACTGCTTTGCTGCTTAACTTATTCAAAAATCCAGACCAATGTTCACATCAAACGGTTGAGGATTTTGAACGCCTCAGTAATGTACAGTATAACTATTTTTTTAATGTCCCTCGGCAAACTTCGTGTTCGTCGGATTTCTTTCAATTGCCCTTTGCACTTGGTGAAGACCGGACACTCTCAATCGACTTGGAAGTACAATTCAACTCCGGTCCGATCTGCACCAAGCGCAAAGGGCAGCTGATAGAAATCCGACGACTGACGAAACACGAAGTTTGCTGAGGCACATTAAAAAAATAGTTGAACTGTACCCTTGTGTAATAGTATATATACCAACATGTATAGCCCGGTTGTTAAACCATTACCAATTCTGATGGATTAATTGCTCGGAATTTTAACTTCCTGTTTTTATAGCTTGCCCCAATTTTGAGCAATGACGAATGTGTTAAGATTTACGGAGATAGAGCCGTCTTTGGTTATGAACGCAAGTACATAGTGATGTTTACTTGTTTTTAGTACGCTGCAAAACAAAGGCCACTAGCATTGATGAGGTTTGCATGTTGTCGAAAATATTTTGTAGTGCTGCCATTCTGAATTGTTGTAAGGCAACTTTATACGAGCGCAGTAATGTAACGGTACAGTAAGGTCCCGGCTGTCATTTGTGGATCTTTAACAGTCGTTACGGGTCGTCAGAAGCCCGAAAGTCTGACAACCAGTCTTACCAAGAGGTATCGTATTACCCAGTTACTGGGTTCTGGAGGTCAGATAGGCAGTCGCTCCATGTAAAATACTGGTATTCAGCTGCATCCGGTTAGACTGGAAGCCGACCTCAACATGTTGGGAAAAGGCTAGGCAGATGATGACAGCTTTGATCAGTCCCCTCGTAACTCCAATGTAGGTAATATGCTAATAATGAGCATTGAGTACCCACCTGTGTAATAATGACATCATACTTTGGCTGCCTATCCCACGATCAACAATCAAATGACCTGTAGGTATTCGTTGCTAAGCACTAGTACTTGTATGGCAGGCACATTACTCGGAAATAGGAATTCTAGTGTGATTGGCATGTATAGTGGGTTTATCGGTGACTTGATCTTTTAGTGATTAGATTGATAGTTTTGAAATCATGTATGTTTCGTCTTGTGGCTAAGAAATAGCAGCCGCACGGGTCGATCAATCAGGTTAAGCTACGCTTGCCGCGGTTGGCCCGTGGATGCGTGGCCATCTTTACATACCAAGACCCCTCTGTGCCTCGGAAAGCACGTTAAGCCGTTGGTCCCGGCTGTAATTTGTAGATCTTTGACAGTTGTTACGGGTCATCAGAAACCCGAAAGTTGACAACCAGTCTTACCAAGGAGTATCGTGTTACCCAGTAACTGGGTTGTGGAGGTCAGATAGGCAGTCGAACCATGTAAAATACTGGTACCGAGCTGCATCTGGTTAGTCTGGAAGCCGACCCAATACACGGTATTTAAACATTAAATAAAATAAATAAACAAAATAAACAAAATAAATAAACAAAATAAACAAAATAAAATAAATAAAATAAATAAAATAAATAAAATAAATAAAATAAATAAAATAAATAAAATAAATAAAATAAATAAAATAAATAAAATAAATAAAATAAATAAAATAAAATAAATAAATAAATTACTTTGACTTAGTAAGTTTTGGTAATACCAACTTTTTACAACACTTCGTCAAGATGATAAAAAAATAAATGTATACTTACTTAATTCTTACTTACTTACCTTAAATATCGTACAGGAACAAAGTTGTAAAGTAATCTGAACATTCTAAGTTAAAGCTATCAGTGCTTGTTCTTAACTTTTCAACAGAATCCTCGCAGAATACTGTGTTGGGGGAACTTTTAATATTTATACTGATACGTTTTTGAACAATCTAAATCTTAGGAAAGTACTTAGGTATGTTTTTAATGTAAGACTCAATCTTAGGCTAAAACTTTTTTAGAGATGACTGCCCGGGGCCTACAGGCTTTCACATTATTATTTTAGGCTTCACTTTTTATAATAAGTGGCAAACAATAAGTATATTTTTCACCTTCTTGTGTCCATAGATGAAGCTCTTTCAACTGACTTGTGGCGTACTTAACCTTAACGGATCTCGCTCACTAGACGGCCACGACTCCGGCCAGTCGTGGCCGTCTAGTGGTATTGTATGGTGTGCGGCTAGTTGGCCGTTGCGACCAAGTGCGCAATTCAAATAGGTTTCTATAGTTTACCTGGTTGCGGGCGTGGTCGTGGCCGTCTAGTGCCCGAGATACCTAAAAAGATGATATGTCCTTTACGTAGAACAGCGGAGAGCATTTTCTGAGACTACTAAAAAATAATCTTATGACAATTCCATACATTGCAAAATTAAATACACATCCAAACTTGACACCAAGACCAGATCAGAGCAGAGCATTTCCTGAGACTGTTGAAAAATTAATCTTATTGCAATTCCATACAGTGCAAAATTGAATACACGTCCAAACCATACGCGAGCATTTTGCAGTTCGTTGTGCGCTGACCCTTAATTCACAATAAAGTTTATTTATCAACAGAAATAAAACCAGAATTTCGACGCGATGTACCAAAACAAAAAACACACCCATTTCCCTTTGACAAATCGACCAATATCGCAAAATTTACAGACTCCAATAAAACGACCAATTTTATGCATCTTTCCACAAAATTTATAGCTTACCACAGACAATACATCTACTTTCAATACTCTAAGATAGGGTGCGATTTTTTAGTCGCTGTCGCATGACAAAGCTCTTTTGTGCCTTGGCCTTAAATCTGGTCGCCTGTATAAACACGATAACAGGTCCTCCTAGTTAATGAAAATGGGATGGTGGTAATCGGGAGTACATAAATAAAGGTTCTTTGAACTTCAGGTACAACATTTAAGTTATGGCTGGGCTGAGGTGAATTTTAAGTGGGCTTCAAGAAGTGGTTTTTGGTAGATACGGATTACCTCATTACGTTTGTACTAACTGGTAGTTTTTCATTACAGTTTGTAACGGATCAGGTAGATGGTTTACTCTCATCATCTGCCGAGCCTTTTCACAACTGTTGGGATCGGCTTCCATTCTAATGCTAAGGCTACACTTCGCGTTATCGCGAACTTTTTTTCGTGCGCTCTCTCTCGCACACCCCTCGATGTCTCGCTGAGCAACAGAGAGCGCACGAAGAAAAGTTCGCGATAACGCGAAGTGTAGCCCCACCATTACCGGATGCAGCTCAAGACCAGTATTTTAAATGGCCTGTCTTTCCTCCACACCCCAGTTACTGAGTAAAAGATACCCCCTGATAAGACTTTCGGGCTTTTACCCGTAATAACAGTCAATGATGTCCGAATGACAGCCGGGACCAGCGGCTTAGCTTGCTTTTCGATATGTAATCGATATATAGAAAAATATGCTAAAAATCATATTTTCTCTTACATTTAGTCTAGCATCTCAGGTGCGTTTCGTATTTCTACAATGACTTTCACCAGGATTGACATAAGCTTTTCGGTACCTTATGTCAGTCCCATACATTTTTGCGCATTTTTGGTTTTTGCATTAGCGTTATCGCTGATAGAATGTCACTTTGTCTAGGGCCCCAGATCTCGACACTAACAAATTAAGGTCCTACAATTATTTTGTTTTCGCTACTTTTCAAGGGTCGATACCCAATTTTTTCGTTCGAAAAACGTACAAACGATTTGTGGGTTCCCTGGATGTAAAAGAGATACATAATTATATTTGAAGTTGATCGCTGACTGTTCACACCGCGCCAGCGAGTAGTCGGTTGTCGCAGCGAGCAAAGAGCTCGCTCAGCGACCGTCGCTTTTAACGGCAGAATACTCGCTGAGAGAATCACGCTTGGTATAAAAGCATACCAGCAAGTAATCGCTCGTTTCTCGCCAACTAGTTTTTAGTTGCTAGCTCTATTCCCTTCTCGTTAATTAAATTCTCGAATTCAAAACTAGATTGGCCATAGAATTAAACCAATGCACATGTCTTTATCGGGTGTAAAAAGACCCTTAACGAAGCCGAAAGCCACTTGTGAGCCTGTGTGATCATTTTTTTGTACTGGGCCATACTTTCCAACTTTTGGTTCCAACTTTTTCAGACGTTTTTTTAAAGAAAGCAAGTTGTAAATGTTATAATTTCATTTTTAAATACGCCCACGAACCCTGGACCGGTGCATGCACCCATAAACACAATGTTTTGCGTGCGTTACGTTGCGCACTATCGTAAACAGCAATTTTTACGCCAAATTATAAGTCGTTTCCCAGCAATTATTTTTGTGCTGTTACTTAATTTGATGTACAGAATGCGTAGTTGACGGCAATGTGTGTCTTTGAACACCCTGTATAGCGAAAAAAATGTAATCGAACTGATAAAACTTTGCAGTCGTAATAAAATTAAAGTTATCACAATTTTCAAAGATTTATAGAAGATTATTCAAAGTGTTACTGGCCACTTATCCTAGGTTTCCGGCGGTTTGGACCTAACTATTAATCATGGCTGGATTCCAGACTGGCGTAATGGTCTGGATTTACATCTGCACCTGTTTCAACTGGCGATTTTTAACCGACTTCTGATAAAAATTGGTAGGTTTTAAGATTAATAAATTGGCTACTTAATTTTTCACAACTTTTTTTTCCTTCTTGTTATTTAGGTGCCTTCACTGAGATTAACTAAAATAATACTCCAAAATATACTGAAATGTATAACTTTTATTTAGTGTATTAGTGTATTTTATTTAATTAAGGTGCTATTTGTGTATTTTTGGGTAATTAACAAACGTCAAATTATTATAAAATGCGAAATAAAAAGAGTACCTACGTCGGTTTCCCCGACCATACCATTTTGACCAATTTTTTTTTACCATTAGTCTAGGGTTATTACATTACCATTCATTATAAATTTACCATATTTTCTATATAGCTAATAATTCGCAACAAAATCCTTAAACTTTCTATAAAAATATGCTGACACTTAACCCTTCATTGCTCGGTTACTTGTCAGACTGTATCAAAAACACGCACGGGGCGATGTTTCCCACAAAATTATCGCTCATTACCTCAAAAATAAAATTGCAAAAAAAAATATTACCTTTACAATGTCTTGAAGACAGGACTAGGCTCCATATGTCAGGTTTTATCCATTGTTTTGTGTTATTAACAATGTAAAAAAGTTACATGTGTACGTAATACATCACTTTACGTGTGGTTATGTTTAAATTACAATAATCTCGCGTCTGATATATATCTTTGAATAAAATTTTGTTTTCTTTGTGCTGTTGTTAACGTGTTTTTTCTTGTGGTTTTTCGCAATATTACTTCTGGATTTTCTTGTCTACCCTTTTCCCAACTATGTTGGGGTCGGCTTCCAGTCTAACTGGATGCAGCTGAATACCAGTATTTTAGCTGGAGCGACTGCCTATCTGACCTTCACATCCCAGTAACTGGGTAATACAATACGCCTTGGTAAGACTGGTTTTTACTTGTCACTTTTAGGCTTCTGTCTACTCGTAACGACTGTCAAAGATCTAAGAATGACAGCCGGGACCAACGGCTGAACCAGCTTTCCGAGACACGGAGGGATCTCATTATGTAGATGGTCACCCATTCTCGAACCAACCGCGGCAAGGACAGCTTAACCTTCGATCGACCCGTGCGGCTGTTATTATTTGGCCATGGGCCCCTGGATTTCGCATCACAATAGCATCGAAATAAACGCAAAAGAGTTCTATAAAGTCTAATTGGATTTTTACATCAATATACAAAATTCTTGTACCTCAGGTAAGTACTTACCTATTATCTCTTCTCGGTAGTTCCAAAATAAGAATTGTGTCAGACAGGGACTGATAAGATTTCCAGAAACCCAATTCCGTCCTCGACAAACTAATTTAAGTAGTGTTTAGTCGTAAACTCAGTTGACTACGCGGTAGATCTCAAGACCAAATTTATTTGAGGACAACTTCTAATCACTTCTGTTTTCCCAGAGGCGAGAGGCACACCACACACACGCCACACCACCACATGTTACCACATTTCGCCAGTTGTATCAATTTTATCATCATTTCAGTCGAAAGACGTCCACTGCTGGACATTAGCCTCTCCAAGTGTGGCAACATCGACCGATCGTGCATCCAGCGCATTCCCGCGACCTTTCACAGAACTTGCTTACGTAATAGGTTTGAGCCCATTCGACTACAATTCCCTAAGAAAAACCCTGCCCTTTATATCTGGAGATCAAGGACAGAGTTCTCATAATCAGATACATATTCCTTCCCATTATTATGAGACAAAAGGCCGCCATAACAATGAGGTTCACAATATAATTTCCCCCAAAAAAAAATTGTTTTAGAGAAAATCAGAGAAAAACGTCCTATCTCAGATTCTGAGCATCGTTTCCGCATTCCGCTGTCAAACTCACTTTTCCGCTTTGCAAGTCTCCTTTGAAAATAAATCGCGTCGCAAATTCTCTTTTATGGGTACACAGTCGCACCTTCTTGGGCCGGATTGCGTGCGTAATTATAGATTGTACGCAAGCATTTTGTTACGTTACGCTAAGTATTTTTATACTTAGTTTATGAGAAATGCCTTTACTACTAGTGGTACTTAGTCATGTGCAGTGTTAACGTATTGTCTGAGGGTTATAAAAATAGATACTTGCAGTGTTTTTTTTTATAAATAACAATTATATCTTCCTGTTTTTATTTAATAAAGCGGTTTAAAATACAGACACTGGTTATCCTATATTAAACTTTGTCACTTTTACTTTTTACTTACTAGCAATTCAAAAGTTCTGCAAAATAATTTCTCAAAACCTGACGTCATTGCTTCCAGCGCTGCGCTAATGTTTTTTTAATCTCAATGATGGCGTGGGCGCAGGTGCACCGCGCAACTCAACCCGCCAGATGCCGTGTCGCGTGTATAATCGAACACGCCATGTTGGACGCAAATTGCGCCTGCGATTTTAGGGTTAACATAAATAGTTTTTTTAATACATTCTATGGTCAAGTAATTTGAGGTGGTCTTTGTTCACATTTTTTTGTGATTTAAGTTTTGCAGAGCAACAGCAGAAGTAAGTAATTAAGTCTTTTATTACGAAATTGTAGTGCAATTTTGAAGAATGAGGAGAGAAAAGCAATCAAGCTAAATTCCTATCAGAAAAGACTTATAAATAAATACAATAATAATCCAACTGTAGCTACCTAAGTATAAAAAATGCGCATCGTCATTGGACACATTGGTTCAATCAGAATTAAATTATGTTTAAACCAGTTTTTGCTCGGTTCAAGTTCATAATGCGTAAGTTTATTGCAAACCCTACGAATGCCCATCCAATTTACGCAGTATTTTATTTATATTTTATTTCTTTTAAGACACTCCGTTCGTCGTTCACATAATTATATTACTGCAGTGACAGCAAAAGAAATCCACTTACTGTTATCATTCACTCAATATAATAAAAACAGCGAGTTTAATCTTCCAATTGGTTGAGCTAGTCACTATATTTTTTTACTTCAAGTTACTAGATTCTCTTCTATAAAATATATCGTCGGGAAAGACGAAATACCTAAAAGTAGATCCCAAGCAAATAGTTTTTAGGGTCGGACCAATCTAGTGACATATGTTGGACGTAAATTCTTAAGCGTATTTGCGCACGATTACTTGCTACATTGAATAATGACAACACTAACCTTTTTTAAAGGTTTTTTTGTGTAATATTGGTTTTTGTTCACCTTTTTCCTGATTGCTTTAGCAAGATTGAAAGTCTATACACAAAGCAGCACTATCTACATCTATAAGTACATTTATTAAAAAATCGTAACCCTCTTTTGGCTTTGCTGTAGTCGGGTAATTAAAGTCACCGTTTGTGTGACCGCGTTAGTCTTCTAAAAAAAATATTTTTTTTTTTCGGAAGGTTTATGTGTATAATATGTATTATACACATAAACCTTCCGAAAAAAAAAAATATTTTTACATCGAGATTTCTTTGAGTAAGTAAGTTTATATTCATGTGAATATAAACTTACTTACTCAAAGAAATCTGGATGTTTTGTCAAATCACCCGACTACTTATTTTATAATTTACAATCAAACTGCCCAGCTTATGATCGATCCTGCTAAATATAACTTAAAAACTGCAACCCTCAGCATTTTACGGTTTAAAGTGGCCATTTTGTTCCATCACTATTATTACATTTATTACATTTTATAGCCATGAACTGAACGAATCTTTAATACAATTAAGAGAATTTTTTACTATGACATAAACCTAGATTAACTGACCCACTTTGCTTAACAAAATGCTACAGTTTTTATCGGTCCCGATTACATTGTTGCGTTTTTTTTATTGGCTGATGCAAAATAATTATTCTATAAGTTTAATATGATTTGTGTTCGTTGTAAAAAATTTTTTGCTTCGGTTTTTTAGGGTTGACTATATTTTCTTTGATTAGTTACGATTATAGAAGTATAAGAAATTATTAAATGATTTATGTTAGTTTTAGTAAGGTTCAAACTTAGAATGAATAGCTTTTATTAAGATTGTAATTAAAATTTTGAATAAGAAATTATAATTATTAGGTATTAATAGGTTATTTAAGATTTTAAGGTTTTTAGGCTAGAAACATAAAATAAATATTAAATTAACAGCTAAATAACGTAATTTCTTCTCAGAAATCCATTAATAAAAAGTTATTTTACCAACCTTGAAGCCAAATCGATTCCAAAGCCGATAAAAATACAATAGCTGCTTTTTTATGACAAATTCCCGAGTTTTAAACCGGATTAGTATCGAACCCTAGAAGCGATAAGCGCCACCCTATCACATGGTACTTAATCCTTTTATCGGCAACATACGAGGGGATAAAAATAAACCTAAATTGTCAAAAATTAGGACAACTGCCGAAACGGCTGTAGGTATTATCACGGAAAGCGGTTATTGACCACATAGTGTGAAATGTGAATAAAGGCTCTTACATACTGGGGCGATTCGTCACGCGACGCGACGCCGCGGCATTGTTCGCCGTGAAGTTTTCTCAGAAATTGTTTTGTTAAAATTCGCGTCGCGCGGCGAATCGCGCCTGTATGTAAGAGCCTTTAATGACGTTTATTTAAAAAAAAATCTTTAAATAGGTAAAATAAGTACCTACGGTAGGTTTGGGTCGACAAGAAAAACCTGAAACGACTAATTAGGTACAAAAATAACAGCCAATAGCCAGCCGGCTCGATCGATCAGGTTAAGCTACGCTTGCCACGGTTGGTCCGTGGATGAGTGACCATAATTATCATTAGGTATACCAAGATCCGTGTCTCCGAAAGCACGTTAAATCCGTTGTCATTTGTAAATCTTTGATAATTGTCACGGTTCCTCAAAAGCCCGAAAGTCTGACAACCAGTCTTACCAAGGGATATCGTGTTACCCAGTAACTGGGTTTTGGAGGTCAGATAGGCAGTCGCTCCATGTAAAATACTGGTATCAGCTGCATCCGGTTAGACTGGAAGCCAACCCCAACATAGTTGGGAAAAGGCTGGGCTGGGCTGGTATTGTCGTCTCCACCTTGTATATCATGACATTGACTACTTTCCCACACACGGGAAGAGCATTTTTATAAGTGAATAATTCACTATGAAATCATTCTCACTAAAGTCTGTGGTTTGAATTTATGCGAGAATAATCTCCATTTAATCTATCTCTGTGGCTCTTTAATTGTAGTTAAGACGCTTTACGTGTATCAATCAATCAATCAGTTAGTGAATCAATTCGGTCTATCACAGTCTATTGCTGGAAATAGCCCTTTCCCAAGTTGATCAACAATACCTGATTTTACGCCTCCTGTCTGTACGTGTATACATAGTCTACATGTATTCACCCTAAATTTTTCCCACTGCTGGGACACAGGCCTCCTCTCGGTGAGAGGGAGTGGGCCGTAATCCACCACGCGGGCACAGTGCGGGTTGTTGGATGAAGTTTTCAAATTTTTAGTTCTGTTTCCATACGATATTTTCCTTCACGGTTTTGGAAGCAGTGGTGACGAAATAGTTTAGTCAAAGTTCTTGTAAAGTGCTGTGGTACGAGCAGTGGTGGCCCAGTGGTAACGGCTACGACTTACGAGTTGTAGGTCGTAGGTTCGAACCCTGACAAGCGTTTTACTTTGTGTAAATTATTTCATCGCCACTGCTCTCAAAACGGTGAAGGAAAACATTGCGAGGAAACCTGCATGTCCTAGAACCAAAAAATTCGAAGACATGTGACATTTACCAACCCGCACTGTGCCCGCGTGGTAGATTAAAAAGCCCACTCCCTTTCGAAGAGAGGAGGCCTGTGTCCCAGCAGTGGGAACATTATGCTAAAGTGATATGGTTTGAACCTGCGACCTACAACTCGTAATACGCGGTCGTTTCCATTAGTCCACCACTGCTCATGTATGATATTCTGTAGTACAACGATTATTTCAAACTTATTTTTAAAGTTACTAAAATAAACCACACCCTAAAAAATTAACCCTATTTCCGCCCTTACTTCAAACTGTTAACGTAACCACATTTGACAGGTTAACTATTAGTTAAAAACAACGTTATTAACTACCGTTTCATTAATCTTCGTTTACATAAATAAACCTGTTTTATTATGATTTACGGTTTACGCGAAAAAAATAGATTGTTACGGTTATTTTTTTATATAAACTGGGATTTAACTGAAACGTCGGAGTTATTGCATTGTCGGTTGAGGTAAATCGTCAGTATAATATAACAAAATATGTAGGGTTTTCTTACAAAATATATAGGAGAAGAGGTTGACTATTTTCGTTTTGGTTTTGTAGGAATGTATGTTTTTACATAGTCATCTTTAAAATTACTGAATAACCCTAGAACGAATAAGAGGTTCTTCGTTATAGGTTTGTGATATAATTCTTGTAAGCCAAACCCAAATTTAATAAACTTAATTATTATTTAATATATTTTTAAATAAATAAACAAAAAACATATTAAATTCAAACGTTATAATTTTATTTTTTTATTATTAAGTAAAAATTATTATTTAACTTTAAAATTAGAAAGTCTCAATTGCAAATGATAAGTAACTTATTTTCAATTTTGTCAAGATAGGTACCTACTTGTGTAGGGAATTAAGCTCCAAATACTCATAACATGCCTCTTTTACAATTTGTAAACAAAAGCTAATGGGCGGTTTTATAATTTCTAACGTGACATATTATGTCTTTCCTGTGTTATCGTGATGCCGTGAACGTCCACGATATATCGTCACGTTAGAATTTATAAGAGCGCTCATTGGCAACGTATAGCGGTGTTTAAACGTTACATGCTGAAATTGTGTAAACTGGGGTTAAAAATAATATTTCCTACCGATTTAATCTACAATGTTTGTCTGTCTATGTGGATACTACAGAAACACAGCCTCCACCAAACAATGTACCAATCATTAAGGTCGTGTCCGTCAATAAACAATATTAAGCCGAATGTGTAGGTCCTAAAGGCATACACAGACTGACTGCATTTAGGCTAAAAGCCAATGCAGTGTAGTACCCGTCGATGTACACCCTAAGGCAAATTTTACCGTTGTAATGTCATCCCATTGTGGACAATTCAAAACACTATCTAATTATAAATATTGATAAATCTATTGTGCACAGAATTAGAGCATACAATTGTTTGTTTTATTGTTTCATTGTTTTGAAAATCGAAACAATAATAATAAATAACTGATCATAATTTGTCATTTGATTTGAGATTCAAATAAAGAACGAAATAATAGGAATCCGCCATCTTTAAATAATTTGCAAAACATTTTTAAGAAGTACAACATCACCTTGGGAGACCTAATTAGTCTTTCGTGGTGCTCTATCCATTTCAATCAAAAATGTATTTCACCAAAAAAATACAATTAGGTAGGTCAAATAATTCTAAGAAATCTGATTATATATCTGCCTAGCCTTTTCCCAACTATGTTGGGGTCGGCTTCCAGCCTAACCGGATGCAGCTGAATACCAGTATTTTACATGGAGCGACTGCCTATCGGACCTCCACAACCCAGTAACTGGGTAACACGATACCCCTTACCCGTAACAACTGTCAAAGATCCACGAATGACAGCCGACCAACGGCTTTACTTGCTTTTTGAAGCACGAAGGAGTCTCGATATGTTAAGATGGTCACCACGGACCAACCCGGGCAAGCGTAGCTTAACCTCATGGATCGACCCGTGCCGCTGTAATTATTTAGACACGAGGAATCTAATACCTATCAAAAGATTAATTTCATTGAGTCCAGGGGCTAAATAAAAAACGAATAAACACCTTGCAATGCCATTCAATAAAAACCGCGTAAACTAGAGCGTAAACCCAAAATATTAAGTCAATGACGAATCAAAATGGATTCCCTCCGCAATATCTACCGCGACCAATCACAATTTTATGCACCAAAACTATTTCAGTCTTAATATTCAATTAGTCTGTGATGGTCCAAGTCTCCTGTTACCTGCCATTGTTATTTTTTGTCCCGCTCTAACGTTCGACGAACCTTCGGGGGAAAAAAAGAAACAAAAAAAAATGGGACGCATTGCATTGTATGTTGTATTCGTTTGGTATCGTTCGAAGGTCCGTAAAATTTTATGAAGAATTTCTTGATGGTACTGTTGATATTGTTACAATGCCTTTTGCTTGCAGTTTAAACTTTAAGCCCTTGTAACCAAACATACTTCCAACGCTCTTTAACTTTTTAATAGACTACATCTGCAAACGATGGGATGAAGATTCCAAACTTAAGTAAGAAAACAGATAATTTAGGTACATAAACTTTATTAATACTAGTGATTGAGCTACAGATATTGAAGGACAATATTAAACGTCTCTTGTACAGACAAGGCTTTGTTGATTATAAGTATACAACGATGGATGGATGAATGGTTGTCAAAGTTACCGAGACGAAGCCTAAAAAGCTCATATTTCGGAGATAACTTGGGTGTCTTTCATAAATGGTTTTTTATTGTCTTGATACTAGAATGTTCTGGTCGGCTTCCAGCCCTTAGAAATATCAACATATTTCACGGAGCCTTACGTCTGGTTTTTGACATAAATTGTTAGAACGGCGATCACTGAGATAGCCAGCTGTTTCGAACTACGCACAGACCGTTTTGAAAATAGAAACATGACTGCACATTTCAAATTCATTTTCTAACATTCCAATTTTATTAACCATCTAAATCTCAACCGATATGAAATCTGCAGTGAGCGCACCGTTTTAAATCTGACTCATATTCTCGATTTAACCTTAACTGATGAATTCATCACTGTCAAATGTCACTGCAAAATATATATCACGTATTTAAAATCCCCAAATCTCAGTTTATTCCACTCCAAAATGTGTCCCGTATGTTAGTTGCCAGTATATCAATTGCGAATTCATCTTTGGTTCGCAGATATGCTTCTGATAATGTCGATCAAGTTAAAATAAAACTTTCTTTAAAGGTATTTTCAGATTCGAGACTCAGATTCGATGTAAGGTCAAAACATTAATTTGGGGTACGATGGTGCCCCAATCCTGATTTATTACTTTAATATGTTACGGTTATGTTGGTGGGGTGGGCAGGAGTCGTGGTAACAGATGAGTTGGTTACGCATGTTATAACTTGGGAAGCGGTTGGTGAAAATAATTTGATAAAACATGAGTTGTATGGCGAAGTGCGAATGATGATTTTGACATAATAATGTAATATGTTAATGATCAGTAAACAGTTTTTGGACAGAGTTCAATATCTTTTCGGGATATGAAATTTTTGTAACGTCTCTTGCAAGACTATTATGTATGCTATTCAGTATGTTATCTGCTACGTGTGCATCTACATCGTTTATAGAACTAGCTGGTGCTAATTTAAATTCTGTTGATTCTGAATATTTACTATTATCTACTCAATAACTCCTCACTGACAGTTGATATCTTGCTTTAAACCGATAAGCTCTGTTTCATCCATTCCCAAATCAGATAGACATATTACATTAGATCTTCGATATCTTCCAAAATGTTTGTCAAACTATCAGTTACCAGTCAACGACGATTTTTAAGTTTCACACTAACGTATCACATTACTTTTAGAACTTTCTTGCCAAGGGATATTGAACCGTAAGGCTTTCGAATAAAGACGTATAATTAGTGAAACAGCGGTTAATGGGGTTTCGAATTTTTTGTTTCCAAAAATTGGTCGAAATGATAATGGTTAACGAAGGTTCCTGTGGGCTCATTATTGTCCTTTTTTTCGCGCTTGGGGGTAGTTTTTAGAGATGTTACAGATAATAGTTTTCGAAACTTCTGTTGGAAAGAAATTATCTCTACTCTACATGTTGATATCGTGGTGGTTAGTTTTGTTGTCTCTTGCCTCTAGGAGACGCTTTAGAAAAATGATCATGCTGTGAATGACTGGGAATGAAAGAATGCGGTAGTACTCGCAACTGGTGAATATGAAAAGATGCTCAAATGGTATGGTATAAACGGAAATGATTTTGAATAGCTAAGAATTGTAGTACATTCAGTTGTGAGTACTGACAACGACATCAATGTAAATGATAACTGACAGCATAATATGACAGGATTCATGAACGAACGATTTATTTAGGTATGTGTAGCTAGAGTAGTATGTTAAGGGTAAAAGGACCATGTATGCATAAAGAGCAGATTTTACTTCTCTCACAAGTCTAAGGAAAACTCTTTTAGTCTTAAACATGTCTTTGACAAACAGTGATTATCACATAGAAAGGTTAGTAGTTTAGTTGCTTGCTACTATAAAAAATCAGGCACTGATTAGAAAGCACGTGGCATCCTCTAGCTCCACTCTATCCCCATGGGAGTTTTAACTACGGCTTTTTTTCCAACAAATCCTTTAACAATAGATTCTCCTTTCAAAGACGGGAACGGATTTCGTTAGTAGTTAGCCATTGTAATTAAACCAAAACTAACTGCTCTTGTACCAGTTGTTAGTTACAGACTGATTAATTTACGGTAAAAGAAAAGATACACTTATTGTAATAATAACGATAGAGTAGTGAAAGAAATGTCGATAGCTATAAGAGTAGGGGAAGACCAAAGAAACGATGGATGGATTGTGTGAAAGATGATGGCTAGACTGGAGAGATGTATGGATGAAGAATAAATTGGGATAAGAACAGGAGGATGATAATCGAAATTTATAATGATATAGGCTTAATCATCGTTATAATTTAAAAAGAAAAAAAATCAGAAAGCACGTTCAGCCGTTGGTCCCGACTGTCATTTGTAGATCTTTGACAGTTGTTATAAATTAGTTGTTACGGGTCATCAGACGCCCGAAAGTCTGATAACCAGTCTTACCAAGGGGTTATTAGACAGGATAGGCAGTCGCTCCATGTAAATACTGATGTTCAGATGCATCCGGTTAGATTGGAAGCCGATCCTAACACAGTTGGGAAAAGGCTAGGCTGATGATGAACATTATAATTAAAAACTTTACAAGAAGCCTGGTAGTAACTCTTGTACGGATAAAATAGTTGGCAAGCATAACACTGAGTTTCTCACGAACAATTGTGTTGTGTTTTATGACGAGATGTATGTTTGTGACTCATTAAAGCTGTAACAACCAACAGCTGAACGATATTGGGAAACAGTGATAGAATGCATTTTGCAGTGAAATTAAATTTAAGCTCTCCAAAGCATTCTCTGCATGAGAGAAAAGCGTACAAACTCAAAAAAACTTGGAAGTTCCAACTGTCTACCATCAAATTGAATAGTTCAAAGGAGTTAGTCCGGTAAATAGTTTGTGTCCGACCGACAATCGGCCAAGCCTTAGGGCTGGTACTGCAGTATTCTAGATAAAATGCTCGAAATAGGTCAAATTGTCGAGCACTCTATCAATGTAGCTTATCCTAGTCCTCTACTATATGTTGATAATATTGACTAGAACGTCCCTACCTAAATTGTAACCTGAATTTGCCTTCTACGTCTTGTCTTTCTCATTAAGTGGTTCCCAGATATACTTTCTTCATATTTTTAATTGACATAATTTTGTTTATCTACAGTGATAAACAAAATTATGTCAATTCATTACAAAACAATATTGACAAAAATAAGAAAACCTACAACATTCAGTATATCTCACTATTAGGACTTGAGAGGCCCAAATTCAACTGTCAATTTCTTCAAAATGAATATAAAGCACTTACCCAATATGCACATAAAACAGAATTTTGAAAAAATTAAGAAAACTTCAATAGTCATCATATCTCACGATTAGCTCTTGGAAGGCCCCAATTTTACAAAATAATGTAGGAGATATCTGCTCATTTGCCAACCCTATCCAAGCCGTCGAAGTTCCAGCTATGGAGTTACGAAACTCTAATCTTTCCGCCGTGATTTAGTACAAAACAATTATTCTGGAGATATCTTTGACGACGTGAACTTTACCGATTGTCATGTTACGGAATCATACTTTGAGAAATATCTCTGTCCTGCTTTAGTTTACTTGTTTTCACTTTCTTTTCTCTGTCGTTACTTGGTTTGATGTGAGTTTATTTATTAAGATCGGGAATCGAGGTATCCTTTTCAGTTTTAGAGGTAACAATAATGTTATCTTTTCTCAAGTTACGTTTTTAAGATATTAATGTAAATTCCGAGTGTATATTCAAAGTCAAACTGAGAAGATTTTAAGTCAACTTCAACATATTTGGAAAAAAGTTAAACTTGAAAATATTTTTAATTACAAAGATAAAATAACTGCATAAAACTGGATCATTAAAGGATTACATAGTAACAGGAACTGGTTTGGGTAAAGAAACAAAACTCCACATAAGGGATGAATGAACTGGCTGCTAATGATGACGGCACAACTAATTTGTAAAGCAAAATGGACCTTTACAAGCAAAGAGAGGGAAAGAGAACGGGGGATAGCTATTATAGTGTTGTCTCATTTGTTTAGACTAGTCGCTTTGAGTTCCTAGGCTTTAACGCATTGGACAGTGGTAATGGATTCTCCTGGGAATTTCTCAGTATCTACTACCTATCATTTTACCCGATTTTGGAATAGCTACCCAAGTAAAGTTGCCCAAAATATCGTTACCGGAGAATTAAGGGTTTTCAACATTTCGTCACCCAACATGTTTGATATGTACATAATATTTTATTTCTTATAGAGTTGTACTATAAAACATTAACACAATTTTCAATACAGCTAACCCTTTTATACTCGAAGGAGCATGTAGGTAAAAGTTAAGCGTAAAAGATCGCGTCACTGAGTCTAGTACAGAAAGGGGTAAATACAAAAGATCATGAGAAACGGTTGTTACTTGTTACTGCGTAAGTTTTTGACCTGTCCCTATATAATATAGATATACAGGTAGACAATATAGGTACGATTATAAAGTATCAAGGATGTGAGAATGTTTTAGAAAAAGAAATGGTATTGGATGAAACCGGTTTATGTATCATAGTGATCCTTTTTAGATTTAAAGTAACGGATGATGACTTTGATACCATAATTGTTCATTATAAAAGTTCTATTAAAGCAAGTTATTATAAAACTACATATCTAATTTTGAGTCTAACTCAAAGTTACCAATCAAGAATATGAGTCGGTTTTGAAAGGAGAAAAGGAATTGGTATTGGATGAAACCGGTATAATGACTGGAAACCTTTGATATTAAAATTGTTCGTGTATCAAAAACTCTTATAAAGCATGTTATTATAACCCTACCTAATTTTGCATCAAAGTTAACAGAACTTGTAACTAAAACTATAATCAAGCAGAACCGGCTTTACATCGAAGCTCCATCAGTAGGTAGGTACCTAAAGAAGTTTTTAGTTGTACAGTTAAATGGATCTGAACTAGCCCTGTAGTAAGATTAATATATATCAAAACTTTCATTACTTTGTGACAGAAACATACCAAAACCCATCTAAACATATATGACGAATATGTAAATTGTAACAAATATTAGTACGAGAAAGCTCTCCGATATTTACATAAACTCATGTTAATTAATAACTTCACGTACTGACGAAGTTCAAAGTCACGGATATTTTTCCTGGTATCCCTGTTACCAACTTTATTACATTTAATTACTTCAGGAAGTTACTTCAACTCATCAACTGTGCTCATAGGCTGATTACTTCGCAGAAAACCCGAACCAGTAACATTGTCAACAAAAAACCTCATCGCAAAACGTTAACAGATCAATTATATCAACCAATTAATTCGATTGAAACTACCATATTCCAAATCGATTACTGTCATTCGATAGAAGAAAAAATACAGAATTTGATACAGAAAAAAGATACAGCTGTCGTTAAATTTGCATGCATATTAAAATGCGTTAAATTTTGTAACACCACGATATATAAAATTGGATGTTTCGTAATCTCCATTGCACACCGTTGTAGGCCCCAAGCGTTTACCTGTTTTTCATTCGAAAGCTTGTGCGAGGGAGACAGCGTACTTTATTCCAAAAGCGTATGAAGAATTCGAGGCAACAAGCGGCCAAGATCGGGGCCGACGCCACTGACAATGCACGATTCTGTGTCTGGTTATATTAAGCGACCGCTTTCAAAATACACGGGATTATTGTAAATTGGGTGTTCGAGTGCGCCTCTCCATTTCGGCCGGCGTTCAAGTGAAGCGTGGACGGTGTGGCAACCATGCGCGGCGCATTCTTCACCAATGGGGGCCAACTTCACGCAGTTGCGTCCAGACCGCCGACGAGGACGGACCCTTGTCGCTCGCGCCCCCAAAACTATCGTACAATAAACATTTAAACAATTCAGAAGTGTTCCAAATCGATTCGAATTTTGTATAACATACTATATTAGTGATGGGAAGTGTTAAACAAAGCGCGGACATCGATAACGTACGATGACCGAAACTTTAAGTTGGGGAGAACGGAAAAAAGTTGTGGTGCCGAATGCACTCCCGTATACAAAAAATGTGTGCTTGTAATGTGATGGCCTGATGGGATCGCAGTGTGGCCAATACAGTGTAGTTAGTGATGTGTACTGTGATATAAAATTTCGGCAGTCGCGTAGATGATTGCCGTTCTTGTGTGTGATATTATTAGTTTATTAGTTACCAAAGATTCCTGATGATCTTGTACATTAGTTTGTGTTTCATATTGGTAGTTTTAGGTAAGTACAGTTATCTCAACAGTAAGTTGGTTTATTGTGGTCGTTACGTTATCTTGAATATTTATTAGCATTACTACCATTAATTTTCATCCTGAGTAATTATGACAGTCCTACGATAAACTGTGCCGTAATAAATAAATCTAATTTATACTGAGCATTTGTAGTCATAACGGTTAACTATGAGATGCCGCTACATTATTATTTTGATTAGGCGACTGAACTTGACATAGAAGTCATTGACATAAATCAATGTCAGTTCCATATTTAAATTTTAAAAAAAAGTTTTGAAATATTGACGCCCAACAAAATCACTCAAATCTAAATTTAAAATCGACTAAGTTACAAAACGGGACGAAAGCGCCCGCATACACTAACACTTAGTAGTGATAAATTAAATAGTTATAAATTCCCAATCGTAACGGGAATGAACGTAGGCGTCCACAAATTCAGTTAACTTGACATTATTGCCTGTGCTTGCTCGTCCGTGTCAATTAGTACGTAGTTCATTAAAACTATCCTATTACTAAGACCACACAAGGAAAAAATAAAACAGAGATTTATATAGCCCTTGAAAAATAAAGTACCTAAGGTAGAACATGATGCACGCAACAAAATCCGATATTTCAAATCTCTAGAATCTCCTAAATGAAAAAGTTGTTTATAAAGAAAGTAGAAAAAACAAAGGATCACCGACCGTATCTAAAGCAGTTTTTATTTAGAAACCTGAACACGCTGAAGATAAGCATCTTGAAAATAATAGAGATCGTTACGAGACTTGCCAAGTTGTGGTAACAAAAACACACGAAAACTTTTTGAAAGAGGTAAACAAAATATCCAATACTAATATTACATAATATTTCATAGCTAATTACTATCGATGAAAACAGATAAACCAATATAATTTGGAAGGGAAACGGCCCGAGCCCTAGGGATGTCCTAAAATCGACTGCAAATCCTAACTAATTGATGTTTTGACGAAACTGTTTGGGTACAATTCAGAATTTTTTTAGTCTAATTTAATCGTTAACATTTTTTATTTTCTTGAAGTCATAATAATGACTATGCTTTATCTAGCTTAGTATAGCATAACACTATTGTAAAACTTATCAATCAAGTTCTTGAAGAACGTGAAGATTCAAAAACAGCCTTCAATCAATTTACGAAGAATTCGAAATATGTATTCAATTCTAATAAAATATTATACGAATTCCTATTGTACGAAAATCAAACGATCATAAAAATTGTGATATTTCATAAAAGAGTTCAATATTAAAGCTTGCTCCAAAATTGAAACCACGCCTCCGCAATTTCGTTGATGTTATTATAACCATTCATCATAAAAATAGGAGTAGCCTCTCAATTTTGTTTCTGTTCTCCGAAAACGGAATGTTTAGCTAGTTTTTGTGATATAACAAAAGTTATTATATATGTTATCCTGTTACAACCTAAATTAGTATCATAAATTGTCATATATGAAGCCAATACTGCTGTAGGAACAATATTTGTGTCTAGTCTCTCCATGAAGTTATTTAAGACATCCGTAAGATATAATTTTTTTTGGACGAGAGCTTCATTACTGTTCATTCCTATATCAATATCATCCTATCCATATAACTCAAATTTACTGTCGCAGACTTTATGATCGTCCATAATTTACTTCTGTCGCTGTCGTTGCTAATTTTCAATCATGAAAATTTCGTCCGTCTCTTAATAAAAATTTACGCTGACATTCGACAAATAAATAACATGAAAGATTCAAAACGTCCATTCGATCTTTTACGACATTTTCAATGGAATCAAGGATAAAAATTTAAAACGATATTTTTTTAGAAAGTGCCTTCGGTAAACCGAAGCAAACTGAATTAAGAAGACGTGACTACGGAGCACGATTTCAGTTCCTTAGGCTTTTCTTTTTTATTTCTCAATGTATCTTTTTATGTTATGTAAGCGCTATATTTTAGTTCGACTGTGTGCTCTTGATGTTTATTCATTTTTTTATCTTACTGCCTCAATGTTTCTGAATCTTGTATTTCATTTATTCTGTTCGAGTCATTCTTTAATGCTATGAATGGTCTAGTTATCCTTAAGCAAGCGGTTATCATTAAATTACTTTGTATATAAGTTTTGTGACAATTATAAGACACTTAATGCTTGTATTCATAAAAGGCGATTATCGTGTCATCGGACTGATAATGATGGCATTTACATCACTAATCGAAAAAAAAACCACACAAGCACGCTGTAATTCTAATTCATAATAATAATTATATTAACAAAAAGTCAGTCGAGCGAAAATTAATTCTCTTTTGTATTATCGAAATTACATTTTCGTAGACATGAATCCCTCGAATATTGCCAAGCATATTTATTTTAACAAAGAATTTATTAAACAGAAACCTATAATAATGTTCTTAAAATCTAATTTGACACCCCTTAATAAACGTTATTTGAATAAATGTCATTCCTATACTGTGTATCAATAATATTTGATTTAACATTGCGTGCCGCTCGTCGCCGCACAGCGCCATCTAGCGTCGAATAGCGAAACCAAATTTCCTTCGCGCAAACAGCAAGTTGGTTTAATAGTCTTTTCATTGTTTATTTTGCGCTATAGTGATACAATAGGAACATAAATTATGAGTGACTTCGTAGAGCTTTGTATTCGAGGAAATGTTAGAGTATTCATGAAGTGTAATAACATGAATAACATTGGTAAAGTACAGTAACGGCCTTCGTTATGCAAATATAACAATAATGTTTGAGAGCGTGCTTCTATTTTCTTCATTTGAGTGTCTTTAGTCGTAATTTCACTATCCTCTTAGCTTGAAGGAATTGTTTATATATTTCAGATGCTTATTGTTAGGTATTTCAAGATTTACTATTATCCTGGGAGAAACCTCGAGTATTGAAATACTTAGGGTTATTTCACTTTTGTCGTATCTTAACATACGTCATTCTGGTATTGGATACTATTCCTTAGGATCTCAGTTTTATTCTTCCTGTCGTTTTTAACACCCACGGGATTAACTATCTGGTTTTATCTGGTATTCTTTGATAAGTAATTGGCTTCCATTCTTTACATAAGTTTTTTTAACATACTTTACTGAGCCATTATTTTTTACTGAGAAGTCGTTATGAATGTATTGTTCACATTTCTTTGCTTCGATTTTTAATTAACAATGCGATACGATGCCTTGCGATGTGCAGAAGCAAATTTTTTATATATTTTGCTTTTTTTTAAAGAAATTATAGTATACATGCTATTTTAACTTAGGTATAAATGGGAATGTCTGTCCGTTTATTTTATAGGTTAATCATTATAATATCTAACCAGCTCAAAGTAGCCAGATAACATAATTTGGTACTTTTTATACTGAAAAATCTTACTTATGAAAAGTGGACAAAACTATTATCAGAAAAAATAGAGACTCAACTTCTTGTGCGATTTATTTCAATAATAAGAAACGTTTCAAAATCATCTGTAAACAAAAAATACTATTCAAATAAAAACGAACCACACGCAATATATCAAATATTAGCGACAAAATGTAACAGAGAGAAAAATGGAAAAATAAACAATATTTACTCACACGAAACAATTTCTCTTCTGAGCCCATACATCAAAGACACGTCACAAAGAATAGAGTTATGCCTCTTCCGTTGCCTTTTGTTTGTGTCCATGGAAAAAAAAACTAATAATAGAGGTTATGGTCTAATGGTAAATGTTTACCGAAAGCCACAATATATTAAAGAATTTCACATACGGCAATATTTTGGCGACCTATTTTCAGTAATGAAAATTATGAAGATGATAATGATGAAATATTTCTAATTTATACATGTTCCCTCTACTTTGACCGCGTGAAATTTCTTTTTTTACCGTAAAATATATGCCATGACACTCGGCAATACTGTAGCTTGCCATTAGTGAAAAAAAAATCAGAATCGGATCAACAGTACCGAAGATTACCCACTACATACAGTAGTAGTAGTTTATTAGTATAAATTAATAATCTATTACGATAATGAATGAACTGTCGCTATTCTCATCATCATCTAGCTTATTTTTACTATTTTTTCATATGACGTGTAAAAGTGATGTCCAATATCCTATTTACAGAATAAGCAATTTCATTTCATTAATAAATTATATAGGCCGTAATCAGTACACTTGTGATTGTGAAAATGATTTTTGTTAAAACACGAAACATTGTTGCTAATTTGATTTTCATTTTGACATAGATGTCAAACATCTTTCAGGCTTCTCAGTTTTGATTGTTAACACAGGTGGCCAATGTTTCATTCAGAATTGTTGCCAATACATATATTATGTTCTTCGTTATTGCTAGTATATTAATAACTGCCAAACATCGGCTTACCTCATTCCACACCATGCTTTCCGTCAGCACATCTGGCATAATATTATCGTGTCCTATTTAGTCTTTTGGTGTCACGTCTGGTAGCCTAAATACCTTGGAATTTAGTCTAGTCTTAATTAAGTCTGGAGTGGATTTAGAGGGACTTTGCTGTGGGAAGCTGCTCTAGGATTTATTTTAGTTTAGTTGTGTTTATCCTTATGTAATGTCGGATTGTAGTGTTTGTAGGTATCATGAGTAAACAGATTAGTCGTGGGAAGTTAGTTTTCTTTGTTTTTGATGAGATTTTAGAGGTGTAGGTACGGCTAATGGGTTCTGTGAAGTTCGTTTATACATTTGTTGAGTTTAGAGTTAGTATCCAGGAATGTTGTGAGCCTGACAGACTAACACATTTTCTGTTATTGTTAGCAAAAAGAAAACAAAAAATAAATAGTGTTGTATTCTAATAAATAGCATTATTAGTTACCTGCCTGCCTGCTACATCCCAGTGCTGGGCAAAGGCATGTCTTTCAGTTATTTCGGTCCAGAAATGTTGATCGCCATGTCCTAGAACCAAAAAAATCGAAGACTCATGTGACATCTACCAACCCGCACTGGGTCCGCGTGGTGGATTACGGCCCACTCCTTCTCAGTGAGAGGAGGCCTGTGTCCCAGCAGTGGCAACATTATAGGCTTGATTATGCATGTTGACCATTGCTGGGTCTGCCACGATGCTACTTGTGTCAGTGTTCTTATACTTAATGGTTACTATGGCCCACAACACATTGAAAATACATAAATAACACTAAAACGAACATAACAACAAAACAGACAGCCGTAAAAATAATTTGACTTCCTACTTATTCTAACCCTCATTCACTCGTCAATAAATCACGAATTTCCGAGTTACGCCAACAAAACGTAACGTACGTAACGTTTACAAGAAACAATAAAAATCAGTGTTACAACTGGCCATAACATATGCCATGTGGTAACATACGCACCCGTTACTTTAACGTAAACAAGATAAAATAAACAGTTTTCGTAAGAAAACTACGTACCACGTGAAATGTTACGAAACCGATGTTAGGATTTTAGGAACATACTTACATGTTACTTGGAAACATTTTTTGAGTAACGTTAGTGAGTTGATTGTTTTTCTTTATGACTAGCATCTGCCCGCTACTTCCTCCGCCTGTTTTAACATAGAACATATCCCATAGCACATGGTTTTTTTAATTAAAAATCAGATGAGTATTTTCGAAGATTACCTCCTTCATACAAACTACTTTACCTCTTTATATTAAAAGTATAAATATAGAAAAGTCGCTGAATAACAACATTGTATCTCATTACCGTAAAACATAACGTAATTTTTTTTACGAATGAAATGTTTTTTAACTTTTTATTTTAATGATGATACAAAAGTCAACTTTAATTACTGTAAACATGATATTATGTACTCCAATTAAAGCTACAGAACATGTATTTTTTTTCGTTAAAATAATCATTCGTACTTATATAAAAAATATCAAAGAACTTATTCTGTAATTTAAAAAAAACGTAAAATTTATTTTATAATTTGTTGAATAACCTTTCTCCAGATCTGTGAGCCACATATGGTTCACGGCGATATAACCATTTATGTCTACTTCCCGGCCAGTGAAAGTGTTATAAGTGTAATTTCCTCTTTCTAGTGGTAATAAAATAAAAATAGTTTTATGCTTCTTAGTTTTTCAAGATTTTCATAATTTTCGTAATAAAAAATGATTTTATAGATAAAGCATATAAAAATTACATTCTCCATAAATCCGTCATGTTTTTATTAATTTCTGGTTAAACCTAATTTATAGTTTCTGTGCGGTTAAATTTAACCGTCGGCTTAGCTTCAACGAGATAGTTAAACTGTATATTTAACTGTATTAGTTATTCTTTGCAGTCATAAAAACCAAGTTTATAGCTTGATAGTGATTTTTTCCTGTTTACTTTTTTTACGAGTTTTGAACAGATCAAAAAGTTTTTTTCTGTTTAATATCGAAAGTTTTCGGGTTGAAATTGTTTTTTTATGAAGCAGAAGCAGAGTGTAGTGTGATTTATTTAAATGTGTTTTTATGAGGATTTTATGTAAATAATCGTAATTTTTCACCTAGTCGAAAAGTTGCGAAATAAACAAAACTGTTAAAACTACAGTTTTGTCGGTAGTTTCAATTGAAAACGCAAATTGTTCGGATCTTCATGGCTTTTAAAGAAAGCAATAAAATTTCTTGCTTTCGTTTCTAACATTTTGTTCCGTAACTTCTAGGTTATAATTTCGAGTAACCTTTGAACTCTCTCACAATTATTTGAAAGAAAAGTGAAGGTAGTGCCACACAATCTTCAATAACCACTTTTGTTTATGAACCATTTATCACAAATTTTATTATTTCAACTCGAAAATCATCCACTTTCTTCCTACCCAAATAAATTTAACCACTTCACATTTATCTTAACCAATAAATAACAACACTACTTCAAAATAACTTTAAAAAAAACGTCCCCAAAATACCGACTTCCTTTACTAAATATAGTTTGAACCCTGCGAACTAAATGCTGAGCCCTATATGAAACTTAAAGTTGATCCCTTTATGAAGAAATAGTGGTATAATATTCAGCCACAGATGTTTTAAAACAAAACAAAACACAGTCTTTGTTATTCCAGAAATGAAGTTTGTATAAAATTTTTAAAACAAGGATTATGTCCGAGATGATAGAGTGGATTAATCAGGTCGACTTATTAGCGAAACGTTTCGTTATTAAAAAAGTTCTAGCGAAGTAGATTAATCTGTTTTGTAGAGAAAAATAGTTAGGATTTATGTTTATGTGCATTAAAAATGGGTTGAAGGAAGATGATTGATGTAAAACAGTGAAGGCAGCCAAATGCGTTGATTGATTATGTATTGCGATTTATTTAATTACGTAAATAACACCATTACAGCACACGTAGCGTGACTACGAACTAGTTTTGTCGACGTTAGAATAGACAAAATAACAGATTGTGATTCTGTCATTTTGTCTATTCGTCCATCGACAAAACCCGCTTCTATGGTGGTCAATTTTACGCGTAAGAACGCGCGGGGCTGTACGCGTGTGCCTGGCTGGGTGGTGTTGTTTTTTTCTCGATTAAATTTAGTTATCAATAAAATCGGATTTGCACATATTATTAGCCGTAAATTAAAGCTAATTTTAATGATAAATAAATGTAGGATTATATAAAGCTTGTAAAAGTTTCTGAACGTTTGTGTTTATGAACGAAGGGTTGAGTGAAAGGGGAAGTTGAGAATGAGTGAGTGAAAGGTGAATGATTGGATTGGGGATTGCAAGAAGGGTATTCGAAGATGGCGGAGACTGATTTATTGTAAGAAGAAAAAGGTGAAAACTAATAATTAAAAAGAAGTTTAAATGAAGAAACGGCAATTTCATTTTGAACCCTTTCCTACAAATTCTCGTCCGGGATAAAGGGTTCAAGTGATTAAGAAGCTTTTCTACGTTTTTGAAAAAGTTACCGCGTGGGTGCAAGCCGGTACCAACGTGCATAACTTAAAACGGCGAACACAAAGTTTATTACGAGTTTACGTTGCAAAACTAAGGTGCAAGACGATGTCTGACGATGGAAAGAAGAACGATGAAGGCCCATTCAGGGCATTCGACTGTGTACCCAAGTTCACAGGAGATGATATGACGTATTCCTCAACGAGGTGGACTCAAGATTTAGACGATAATTCCGAGATATTCGGGTGGAGTCCGCAACAAAAACTAATAATCGCACGACGTAGTTTAGGCGGCACGGCGGAACTATGGATGAAAACTGAAAAGGCGTTCAAAACATACGATGACCTCAAGGCGGCGCTGCTCAAAGAATTCCCTGAAACGGTGAACAGCAAACAGATGCACGAGATGATGAGCACGCGGAAGAAACAAGCAAACGAGACATTTTATCAATACATGCTCGTTATGAAAGAACTAGGCAAGCGCGCGAAGTTCCCAGACTACGTTGCGATTCAGTATATAATTGACGGAATTTCAGACTACGAGTCAAATAAGCTGCTATTCTACGGGGTGACATCTTATCCGGTGTTGAAGGAAAAATTAGTTCTGTACGAAGCTTTTAAACAAAAATCCAAGAAAGCTGAATCTACGAAGCAGCGTGATAAACCGGCGAAAGCGAAGCCGCAAGAGGAGCCCGAAGCTAAATCATCTATAGCTCAGCGTTGTTACAAGTGTGGTGATAAAGGGCATGTGGCGAGTTCCTGTTCCAAAGGTGTTAAATGCTTCAAATGTAATGAGTTTGGGCATATTGGTCCGGAATGCAAGGCGGCGGGTACTTCAAACGAGAAAGAACCTAATAAAAAATCATCAAACAATCATGGCGGCGGCGCAGCGAAGTCGGATCGGCGGTCGATGTTCGTTCAATATCAAACGTCAGGGGGCGCTGCGAATGCGGATGATGACGACGGTTCGGAAGAGCTAGTGAGTGAGCCGATAACAAACTTCGGTTCGGTCGGTCAGTGCGAGTCACAATTCATTCACTCCGGAAGTGACAGTGACATCTGTCATCAACGTCAAAACATACTGAATGTAAACAAAGGTGATCCGGTTCCGATAATAAATAAAAGTATAAAAAGTGTTAAAATACGTGGATATACGGTGAATTGTTTGATTGACACGGGTAGTGATTTAAATTTAATTACGCTCGAGTTGTTTTCGAAGTTAGATAGTGTATACAAACCCGAGAAGATGTTACTAACTGGGTTGGGATCCTGTAAGGTGCTTTCAATTGGTAAGTTCGACACAGATTTAGTTATTGATAACCATAATTACAATATTAGTTTCTACATAGTACCTGCTAACGTGATACCATACGACGTAATTTTAGGCCAGCCGTTTTTGGTAAACACTATCACAGTTATTAATAAGGGTTCAGTTGAGATAAGGCCTCAGTTCTACGATATTTCGTATCAAAATGTTATTTGCATGTTTTCTAGCTATGATGAGCAAAATTCAACGGTGCAAGAAATTATTGATAATTATAAACCCACGAAGACTAAAGATGCGCCCATTAAATTAAAGATTATATTGAAGGATGACATACCTGTTACACAGCGACCCAGAAGATTGGCACTATCGGAAGAAGAAGTGGTAAGAAATCAAATTGAAGAGTGGTTATCCAAGGGTATTATTCGTCCAAGCTATTCCGAGTATGCAAGTCCTCTGGTTTTAGTCAAGAAAAAAGATGGGAGTACCAGAGTGTGCGTCGATTATAGGAAGATTAATCAAAAAATGGTAAAAGATGAATATCCATTGCCTGTGATTGAGGATCATATCGATAAACTGTGTAAGGTGAAGATGTTTAGTACTCTCGACCTGAAAAATGGATTTTTTCACTTGCCGATAGAAGAAGAGTCTGTAAAATATACAGCATTTGTGACAAGTAACCCTGAAGGCCAATATGAATTTTTAAGGGCACCCTTTGGCCTTTCCATCTGTCCGAAGTATTTTACACGATACATTAACATCATATTTGCTGACTTAATTAGAAATGGAGTTGTTTTGATATTCATCGACGATTTAATAATATTGTCAGAAGATGAAGAAGATGGAATATTAAAACTTAAAGATGTGTTAAAGATGGCAGCAGAATATGGACTTGAAATAAATTGGAAAAAGTCACAGATACTTCAAAGGTCCGTTGAATACTTGGGGTACATTATTTCTGATGGAACAGTGAAACCCTCCACTGAGAAAACAAAGGCGGTAATGACGTTTCCAATGCCGAAAAGTTTAAAAGAAGTACACAGTTTTGTGGGACTGACTTCATACTTCAGAAAGTTCATTCAGAATTATGCATTAATTGCAAAACCGTTGACAGACTTATTAAAGAAAAATGAGTTTAGTTTTGAAGGTGTACACATACAAGCTTTTGAAGAATTAAAATCCAAATTATGTTGTGAACCAGTTCTCAAGATATTTGATGTACAAATGGTAACTGAATTACACACAGATGCTTCCAAATATGGCTATGCAGCGATTTTAATGCAGAAAGATCCGAAGGATGGTAATTTGCATCCAGTCCACTACATGAGCAGAAAAACCACAGATACACAACAAAAGTGTAGCAGTTACGAACTTGAAGCTTTAGCAGTTATTGAAGGAGTGAAGAAATTCCGAAGATATCTCATGGGGAAACATTTTAAAATAGTGACAGATTGTGAAGCATTACAGAAAACCTTTAATAAGAAAGACGTCCCTGCAAAGGTGGCCAGATGGATTCTATACCTGCAGGATTTTGATTATTCCATAGAGCATAGAACAGGGGATAAGATGCAACACGTTGATGCCCTAAGTAGGAATATATGCTTTGTAAATGTTGAACTACATGCCAGGATAAAGAAAGCTCAAGAAGAGGATGATGGATTAAAGATTATGAGAGAAGTTCTCGAAGAAAGTGAATATGAAGATTATTTTTTAGACAATGGTGTTATTTATAAAGGTGTACAGAAGAAGTTAGTAATACCTGAAATTATGGATTTGGAAATGATTAAAAGAGCTCATGGAATAGGACATTTTGGAAAGAAGAAAACTAAGGATATCCTAGAAAAGGATTATTACATCACAAAATTAGACAGTAAAATTGATAAGGTCATTTCTATGTGTGTACCGTGTTTATTGGCCAGCAGGAAATCTGGAAAGAAGGAGGGATTCTTAAATCCAATAGATAAAGGAGAGCTACCTTTAGATACTCTACACTGTGACCATCTAGGACCTTTAGATGCTACAAAAAAAATGTATAACTACATTCTAGCAGTAATTGACGGGTATACTAAGTTTGTGTGGATCTATCCTGTCAAGACAGTAACATCCAAAGAAACTGTTGAGAAATTGAAGTTGCATCAGAAAGACTATGGAAACCCACGGAGAATAATCACAGACAGGGGAACAGCATTCACCTCAGGCGAATTTCGAGAATATTGTCAAGTTGAAGAAATTGAACATATCACTATCACAACTGGAATACCCAGGGGGAATGGCCAAGTAGAAAGGATGAACCGAACTATCATTTCAACTTTAACCAAGATGTGCATAGAAGAGCCTGGCCATTGGTACAAGTATGTCAGTAAGCTTCAAAGAGTCATAAACAGTACATACCAACGATCAATTAATACAACACCATGTGAATTGTTAACTGGTGTTAAACTAAGAATGAAAGAAGATATGAAGATATTAGAATTTTTAGAAGAAGAAAACAGGATGGAGTTCATGCATAAAAGAGATGAATCACGAAGAGAAGCTAAGGCACAAATATTAAGAATACAGGAAGAGAACCGAAAAACATTCAACAAGAAACGTAAAGAAGGAGAGAAGTACAAGAAAGGTGATCTAGTTGCGATACAAAGAACGCAATTTGGGAATGCCTTGAAATTAAGACCGAAGTTCCATGGACCCTATAAAGTCACAAAAGAGTTGGGAAAGGACAGATATGAGGTAGAGAAAGTAGACAGAGGTAAGGAGGGGCCTATAAGGACTACATCAGGTGTGGACCACATGAAAAGATGGCCTTAGCTCAACTGTACCTTTGTATTTGTGTAATATTATAAGATGGTATGCAGGGTGTTTCATAACTATACAAGGAATATAATAACTTGATGGTGTCTAACTTACTGATGTGTACAATTTTTTTTTTATTTTCTTTTAAGTCAGACCACAGTAGGCTCAAGGTTGTATTTTATTTGGGTAGTTACCTATAAGATATAAGATTTTCTTTCAGTATGTTTTAGATAGTTTTCTTAAGAATATTGCCGACTGTGTGTCTTATACTGTACCAGTATCATTTAAGTATAAAGTAGTACTAAGTATTGAGTACTTTAGATTAAAAGTTAAGAGTTTGTTGATTTGTAACTAATTTTTGCTTAGAAGTGATTTAAAGTGGATTCAGTCTGAGGCCAGACTGATTGGCAGGACGGCCGAGTTGTAGGATTATATAAAGCTTGTAAAAGTTTCTGAACGTTTGTGTTTATGAACGAAGGGTTGAGTGAAAGGGGAAGTTGAGAATGAGTGAGTGAAAGGTGAATGATTGGATTGGGGATTGCAAGAAGGGTATTCGAAGATGGCGGAGACTGATTTATTGTAAGAAGAAAAAGGTGAAAACTAATAATTAAAAAGAAGTTTAAATGAAGAAACGGCAATTTCATTTTGAACCCTTTCCTACATAAACTTAACAGAAAAAGAAGAATTGTGTCGAATCGAAAATAAAAACTCATTTTTTATTATACCTACGCACTTATGCTGAAGTTTCAATGACTAACATTTAAAAAGTCATCTCAAAAGAAGCAGATATAACATAAACACTAAAGAACAAAAAATTTCGAAAACTGCAAGAGATAAAAAAACTTACAATTACTTGCTAAGACAGTTATTTTTTGTGAAACAACGAACTTTCAATTGATCTTTGTGAACCAACAACTAGTTATAAAGCAAAATTATTTTGTTCAACAAAACTTTTCGTGTTCACATTTAATGAATATTAGTTTTCGTTTTAAACTTTGATTGTCTTTTGTTAAAACTAAAAATATTTTAACAATTTATGATTCATAAAAGGCTGTGTAATTTCAATTATTTCGTAAAAACAAAGTGAATAAAAACAAATGTTTTGAAATAACCATGCCTGTAACTATCTCTCTGCCTATCAAATTAAGTATAACTAAAAATATGAATAAAGTTTACACATGCTTTTAAATAATGTTTTCTTTAATTAATTATAGTTAATTAACTAATTAACCATCTCTTGCACACAAATGGAGATTCATTATTTTCTAAAACTATTTCTCTAAGAAAATATTATCTAGCTCTCTCTATAAACAAGACAAAAGTACTTACCATTTTCTAAAGTAATTTTCAAGTTTAAAAAATTGCATTTGTAATAACAATTTAGTTTTATGACGCTCGCTCTTGCATACAATACCTTCTTATATTTTATACTGATATTCTACTGCACCTGGATAGCCAAGGAGGCGACCACAAAGAAAAAAAAACATAACAATCTCTTTTACTCGTAATAAAATATTACCTTTGCACGCAAAGAGCTGACAATTTTTTTTTTATTTGGTAGGAGTTACACGCACTTTTACGTATACAACCTTCTTGTTACGAAAAATCATATTCAGCCCCCCAAGGACGTCAAAAAACACAATCTTTCCTTATCCATCCTTCCATCACAACGAGGCAACAAATTGTTATTAACTCCTGAATAAGATATAATGCGATGTCAATGTAGATAATACTTTACATGTTTGATAAGTCCTCGTTAAAACCTCTTATTTGCCAAAATATCGACCACCTAAACCGAACTCCTATATAAATAAGGAAATAAAGCAAAGAATTTGTTTTATTACGTACTGGAGATCTTATAAATACTTATAATGCTTGTTTGGCGTGTCGTTTCTTTCTTTTTGGACGAAATTGCTGTTATTTCTATGCCATTGTGTGGGCGGACCTTAAGTACGAGCGTAGCGCCATCTGTTATCGAGTAGCCGTAATGAGAAACTTTTTTATTCTGTGTGGGTATAAAAGACACGTTGTTTGGTTTCGTTTATAGAATATAAATAGGTCTTTATTGTTAAAACGTGTTTTGTGCGAATATGAAAATGTTTTGTAATGCTTATTAGAGCTTTACCTTGTCTGACGTAAGACCTTTTAGGACTTTTGTTTGTATTTCATTAAGTCCTATTTAAAACGTCTCGATTTTATTATTCATTATGTCTAAAATTAAGACACAAAGACCTTTCTGCCTACTCAAAACTCGAATTTTATAAAACATTACCGTTATGAAGTTCTATCAAAAACAAAAACATGAAACCACTCGACATTAAAACCAAAACAATACAAGATCCACTCATTATTTCGCCCAAATGTTAATTACTTAACTTTGGGGTCCACATACAAAATTTCAAGGCACAAGACTCGGAAATTTTATACTCGTAAGTCCCGAAACCCGTATTTTCGACTTATCTTTGTCCGAGTTACTGTTGGGGGAGAATTCAAGGGGTTAAATTTTATGAGAAACAGTTTCAATATGGGGTTGTATTGTGCAAGTTTTATAATTATTTTGTAGTGTAGATTACTTTGACAGATGTCAAAAACACTTCAGTGTAAAATTATTATGTGAACTGAGAATTTAATAGACACTCCGGCTAGAGTAACCATCCGTCTGGATGTTTTCAGACATGTCATACGATGTCATTTGTCCGACTTTTCTTGGATGGCAATTTCTTTTAGAAAATAAAAATAAAGATAAGTTAAATGAATAACGAAAAAAGATTTCAAACTAAAACGTCTGGGTTTTTTGCAACTGTCCGACTTCTAGTTAGAAATTTTCAAATTTCGTAACGGTAATTGTAAAACTTGGCAGTGATTGATTATTTAACGGTCATCTCTAAATCAACCATTGTAATGTGTCCATCGTGGAAATTAAAAAGGATACTTAGATGGTCTGAGGCCCTGGACAAAGTGACATTCTATCAGCGATGACGATGATGGAAAGGCAAAAATGTATGAAACTCGAGAAGGGAACGCCCTAGAAGAAGGTTGATGTTCTTGCGTAGTATTCGCAACCGGCGTGCATGTATGACCAAATGTATGAACGTAAACGAGGCAAATGGAGTATGTAAGGATCGTAGCAGGTGGCGTTCTGTAGTTCCTGCCTACCCCCATGAGATGAAGGTGTAAGTTTATGTATGAGTGGCCCATCGGGTAAATACAAAGCTTGTCAAAGTATTGATTGAAATGAGGACACAGCTGAGAGCTTTTCTTTAATCACATTGTTAAAATATATGAATTTTCACAATATTTCAGTACAAATTGGAGCGATTGTTTCAGGCAATTGACGTGTACTGCAATAATTGCTTTGTTAGTAATGTTCAGTCGACATTTCGAGTCAATAAATGTTTCAGCGTGTTCATGTAATTGCTGTAGAAGCTGATTAATTATTTTTTTGATTAATCTACTTGTCTATAAAGTATTCTCCGTAATAATCATTTATTAATGACGAAAATTTAATTAGTTATGTAAGGCACGATTCTGGACAGGCGTATGTCTAATTGCTGTGGACTACAATGTCTGATATAATTAATGTGACATTTCTGACCGCCAATTTCTGTGATTAAAATCGGTCACAATATAGTCGCAATCTCATCTCAGCGATTGATTGTCGCCATTGACGATAACTTATCAAAAATGGAGATTAGAATGCAACCGTTCTTAACAATAAGTTTAAAAAAAGTGAAATAATTTATTTCAATTAAGCACATAAAAGGCACTTTTGAACGTCAAAATTGCCCCTGTAGTTTGCTCAAGAAACTTAGCTTGTGGCGGCATCTACATCGCCACATGCGAACTACGGATCCCTCTGCCTCACGCAAATTCCTGCATCGCGCAAGCAGCGTTTACCGCGCGACTTGCATGTATACAACGTCCCGACATCAATCGTTGGGCCAGGATAGCTTACCAGACACAAGACCCGTCTGGTCGGAGGTCCTCCCTTATCAATGGGGGAATGAGTGAGCTTTACACCCTGTTCCTCGTACCTCTATAAGCTCATCTACCCAGGGAATTTGCATGTAGTATCACTACCTACTCGTTGAGGTTATTTTAACTTCAATCAATCTACCTAGCCTTTTCCCAACTATGTTAGGGTCGACTTCCAGTCTAACCGGATGTAGCCGAATTGGTATTCATCTACATCCGGAGCGACTGTTTATCTGACCTCCATACACATTAGTAGAATAATCTTTTGTGATTCTGTCTTTGTGGTTTATAACAGTGTCACAATAAACTTGCAATGTCGAGAAATCGAATACCAACTAGTTTAATAATCCGTAACATTTTTTTTTTTCTATAAAAATGGAAACCATTTCAAGGCTTTAGGAAATTGCATCGTTGCGAAAACACAGTAATATCATAGCGATGTCATCATTATCAGTCGTAAGACGTCCACTGCTGGACATAAGCTTCCAACAAACATCGTCACATCGACAATTCTCATATTTGAAGAACATTCTAATCTCAATCTGCCAAAATACCTCTGTATTTTTACCCGACTGCCCCAGAAGGAGGGTAATGTTTTTCGAGAGTATGTATGTATGTATGTTTGTATGTATGTATGTATTTTTGTATGTATGTATGTCTATTTCTTTGGCACGCTCTGTAGCCTTAACGGCTTGATGGATTTTAACATACCAGGTGTCGTTAGGTTCGTCTTAATTGTAGGAGTGACATAGGCTATAATTTTTTTTTAATTTCATCTGGAAACAAAAAAAAAGAAGGGGAAGGTTTTTTTTTTTAAATAAATTACAATATTGGCTCAAATAAAAGCTATTAATGAGTTAATTCCAAATATATAAATTAATAAAACTAAAAAGCATGAAATAAAACAAATTATTTAAAAAACAAAAAACCCGCCTGCAAAAACGCAAAACTTAAAAGAGAAAAACAAGCATTATAATCTGTAGAATTTTGGTATTACAGGCGGGGAACAAACAAAAGTTACACCATATTTCAGGTTATTGGTTTGTTCCCCGCCTGTAATACCAAAATTCTACAGATTATAATGCTTGTTTTTCTCTTTTAAGTTTTGCGTTTTTGCAGGCGGGTTTTTTGTTTTTTAAATAATTTGTTTTTTGACAGATTGCGACTGAGATTCAGTGGATCGACTCATAGAATTTACTTAAATCTTTGACAAGTTTTGGACATTGATTGTCGCCGAGATGAGATTGCTACTTCATTTTGGTCATTTTTAATTATGGGCCTTTAGAGGTCGACAGACCACCTCTGGGGGTCCTACCCACGCTGCTTTCAAATCGATGAAACCAGCGAAATGGGTCATGCTTTTTATTTTATCAACCTGTTTTGTCCCACTGCTGAGCCCAAAGATCTCCCACATAAACCACTGTTCCTTGTGTGTTGACTTCTGCAGCCAATCTCCAGTAAACGCTCAAACAATAATGAATCATGCGACTTAGTAATTAAACCGTTCATATTAAATTTAGGCCTTAATCTAGACCAAAATTAATCCCATACAAAGCACAGCTTAAAATATTAACGTTAATCTCGTTTATAAAGTTTCTTCAAGCAAAAAACTAGGCTGAAATGCAGACGTTAATAAATCAGTCTGGATACCCCTCAGACAGACGTTTATTTATTCGGCGAGTACCTTATTTAATAAGGATGAAAAAGAGAATTGGTCCTATGTTTTTTGTTTCATGATTATAATTGGAATGTTTATTACTAAAAACTGTGAGATGGAGTAATCTTGAGAAACCTCAAGAGGAATCGCTATAATGTAAACTAGCTGCGCCCCGCGGTTTCACCTGCATAAGTCTCGATCCCGTGGTAATATTCTATAGTCCTAATAGACCTCCAACCGTCATTAAGGAGACACAATAGAATTTTAATTGTTATCGGCCATTAGAAGGTCAATCGACAGTTGAGCGGATAGATAATAGATAACAGTCCTAACAAAAGTCATGGTCTACTCAGGAAATTGTGCGTTTAATCCAAATCCGTTCAGCCGTTTTAGCTTGAAAGCATAACAAACAAAGGAACTCACTTTCGCATTTATATTTATTATATAAAATTAAAATTTCATACCACACGGGTTGAGCGATTGTTAAGCTATGCTTGGCGAGGTCATCGGGACGTGGATGGGTGACCGTCACCCATCCACGGACCGACGACCTCGACTATATGTAACTCGCGGTGACTATAATTATTATCCATATCGAGACCAACCCGTGCTTCGGGAAGCACGTTGTCTATGGTCCCGGCTGTCATTCGTGATCTTTGACAGTCGCTATACGGGTAGTCAGAAGACCCGAAAATCTAACAACCAGTCTTACCAAGGGGTATCCTGTTACCCAGTAACTACCTACTTGTGGCGGTCAGATAAGCAGGCCTAAAGTCAGTATACTCCCACTAGCCTATACTCCAAATTAATAGTTTCTTCACGAAATGTTACACAATGGAAGCTCAAAATAATCATATCGCGTGACCCATTTAACGCGCACATTCGACAACTATGAAAGATCCAAGATAACTTGTGTATTAATAAGTAAACACAACTGGGACCTAAAAATGTCTGCCCAGGTTTTACGAAGGCCAAATGTATAGCATTAAATATTCCGTAACCATTCGTGTGAAAGTGAAAACGTTGAATTATTTGAAGCTTGTTTTTGCTTACAATTTGTATTTCTTGATTTTTTCGTACTATTTATATTTTATTCTAGTCAAAAAGGTTAGGTAAACCATCCATACTTTAAGCACCAGCAGCTTTGACTTCATATTAAACCAACCAACCTTTATATTCCAAGTATAAACTAATGCTGGAACGGGTCCAGGAGATTCCTGTACCTAAAGCAGTATGGTGTGTATCCAGGGTATCCACTATTGTATCCTACTCTATTTGTGCTGGGCATGGTAGGCTATAGCAAACTGGAAGTAAGAAGGGAAGTAGCTCTAGCCACGTACTTGTTTAGGATTTTGCGGGGTAAAATACATAACCCAGGCGTTCTACGTGCTGTTGGGTTGTGTGTACCTGATGGGCACGTGGGGCGACGGAGGCGACCGCCGCTGTTGTGGGTGCCGCTGACGCGCGCCCTTCGTGCGCTCAATATGATGTCACAAGAGATTGACTGCTTCAATTGCACTCTGCGTGAATTCACTCTGGCCGCATTTGGTAAATTATCCATAGGTTGTTCATAATCTGTACATACTATAAATTAATCTAGTCTAAATTTATCTATACACTATAAATTAATCTAATCTAAATTAATCTTTAAATATAACTGCACTATTGCATTAGGTAATCCTGTAATGATAGTGTATGTGTTTTTAAATAAATAAATATTAACACTAATATGGATCCCACGGTGCATGGTCTGAATTTTTTTTTTACTCTGCAATCGGCATGGCTCGGTCCCTGACTCTGACATCAAGCAATGGATAAAATTGTCAAACTATAAACTATTATTTGTTGAATACGAGGCTTTTAGCTACTTAGAATATGTGTATTTGTATTTTTGTTTGTTTGTAATGTGAGTTATGTTTGTGTAGACTATTTTTCTTTCTTTCTTTCTTTCTTTATAATAGGCGAAAACATAACTCCGGCCTCCACGCGGGCGAAGCTGCGGGCGAAAGCTAGTCTCATATAAAATAAATGTAACTAATTATTTTGTCTTAAGAATTCCGCTAATATCGTACAGGAAAATAATAGCATTACGCCGACATTAATATCTCAACCTAAACTAGGGTTGTACCATAACTTATCTCATGTCACATATATGTAGGAAATAGACGGTGTTCCCACCCCTACGCATGATTCATTGCTAGGGACAACTGTATCTGTTTCATGAGCCAGTGAATCGTAACCATTTGTTTTCGATTAATGTTGGAACAATTGTGAGACGGGGCAGTATTAATTGGAGTGTTCCGGTTTTTATGCCCGCACTAGTGTTGCGGTTTTTTGTTTATTTTTCGTGTAACCGCTGTATGCTTGCAGCAATTGATTAATGGTTGCTGGAATTGGTTTTGTTTTTTTCGTAATCTTTAAGTCTGTCGGTTTTCGATTGAATTGTTTTGAGGTTGAATGCAGCTGCCATTTTATATTTAAATTATTTTAAACATGTTCATAACTAGTGAAATATGTGAATCCTTGTATTCGAAACTTTAGACTTGTTTTAGATCGAGGGGTTTATTTTTATACGTTGTTTATAAGATAAGAGACGTTTAAAAAACGTCAAAAAATGCATGGTTAGTCATTATTTAACTTTATAAATAAATGGGATTATTATTATCTTGGGAATACTTATGTTTATCTTTAGACTCAAGTTCCCTGTATGCATTGCCTATTTTATCTGAGGAGCAATTCCCGTATTTTTAAGAATTCTAATCTCATTCGCAATCTGTCAAAAATCAATCAATTTACCAACATTTTCGACAGATTGCGACTTGAATGTGAACATTTTTTAAGATTAGAGAATTGACTTTCTGAAATCAAATTAATTTGATTGATTGTTGTCATTTTGGTCAGCGAATCATAACATCTCAAATTTGACAGCTGGCTTAGAGCTCTTTATCAACCTTTTTGAATACAGTAGTAGGCACCTTTATCCTATCGATATTAATCCTAATAATCCATTAGATGTAAAGAATAAATTCTATTGAATAGCCCTTTCTTTGAATATAATCTTATTGTTAATACAATCAAGAAAATCTTAATTATGAACTTCATTTCTTCGTTTAAGCCAGCTTTTATTTAAACAGAATAATCAACGTTCAAGAATAACTAGGTTAGTGTTCTCATGTAGACTGTAGAGTATACTAAAAAGGCAAGAAGCAGACGTTTTATAACCAAGGAAATTAGCGTTTTTACCATTTCTAACGTGACGATACGAAATGTCAACAAGACATTTGACATTTCTGTATCATTATGACATTTACTGTAATTCAAACGGTTTGACATTAACTTGTTGTTTGAATTATTTTATTTTCCTAAATTTTTAAGTATATAAATATAAAATTATATTATGTTGACTGTAAATTAGATAATAATAATTATGATTTGTATGCACATGTGACGGTACAACATGGAGGACTTTTATAATTAAATAAAACATCTATGTACTAATTTACCCATTTTTGCGAAGTTATTATTGAGATAATTTGATCACTACTTATAAAAACACTAAATGAATATCTCATGGCACTTCTATACCTTTTCATTTCTCAAGAAAAACAAAGCAAGAAAATGCTCAACTCTCGTTCAATTCTATATAAAATGCAGAAACAAAAGCTTTAATAATAAAATCATCAACGGAAACGTATAATAGATGCCTGTAATAATATTAACTTTTGTTCGAGTTTTCATTGTTTTTCCAGGACTGGTTCAAGAAATGATTATTAAATAATAATTGGACGGAGGCACCTAATCCTTTCGTTTTCTTTGGCGTAGGTAAAGTCGGGGAAATTAATAAAAATGTCCTGAATGGCTTCGAGAAAAGATGGTACGGTTGTGCCTTTGTTTATTTGTTTTACTTGACTTGGCCGGCACTGCCGTGCCCCCAGATTACCCCGAGTTTCAATAAATCGTTTAAAAAATTTACTACCAACTTAAATTGACCGTATATTCAAATCGCAACTGTCATTCTTTGACAGGGGGAGCTCGTGGGTAACTAATAACAGCCGTACGGGTCGATCCATCAGGTTAAGCAACGTTTGCCGGGGTTGGTCCGTGGATGGGTAACCATCTTTACATCCCGAGACTCCTCCGTGCCTCGGAAAGCACGTTATGCCGTTGGTCCCGGCTGTCATTTGTGGATCTTTAACAGTCGTTACGGGTCGTCAGAAGCCGGAAGTCTGACAACCAGTCTTACCAAGGGGTATCGTATTACCCAGTTACTGGGTTGTGGAGGTCAGATAGGCAGTTGCTCCATGTAAAATACTGGTATTCAGCTGCATCCGGTTAGACTGGAAGCCGACCCCAACATAGTTGGGAAAAGGCTAGGCAGATGATGAACTGTCATTATTTTTTCATTGTCAGACTTTGACAGTTATTTATTCCTAAAGGCTTGTTCGTTCATTTAGTCCGAGACTGAATGAACGAACAAGGCTTTTGGAAGTTTCTAATTACGAAATTGGTTTATGGGCTATACAGTAATAAATTTAAATATTCCCAGAAGTTAAAACTTAGTTTAGGACTTAAGGTCACGCTCAAATTAAACTTTGTCGAGTGTCGTTAAAGTAGTTCTCGTAATATAACAGAACTAACTTCTGCCCGCGACTCCGTCTGCGAGAAATTTCGGCACCGGACCTATCTCGTCGCATCGCATCGCATCGCCCGCGCACGCTATTACTTTACTTACTTCGTTTTTACTAAGCGTTCTTTCCTTTATGCTCGGCTCCTAAGGGTCGCAGCGTGATGTTAAATACCTTCCACAAGAACTGTAGTATCAAAAAAAAAATTGTATTTCCTTATATTAAAAAAAAATAAGTATGTCCAGCTCTGGTCTTTGTCTAAGTAAAGTCTAAATTCCTAGTACTTTAAGTATTTTATCCAATTAAAATCCAAGTACATTAGATTACCCTCCAAGCTTTGGCATCCCTTCCGATAAACAGAAAACTTGGCAATGGAATTCACTTGAATTTATTAATTCCATTTTGTAATTCCAATTTGTAATCGTGTTAAACTTTTAATTTCGAAAGGCTACCGTTTCGGCTATTATGCTAAAGGGAATTATGTCTACGTGTTTAGAAAGCGTTATTTTTTGTAACGTTATTTTCGTTACGTTATTTGGGTTATAAAAATTAGGTTCGTAATGTTTTTCGGCAGTGCTGTTTAATTTTATGGTTAAAGGTTTTTTGTTTTAATGAAAGTTTTGTACGTTTTTTGTTCTCATTTTCGTAATGATTTTTAGAATTGGACCACATTTTTTACGTTACTGTTTTTTTTATGTTTATTTTTTTTTTATTTATTCGCATGTCTGTTACCCTTAGGTACATGTTTTTATATGTATAAACGCTAGCTTACCAATTGAAGCTGAGTTATTTAAGTCAGAGTGAACTGCGCTCTCTTAAATTAATCTATACCACGTGTACAAAGCAAAGGGCGTGCATTACACATAGTTATACTCGGTTTCTGAATTGAGAATTTCAAGAAATGTAATTTTAACCGCCTCGGTGGTATAGCTGCATTTTTTCTGTTCCGTGTGCAAGACCAACAAAAAAAAAGTATTACAGGCACTTTTGAACGTCAAAAACAAACAAAGAAATAGAAGGAACTGATTCTACCTTCCAAAAGGTAGTTTTCGTATGGAGAAGACCTGTCTCAGACCCAGAGGTGGAAGAGTACGATTCCCAGCGGGGGCAAAATTTTGCCCACCAGGGTAGGCTTGTTCTAAGTCTGCCTGGCTAGCTACCACCATCTTATCTAAGTCTGTCGCCATAACAACATTGTTAACACCATTGTTGTGTTTCCGCAGTTAGAGATAGGATAGCCAGTTCCTCTGTGGTTGAGGATTCCAGGTGAAGCTCGCTTCCACTCCACCTTCGGCCTGATCATGACTTAGATATTTATCTCGGAGTAATAATAATATCGCGCTGTTCTGTCGTCAAAAAAGTGCTTAGAAAACCTCTATTTTAACTTTAATTAATTTTATAAATGCGAAAGTGAGTTTGATTGTTTGTTACGCTTTCACACTAAAACGGCTGAACGGATTTGGATGAAAATTGGCACAGGGGTAGACCATGACCTGGAATAGGACATAGGATACTTTTTATCCCGATATTCTCACCGGATCGAGACTTACGCGGGGTGAAACAAAAATAAAATAAAACCGCAAATGACGGAAGGCTGACGCTCAATCCTATACACAAATGCTCAAATAACATACCTCTATCGATTCCTCAGAAAAATACTTACCTATAAGGAAAAAAGTGCATCGATAATTGAATCATCACGGTTACCACCTTTTGGAGTGAGTCAGTGCTGAAAACCGCACTCGATGTGAATCATCTATAATTACCAACATTTTTTTATTGCCATCCTAACTGATTTGGTATCGGTAATTTGGTTGCTATGGGGTTCCTTGGCTTGCATTTTTGTTGGGTTCTCTGGTACAAAATAATGAACACTTTTTTTTTGTCCCCTATGGTCTACCTGAAGAAATAAGTGCGGAAACCAAACCCATAGAGGGTTTGGTTGGCATAGAACATAGAACTTGAAGCAACGGGTTAATTGCATAACACACATAAATTGACAATTGATCGCAATTGGTTTCATTTTGACGGTTCATTGCGTTTTTTTTCCGTTTTTGAGCAGACGAAATTTTAAAACCAATGAAGCGATGGATTTACTATGTCCTTCAAATTCAAAACGTATTAATGCGCAATTAGGGTGCAGTTTTACTTAAGGTGAATTAAAGGAGTTTACATCCATGTGTAACAATTTTACAACTTCGATTGCCTATCTTCTTAGCGCTGCAACCTTTTGTATATACAACATTTTGACAACAAATTGACATTTAAGTTACTAATAGATTAAGAAAGAATGTCTTTGAATACTAATCCAAATTCTAATTAGTGAATATATCCTGAGCTTAACAAATTTGCTGCGATTAAAATTAAACAATGTAGATTTTTTTGCACGGCCAAACGAATTCACAGAAATCATCAAAAAGTTTGAATCATAACAAAAAAAAAAAAAACGAAAAACAAAAAAGGTCCCATTATGAAACGATTCGCGCTTGACCGCAATTTTTTATCTGTATTCACACATTTTATAATAATGCCTTACAAAATAATAATAGGTGGTCGTGAATAAAATGGCATTGGCTTTTTTATTTGTCAAAAAAAAACGTTAATTTGGGCTCTTTGAATGGTTATTTCCTGTTTAGTGTTGCCTACTGTAATTTTTGCGTGGCCATCGCGTGTGGTAGGGCTTAAATACGCGGTACTTAGCATTATATGAACGATATAGAATTTATAGCCTAATTTTAGTTAAATTACTTTTTCATGAGAGTAGTTAGAAGTTAAACTATTTTCACATGTTAGTCTAAATCTGGCTAGTTAGCAATTTATCAAGTTATTTAGGCCATTGTGTTTTTCTGAACATAAATAGTTCTAACATCAGTTATCCGATTACATATCTACCAGTGATTGCCAGGTCAAAGATCGCATATTGCATAATTAAAGTTCGGTTACTAGGCCAATGAATATAAGAAGCAATGACTCACATCTTAGCAAGTTTCTTCTCTCCTACAAAATCTATAAGTACCTACTCAATCATTACGATACAAAAAACGATGACACTGTTTTTAAAGCACACTAGCGCCATTGCCAACACTAGTGGCATTTCGACGCTAGTACGCAACCTCATTAGCCCAACCATAAACAAAACATTAACAATGTATTTTTCAAAGTTAAAAATGGAATGTTCAGCGTTTGAACTTTTGAAGAAAGAACTACTTTCTCCATTCTATTTAAAAAGTTGCGCTTAACGTTAAAAGCATTATTGAGGCCACGAATAAAGAGTTCGTACTTCATAAACATGGAGTAACGGTAAAATGTTTTCGATTTTAAATTTAGAATGGAAGAAAAACATACTGTGTCAACTGCTTGTCAAATCGCGCAAGGAATAATGGGTTCTTTACAAAATGGTTGATAGGTAGACATAATATTTCAAGATGTACTGATAAATTACTAATACTTTGATTGACGTGAAGCAAAGTAATTCTTAGTCATTGTATAGGTATACCGACTGTAACGGACAAAGAGGTAGGTATTCTAGAATGAACGGACGACATTCAAGTACTTACCAGTAATGTTGGTTTTCATGCTCCTTCGATAAATCAATAAAGGATAGGTATTTGACCAACATGTCAACGAACCTACCTATTCATGACACATGTCATGACATCATCCTCATTATCAGCTAGTCCCCTGCCGATCATGGACCTCCTTCGTAATCTATTCCACTGAAATCATTACGTCAATATTTACAATATCTGTCATCTTTGCCTCGACTTACAAGCCTATCTGTAGAATTATTAAAGTATTTTTATCTGTAAGACAGAAATCATTCACTTCAAAAGTGTTTAAAAAAACCCAAGTAATCTATGAAAGTATGAGTGAACAAACAGTCTCGTTATTTAAAAGTGGGTCCACAAGACGTTAAATTAATAAAGTAGGCCAAAGAACAAAGAGTTCACTACATAAACTGTAAACATCGTAATAGAACACTATTGACCTAACAGTTAAACAATGGCTTTATCTCATTCCACTGAACTCCAAATTCGATAACCTGTGAGAACAGCAAATATGTCTAATTTGATACGTTATGTGATACTGGCTGTTTATATTTAATTCTTTTGTCTCCGGCAATCGCGATTTCAAAATGATGTGTTCGAAATTTGATTGAGCAACGGATTTTAAAAAGGCGTATTTTGTTTTATCTGTATTCTATTAATCGAAACATGTTTTTAAATAAATACATTCGTAAATGTTAATTAAATTAATAAATTGGTAGATTAAAATCGCAGACGCTACGAGCACCTCAATTTTAATAATATTGTTAGTTATGTACACTTACTGGTTATGTAGGTAGCTACTCCAGAAGGAAATAAATTATCTTGATAAATAGGGAATGACGTCAAAGCACACACTTATCGCTTCAATTTCTCTGTACTCAGTACATTTAATTTAAATAAGGTATTGCGTAATCGAATACAAGGAACGCGGTTGAACACATTCCAATTTTAAATATCAAAAATTCTTAATGCAAATGTGACGTTTGATTGATAATTTCCGCCATGTTGTAATAATTACGCGCCATTTATTACTAATATACTTTTCGATGTGAATGTTTTTTTGAATAATGTTTCAATTAATTGAATTAATATTCCTACAATTAATTAATGATAACTGTTCGTCTGAATAGCTCATTTTTTTCCTGTGTTACTTTTTATAATGAAACTTTTTTTTATAATATGTAAGTATCACGGAGTTCGGGCTTTAATAAATTGGTATTTACCTACCTTGTACACACGGCTACACATCAAGCTATACATTTCCAGTTTATGCTGATCTCGCATTGTATAGAATTTCCTTACATGCGAGGTAAGCTTATGCTGGAAATGTATAGGCTTGATGTGTAGCCGTGTGTACAGATGTTTATTATTAAATACCTACCGTTTTATTTAATCACAGTGACGAAATTCGACTTAATAAACGATAGCTGCCAATTCAAATTCATTACAATTTTCCTTTTAAAGAAATTTCACTGTAATTCATATTTCCTTTTTATTTGCCGATACATTTTTCTTAATTCGTACATCTTCGTCCGTCGTTTTCTAGGAACATATAACATATTTTTTATATTTTATTGATATTCAAATATTTAATAAAGGAAGAATCGCAATCGTGTGAAATCGTTTCGACGTTTAAAAAAAAACTATAACAATGACTACAATATTAACCCTACACCTACAACACATAATAACACCTAGAATATATTTTAACCCTCGACTCATCAGCAAACTCGACCCCCTGTCGGGACTGACTCAACCCCCGACTTCACAAACTCACCCCCACCGCGTTGACCGACGTAGGTACAATGTTGACAAGGGGTGACAGTGCCGTTAGCTTCCAATTTTAGCCAAACCTTGTGTGACTGTTTTAGAGCCTACTAGGTAGGTATTGTAAGTTTTGTCTACTGACTGGACAATAGTAAGATGAACTTACTTCACGTATAATATTATGTAAAGAGAAACGACAACCCTAGCGGGATAACTTTGAAAAAAAAGAGTCTATGTTAGTTTAATCCCCGAGTTTCCCAGCTCTATTAAGGCATCAAGTAACAGACCACACCCTATTTCTGAATTGAGAATTTGAAGTTGCGAACTTGTCAAACTCTATTTAAGCATTACTTAAGGTAAAAGCCAACGAAATGTAATATTTATTAGCAGAAATCGTAAGAAATTTTGAATTTCGAGTTAAATTGAAGGAATCACCGTAAGCAAACTAAATACTCAATCCAGAAACGGTTTTAGTTTCAAATCCTTGATGAATCTCATTTAAAATCCCAAAAATTTAGATTTATTTGATCTTACTTATAAAACCTTTCTTTTATTTCCAGCTGATCCGTTGCCAGGCAAGCACGTACCGCTAGAAAGCTATGAGAGCGAACTGGAGAGGGAACACGCGCTGCCGACGTCCGTCCCCAACGCTGACATACTCAAGACTAACAGCAACCCGACGTATCATAAGCCGAGGTAAGCTTTGATGTGGTTTCTTTTAAATTTTAAGGCACAGAAACTTTTTTGTTTCGTTCGTTTTTCAAATCTTAGACCCAGACTAACAGTCTGTAGATGTATTGTCCTAGGAATATGTAGATGTTCATAGTTCTAGGAATTAAACTCGCAACCAGCAGAGCAAAAAACTTAATTCAGCCAGTGTTCGAATGAAAGCGACGAGCCGTCAGTGAAAAACAGATCATAGATGCTTATTTTATTTTTTACTTTTTATTACACTTTACTTTTATTTAAACTACGACTGTTATCGTAAAACCTCGACTATACTCTCCTAATTACAGCAATTAAAATACTTTACAGACACAAACAGGTAGACAGAAATAAAAAAAAAGAACATTATCGTTAAATTCAAAACGGGATGGCCGCTAATCGTGATTTTACGCGATGCGTAAAACGGATGATTCTTTACGCGGCGCGTAAAAAGGTAGATTTCTCACGGACCGTTTAGTTTGTTCAAATCGTAAAATTGACATAACCTAGCAGTATTAATTTTCAAACGATTAGTTTTGTTTAGGGTTGGCAACGAAATTAAAGAGGTTTTACCAAGAAAAAAGTACATTAAAAAAAGAGAAAATCTCGCAGAAAAAACACTGAAGCCGGAAAATCTAAGGATATTCGCCTCAAAGGAAAAAATACAGTACAGAAATTAAATATGCGAAAGGAAGAGGGCGTTAAATGAATGAATTAAACAAAGCTAAAATAATATTGGTTTAACTTCGCGTTTCTGTTTAAACAGAGATATAAAAATAATAGAGCAACGTTACCTTATTCTTATAGCTTTTCTGTTTTTTTCTGATTATTCTTGTCTCTGCATACTGCATTAACTTATTGAATAAAAACATGCCACAATAATGCGAATAAAAGATATTTCTTTATTTTTAGTTTTTGTTCTGTGCTAGTGATCGTAGACCAATTAAGTTACTTCAGCGGGGTGATTGCATCACACACAATGACAATCGATCGCAATGCCTTTCATTTTGACATCCATTGCTTCATAAGTTTGAAAAATCGTCTGCTCAACAACGCCATGAATGGGGGTAAACTGTCAAAATGAAACCCATTGCGATTGATTGCCATTTTATTGTGTGTTACGCAACTACCTCACAGGTTATAAACACGTAACTGTTGTCTTTATATAGAAACGCTTAGTGTATTTATATTTTTAATCTTGTAAATTAATTAACGTACAAATAATTTTACATTAAGTAAAAACTTCTCACAACCCTAATTTTACCGTCATAATCTCTCACAAATATATATTAATTGATAATTTTCTCGAAAAACCAGTTCCTAAACTTTATTGAGATCTCAAATTCTCATTTCCCGTGATTTTATTGATTTGACAACATTGAGTCGAGGTTTTATAATCTCAGTTTATAGTTTTATATTCGGATTTATCTGATAATAAAAGAAAACATCGAATTAACGGCTGATTTGGACAGAAATTGGTGACTATTAATATGCAATGAGGTAGCTGACTTTTAAACATATTAATTACTAGCTTATGCCCGCGGCTACGCCCACGTAGAGTTCGGAAATTATCCCACGGAAACGTACTACCGGGATAAAAAGTATCCTATGTCCTATTCCAGGTCATGGTCTACCCATGTACCAAATTTCATCCAAATCCGTTTAGCCGTTTTAGCGTGAAAGCTTAACAAACAAACTCATTTTCGCATTTATAATCATAGTTAAGATTACATTAACAGCATCCACTCGTCTGTAAAGATTTTAGTTTTCTTGCATATATACAACGTCCCGACATCAATCGTCGGGCAGTAGCCCACCAGATACAACAACCGTCTGGTCTGAGGATCACTTTTCACTTTTCACTTTTCTATAGAGGATGAGTGAACTTTACACCCTGTTCCTCACATCTCTTACAACAACAATATAAATGTTGACCCCTTGAAAATATTAGTAAGATCCGACGCTCACCTCTTCTTCCTTTTGCTGATTGGTTAATCTTTTTGACTGACCGACATAAAAAAGGTTACTCATGCACCAATACTTGATTTTCGCCAAGTACTGACTGAAATAGCCTAGCCGTGAGATTATTTCTTCAGAATTAATGCCCCAGAATAATTTAACAGCAATCAAAAAGATTCGTCCTCTAAACTATCTTTTCCAAAACCATTTGGCTAACCTTAGAATAATTTCAGGAAAGAAATAATTTAACTTAGGAGACATTATGTCTCTTAATGTACCTTTTTACGGCGTAACTTTGAAAATGAACCCCGATTCAAACATTTTTTAATCTCACAAAATACTAAAGAGATTGGTCCATTTGATTTTGGGGAAGATTTTATTTCTGTAGGCTTTGAAATCAGGTTAAATACCTGATCTCCGGTTTCTTGAATGATTTTTTTCGGAGAAAATGTTTCACCGAATCAATGATTTGTTGTTTATTTTGGCTTCAACAGATTGTTTGCATCAAGAATTCCCGGAATTTTATGAACGTTCGCATTATAATCTCAGTCTGAATCTGTCAAAAAAGCCTCGAATTTACCTACATTTTTGACAAGTTTGTGACAATTATTGTCACTGAGATGATTAAAAATTTTAACATTTTTGAAGAACAGTAGTTGGCCTTATGTTATCAAAGACATTGACAGCACGTAACACTTATGTTATCAAAAAAGTTGACTGCCTTTTGGAAACTGAGGACAAACAGTACTAATAACTTTATCAATGACTACAATGATATTAATAAAAAAGAAAATTTGTTTATTCAACAAAACCAAAACGCACATTACAACAATAAAATACAAAATAAGTACACAATCAGATCAGTAGTATTTGATAGCACATTTACAGAATAGAAGCTTCAGATACTAAAAAAATTAAAGTACGAAGGAAAACACAAAACATGGAACTGTTTCAAGAAATCGAAACAAGCTTCCAAAGAATACCTTCGAAATCTGTCTTATTGTTCATAAAATACCTAATGTTAAAAATGAAAAGTATTTACTTTTCATATTCACTACAAGAAATAATTAAAAAACCCTAATTACGGCATTGCAGGAATCCCTATTCGTGACCCGATGACCTGAGTTGGATGTAATTAGTACACAGGCATACAGACGATTGCGTTCCTTGGGGAGTTCCTAATTAGAGAGGTTTAGCATTGGACTAAGATTAAGACGAGCTGAATAATAAAAATAATACCGGTCCACTATCCTACTGAAGGGTTGAGACCTCTTTTGTCACTGAAAAAATCGTGCAATAATCATAATAAATAACACTACATGGTTACTTTAGTGCGTTGTCAAAATTAGAACTAAGGCCGCCATCTTGTTTTTTGAAAACAGCGTACCTTCGAGTTACCTACAGACCTTTGTCCTTTGACATTTAATTTTGTAATAAATCCAGTAAATCATTCTAGTCTAAATTAGCTTGAAAATAAAAGTCCTGATGATAAAATACAATTAAATAGACGATAGATATATTTAGTAACCTATTCCGCTTAACTATTCTTAAAGAGTCATAAAAAACCCTGTAATAAATCGACACGTGTTTCACCTCTCAACGAGGCATCCTCAGGACGACGATTGACCAATTACAATCCAGAACACGACGTGTTGGACGTAGGGCTTGTACACAAAACTGCGTTGCGACATCGCATCGCAAAAATCAGCGACGGTACCCTAAGTTTTTCTTAAGAAAGCTTCAGCGTTGCGAATTCGCATTGCGCCGTTTCGCAGTTTTGTGTACAAGCCCGTAGAGCTCTACGTTATAATGGATTTCCGCAAAGTCACGCCTGAATCAATTAACTATCCTGATGATAAACTTTGATGAAAATAATTTAAACGTTACAATTTTATATCGTATAAAAAAATTGGCCCACACAACCAAATAAAAAATGGCGACACAAAAGTCACCCTATTGCAAAAACAACACTAAAACATTTAAAAAGCAACATTAAACCATGACTGTTAACAGAAAAGTATTCCCCACAGAATTTTCTTACATTGTTTATGGACTGATCAATCAACTTGTCTTCGATCGAAAGTTTCTGAACGAAGTTTGCACAGCGTTTCTCAAAGTTCACTCGACCCCTTGCTGGAATCATGTCTAGATTGTGCTGTTGATGCATCGGTTATAGTTTTTCCCTGGTGGAAGCTTTAATGTTTAAAAGGAGTTGCTTTTGAAGTGTAGTTTATAGAAGTTGCTTGTGGTTTAGCGGTTTATTTTGTATAAGAAAGGAGGTAGGTCAGTGGTATCCTTTCGGATCAATAGACAAAGTAAAATTGTTTGAACTAAAGTTGTTTTTAAGCTACTGATAGTGACGTACTTTGTCTTCTTTTACAGTACACGGGTGGAATGAAATATGGACATTATAATCCATACTAATAATATATTATAAGTTCGAAAGTAACTCTGTTTGTCTGTGTGTCACCTTTTCACGCCTAAACCACTGAACGGATTTCGACAAAATTTGGCAAGGAGATAGATGGGATCCTGGGGAAGGATATAGGCTACTGTTTGTTTCAAAAATAATCCTATAGAGCATGAAAGTTGGTATAGGAAACCCAGCATTTCTTAAGTCCTGGCAAGGTTGCGGGAAAGTCCGAAAGGGATACCGGGACCTTGGCAACAGGCAACTGAAGGAACACGGGTAGGTTTTAGTCAGTAAAAGTCTGACACGCCCTTCCGCTCCGCCCAGAGCGGGAGAAGTCATTTGATGACTTCCCACCCTCAAAAAAAAAAAAAGAACCATTTCTTAAGTATCCCGGTAGTACGTTCATCCGGCGAAGTCCCGGGAAAAAGCTAGTAATATATGTATATATTCTTTTGATAAGTACACATAGATTTTAATAGTGATAAAGTGCTCCTATACTTTCCTCCTGTACAGAAATACAACACGATAGGCTGCACACGCTATTTAAAGAGTTAATCACTGTGAATGACATAGATGACAACTTACCGCCTTACTAATAAACGTTGTATAGCGCCTGTATAGTTACACAACGTTTTGTCTTCTTCTTTCAAAAGTAATTTGACTTTTGAAAGAAGAAGACAAAGCGTTGTGTAACTATACAGGCGCTATACAACGTTTATTAGTAAGGCGGTTAATGTATAGTCTGCTGTCACTTCATAATGGCTATCAATGCTATGTTTACCAGATCTATGCTTCAGGGGGCCAAGTCTACTAATTTACAAACGTGTCAGTGGTCTCACAATTATCAGTTTTTGACAGATATGCCATACAAAATCTGACAAAAATTCACCATTGTGAGACCACTGACACGTTTGTAAATTAGTAGACTTGGCCCCCAGATCATTTTATGTCACTGTCCATGCCAAGGTTGCCTGGAAGAGGTCGCAGTAAGCGATAAGACCGCTGGTTGTATGTTTTGTAGTGTATAATTTATTTTTACGTAATGTATAATTCGGTGAACAATAAAGTATAGGTACATATTATATAAATATGCTATTCATATTCGTGTTGACGATTTTCATGCCATAATGAGAAAGCGGGCGGCGTCAATAATGGGTAGGATGCGCGGAAGCTCCAACAATATCCTCAAAACATTGGGCGACAAAGTGGACAGCCCCTTTATTAGGCACTGGATGCGGAGGCACGTGCCAACACGTGTTGAGCCACGTAGTTATTAGTAGTCAGTTAGGTTAGTTTGTAAGTTTTTCACTAACATAGTTTCCAAGTCTCTGTTACTATATGGATTGTATGTTTTTTATGTGTGATCCGCAATAAATGAATTATATATATTCAGGTTTCACCCGCCATCTATTAAAAAACTAAAATTAAAAGATTGAGAACATCTGTATCTATACTAAAAGCATCGAGTTCATTATTGTAAAGTGGGGTTTCATTTAAATAAAAACAAAGTTTGAGTATTCAATGTTCTCCTTACTTATAAGTTTTTTGTATTGATTTGATAGTATTTTGATTAATCTATGTACAAGCAAGATCAGTTCTTCTCTCACATTGGCTAGAATAGTAGAGCAGTGATAGCCTAGTGGTGTGACCGTCGGACTGACAAGTCATAAGTCTCGAATTCGAACCCAAACCACGCACCTCTGACTTTTCGAATTCATGTCCGTATTGTTTATTTATCACTTGCTTCAAAAACGATGAAGGCAAACATCGTGAGGATCATGCCTGAGAGATATTTCTCGACGGCATGTGGAGCCAAGTCAGAAGCCCATGGGTGGCTTTATAACTCTGACATCAGGTTAGTCACTAACACTAACCACACGAAAAGTAGAAGGTTGGCTAGTTTTTTTTTAAGGCAAGCAGAAGCCCATGGGTGGCTTTATAACTCTGACATCAGGTTAGTCACTAACCACACGAAAAGTAGAAGGTTGGCTAGTTTTTTTTTAAGGCAAGCAGAAGCCCATGGGTGGCTTTATAACTCTGACATGAGGTTAGTCACTAACCACACGAAAAGTAGAAGGTTGGCTAGTTTTTTTTTAAGGCAAGCAGAAGCCCATGGGTGGCTTTATAACTCTGACATCAGGTTAGTCACTAACCACACGAAAAGTAGAAGGTTGGCTAGTTTTTTTTTAAGGCAAGCTGTGGAAATAAGCAATTGCCGAGTCAGCAAGGTAGTAATTACCTGGGGTACACTGGATGTAAAGGACATCCAAACCAAAAAACACATAACATCACGCCGGTTATCCCCGAAGGGGTAGACAGAGGTGTACCTATAGTACAACCACATTTCGCCAGTTATGTTTAAGTCCCATGTAATACGGGGCGAGCCTGTTGCCATCAACCGGGCACAAATCCGGACTCCGGGCTGCTATTACGAAATTCCAGATGGAAAACCCGATAACACTTTGCCCGCCCCGGGAATCGAATGCAGGACGCTCTTATGAATTATAGTATAGTAGTAATTATGTAGTAAACAAGGTTTCCTTAATATTCTTCTATTAATTCTGGGTTTAGACACATTTCACCCGTATCTTCAAGTTTTCATAAAATACGTGACAATAATAGTTTTACAAGAATTATTATGGTTGGGCCACGAGATTAGCGTTTACCTTTTTTTTTTCTATGTAAGTTATGACGCAAATCTAAATAATTTATAATATTAGTAATATTCGTTCAGTGGTTTGGGCGTGAAAAGGTAACATACAGACAGACTGAAAGAGACTGAAAGAGTTACTTTCGAATTTATAATATTAGTACGGATGGATTATATTTCTGTAAATACATATTTCTTAAGGTCTTACGCGAATCACATTCCGATCAATATACAACCTGACACTGACCTGTAAATTGCAAAAATCATTGAAAAGTGAACTTCATAGGCAACTACTGTTGATCCTTATAAAAAAAATCATAAATTCATTCATTCACTAACAGACACCGCAAAAACATAAAAAAAGTCCTGGAATAGGACATAGGATACTTTTTATACCTATATTCCTACGGGATCGAGTCTTACGCGGGTGAAACCGCGGGGCGCAGCTAGTACCTACATAATTATTTGAAAGACAACAAGGAAAACCCGTAATATTTCCCGTCAGTCATAAACTACGCGTTTGGCACTCGGTCAAGCTATATCTTTGGATAATAAAATAAGTTTATAGGTGTATCCAAAAGCTAGAGGCTAATCGAGCAATTTCAGATATTTTATTCATGTACGTACAGACAGCATCAAAAAGATGTATAGGTACACCAACAAGAATTTATTTAGTAGTCTTCAAACTTTGTTCCAAAATATTGAATCAATGTGTATCCACAAAACATATTACACATTAGCTTCGGCCTGCGGCTTTGCCCGCGCGGTATGTCAATAAAAAGTAGCCTATGTCCTTCCCCAGGGTGCCATCTATCGCCTTGCTAAATTTTGTCGAAATCCGTTCAGTGGTTTAGGCGTGAAAAGATAACATACAGACAGACAGAGTTACTTTCGAATTTGTAATATTAAAAAATATGGATTGGCTCCTTAACTGCAGGTAAAATAATATGGAACACAGATTGTAGTCAATGAATTTTTATCGATGCATACACCTTTTTCAAGCTGACTGTACCAAGTTTTAGGAACTGTAATGTATTCTGAAGTTTAACAAGCGTTTTATATTTGTTATCTGAATGTTCCTGAAAGTTGGTTTTTAGTTTATTTGTTGTAAAATGTCAAATAACAAAATGAGTAAAATAGCGGATTTAAACAAAGTTGGACAGTGAAAAAGAAGACTACTTTTTCATTACGACTGAAGACTAACAAAGGAAGGTTTTTTTTATTTCTATTTGTTAAGGAACATTTATAAACCGCCACAACATTATTCAGACGTATTTTTCATGAAAGTTATTAATTATTTACTTAAGTTTATTTCTTTGTTCTCCACATTTTGTACCTAAATGTTGCTAGGAGTTGCTAAAACTTTAAACAATAAACTAAATGTTTTTAGAAATTACTAATTACGAAAAAGTTTTTGTTTTAAATAAACTTGCTATCAATAAATTGATCATCTTGTAGATAAATTATGTGCGCATAGATTTTTACCACAATCAAAATGTTAAATACAGAAAAAAGTCGCTCTCGCTTCGCTCCCCGCTGTTTTCAGTGCCCAAAATTACGCCTTATAAGTCGTTGGTAAAGTCTCGTTAGTGTGATTATGCAAATCTTCGAGAGTTACAAAGGACACGACTCACGACTAATCGTGTTCATAATCAGTTTTGTGATTCCAAGTTGCGACTTGCGAATAATCGCGAAGTAGGCAGAGGCGCAATCGCAGAACAAGGCTTAACAATGGTGATGTAATTTTTGTGAATATTTGATTAGTGATTATAGTCAGGGCTTATAAAAGGCCCATCTTCCACGACGCTACTCAGATCACCAAATTTTTTTTTTAATCTTTTCTTTTTTAGTACATAAATTACGTTATCGTAAACATTTTTCTTTACCAATTTTTCGTCTTTTCATGTGGTTAGTGACTAACCTGGTGTCAGAGTTTTAAAGCCGCACAAGGGCCTCTGACTTGGCTTTACATGCCGTCGAAAAATATATCTCAGGCACTCCCAATGACCATTGCATATTATAATATCTAACCTTAGCCTACGTAGACTGGTATGACAGGAAGAAGCTTTCATCTGTCTCTGTGTCATTTGTCAAGACACAGATGCTGTGAGATTATGTCAAGTTGACATAAGCCCTAACTTCCCTTTCAAACGGCAAATACATCCAATAATCTATACATCTATACATATTATAAATTAAAGTCGCTTTTCGTGTTTGTCTGTATGTCTGCGTTGTTCTTCTAAACCACGCAACAGTTTTTGATGTGGTTTTTCACCATCGTTTAGACAATTTATTCCGGAAGGTTTATGTGTATAGAACGTTATTATTAAAGTTACTTAAAACTATGAAATCTCGATGTTTTTTCAAGTCGTAAAAACCGTGCGGAGCAGGAGCGGGTCGCTAGTATCTAGACACGCGGCAGCGTGTTAAGCCAAGAATAGGGAATATGCATGTATTTTTTTAATATTTTCATTCGATAGTTTACATCGTCAAATAATAGTTTTAAAAAATTCGACGGCAAAAAAGCAATTTAAAGTACTTATTTTTTTTTTTTTAATATCCAACCGATCCGGGCTTTTTAAACGCCCTCCATTTGGCGCGCTTGGTGTGGTGACGTCACAGTCCGTGAAAACAAACAAACAACTGTCAAGTCAACGTCAAACACTCCTTTTTGTAGGAGCGTTTGACATTGACTTGACATTGACATTTTGATTGTTATCCCGGATTGTTACGTCACATCCGCTCTTAGATTTTCAAGTATTTCAATTACCCACAGTTTTTTGGGACTTTTTAAAAATTAATTTCTCAGTCAAAAATAAATTTTATTCTAAAATATTGATGGAGGCATAATTCTGAAGTAATATAGTTTATAAAAAAAAAATTGACCCATATTTGAATCACATGCATATTCCCTATTGGCGACGCAGCAGCCGTGTGTTATATTATAATACTGGCTGATACCCGCGGCTTCGCCCGTCAAAACCTTCCTCGAGAACCACTCTATTCATAGGTGAAAACAGCATGAATATCGGTGCAGTACTTTTTGAGTTTATCGCGAACAGGACGACAGACAGACGCGGCAGAGGACTTTGTTTTATAATTTAGGGTAGTGACATAATCATCCAATAAATCCATCACCTTTCAAAATTAAACCACAACAAAAAACAAGAAATAAATATTTTTGCATAGGATTTGAACGCAGATTCGTCGTACTTATTTTGTTTTAAATGCGTCGCTTTAAAGCATGATTGAAGAATTAATACCATCCTGTCAAAACGAATAAATCCTGCAAGTGTGGCTTAAGTTAGGAGCGGTTTTGAGTTATTCTAAATCCTCCTATACAGTGTTTTTTTTTTATTCCATAGCTCTAGGGACCATTTTTTACTTGAATGTCCTGATCTCCATAGCAACAATTGTTTTTTGTATAAGTATTATTTAATTATAAGACCTTTTATGTACCATATTTTATGCAAAATAAAGATATTCTATTATATTCCATTCTACCATTAATACATGAGACCATGTGAAAGAATCAAGTGGCACATGTTTTTTTATAAGAGCCACTTTTTTTTTTTAATTTTTCTTATAAATTTAATTCGACAAAGTCACGATTATTTACGACGACGTGCGTTCGACTTTACTATGTATAGTTCTTATGACCGTTACGGGTAGTTAGAAGCCCGGAAGTTTGACAACTAGTCAAAGTTTCGGATGTCTGTTTTGCCGAATGATTCGAACTTTCGACTGCCATCAAATAGTTAAATAACATCAATATCTGCTCTGCAGTAGCATCTATACTCCATTTATTATAAAAATATATAATATACATTAGAAAAATAACGGTTAACACCCTAAAAAAATACAATAGACGTAGATATATTTAGTAACCTATTCCGCTTAACTATTCTTCAAGAGTCATAAAAAACCCTGTAAGAAATCGACACGTGTTTCACCTCTCAACGAGGAATCCTCAGGATGACGATTGGCCAGTCGCAAACCAGAACACGACGTTATCACCCTTTCGTTATTTCGATATAAACGTATAATAAACTTAGTAATTTCACTATAATAAAAAATCTGCTGTTCCCTACATTTTGACGAGCTATGCGAACATAAATGTAAGGAACAGATGTTTTCTTTTTCGCGATTTTAGGATTGGTCCCATATTGTTCATAATGATGAGTACAATGCCCCCTTAAGAGGATGCCCACTTTTTTTTTTTTTTTTGAGGTTGGTTAATCATCCAATGTCTTCTCCCGCTCTGCGCAGAGCGGAAGGGCGTAGGTATCGGACTTTTACCGACTAAAACCCACCCTTGTTCCTTCCGGACTTTCCCACAAAGAGGATGCCCCTGAATTCAATTTCACCCCGTATTGTGTGTCTTCTTCAAAATGCTTATAAAACTAATCAAGTCCTCATAAATACTCGGAAAACAGAAAAGTTATGATGCCCTCAGGCTAGCAGTATATCATTATGGTCAATTATGGTCATTCACCTCATGGCATTCACCGGCGTGACGGGTGACACCATACTACGCTAGTCAATCGAGTTCTGATAAACATAAATTATGCTCTATGACTTCTCATGCCTTTGTATCAAATCATAAATGTCATTTAAAGAACTTGGTGCTTCTAATCACCATGCTAAGCGAAGCAATTGGTGATTGCAGTGTTGTTGTTAGATTAAAAAAAAAAAAGTTTTAGGACTCTTTAAACTTTACGTATTCATTTTTTTTAAATTGTATTGTATAGTAGGTAAGCATTTGTTTCGTTTAAAAACATTACCCTCCTTCTGGGGCAGTCTGGTATAAAATGATTATGATGATAAAAATCATCGTAATCATAATCAGCCTATTATGTTCCCACTGCTGGGTCACAGGCCTCCTCTCGCTGAGAAAAGATCGATTCAATATCAATGCACTCCGCATTGATATTGTATGCTATTTACAATTGGTGCATTTTTTTTATAGATGCATCATTGAATAAATATTTTGGGAGTCAACAATTTTCATTACCCGAAAAACAAAAAGTTGTTTCTACAAAATTACAATTACAACTACCAACATAAAGAAAAAAACGAATCACTTCAGTCTATTATCTCAACCTGGAACGATCATTAATCTAACAGTATTGTTCACATTCTCATTTGCATTGTACTCCGCGGTTCTGTTTTATTACCAAAACAATCTTATTTATGTTGCCACTTTTCTGTGCGAATGTAGTTTTTGTAAATTGGTTTGTTTTATGCAGAAAAAGAAGGAATACTTAGTTTAATGGACGGTGCTCACCGCAAGCATTCGCTTCGAGCATTTGTTTTGCAATTTACAAAAACATTGCGTTGGACAGCAGAGGTGGCCCGGTGGTAACGGGCGTGACTAACGAGTTGTAGGTCGTAGGTTCAAACTCAGACTTATACCTCAAGTAAATTGTATAATTGGTGTAAATTATTTCATCACCACTTCTCTCAAAAAGTTGAAGGAAAACAAAACCGGCATGTGCTGGAACCAATAATTCGAAGACATGTGACATCTTCCAACCCGCGAGGTGGGTTACGGCTCACTCCCTCTCACCGAGAGGAGGCCTGTGTCCCAGCAGTGGGAAACATTATAGGCTGATAATATTTGCAAAAAACTGATTATTGTTTTAGAAAAAGAAAGATGGCCGTTATTCCAATTTGCTTAGCGTCGGTGGAGTACTTATGGATTTTTCTTCCATTACTAGGTATTTAATTTACGTATCGGCATCGGCTGTCATCTGACTAAGTTAATAAGGAAGCTCTAAAGTGATAATGATGGCATTTTCAATTTGATCACCTTTTACGATATATTGAATAGTATTTATTGAATCACTTCGTTTTTTGTGGAAAAAAAAAAACTCTCATTATGTATTTTCAATTTAAAATCTACCCATAAACCTCTTGAATTAGAATATTTTATCTAAATAGCCATCTTGTCCAAGATGAAAACGCCTACGTTTTCGCATATAAATGTCACAATATTATCTCATTTGTTTTAAAATCTAAAACTAAGCTAGCGACTTCTCTTGAAGATTGCGAAATCGTATCATAAACTTGTGGCGCCATCTAGCGGCGAGTAGCGAAACTAATTCTGTTATTTCATTCAATGGCAGCTCAACTGTTATCTTTTTACAATCTTATTGTGTTTGAGTTTAACTATTTTTATTAGGCTGGAAACTGTTTTATTTGAGATACTTAGTTAAAACAATAGACATTTAATTGTGGTTGAGTTTTAATCCGATAACAATCTGCATTGTTCTAGTAACGCCATCTATTAGCTAATGGCACAAAGTAACAAAGGCAGATAACGAATTAAAAGTTTTGTTTATTTTTGTAATTCTATTTATTCTGTGGAACATTGAGTTGTTATGTAAATTATAAATTGTTTTAGAAGCGGTTTTCATGATAAAATTAGCGATTCAAACAAGTGGAAGACCGAAAAATAGGCGCGTTTTTATATAAGTAGGTATTTTTGCAACCAAAAACATTTTGGAGTACTTACGTCACATCAACAGGTACGTATTTTTAAACTACAAACCTAGACATTTTTTTCATACGTTCCTCATTAAAATGCGGTTTGCGTACCGAAAATAAAGCGGACTGAATGGTACAGCTATGGCACATTGCCAGTTTTTGTCATTTCCATGGAAGACTGGGATTCAAATACTGATCTCTGTACTAGTACAAATCCTACCAAAATACAGGTATTTTTATACTGGTCACACAATAAATACTAAGGTCAACGACATTCAGAAAAATATTCGCTTATACGGTATTGCCATAATAAAATTTACGCTCCAATTTTGGTCTATGAAATTGCCTTTTAAAAAACAGCAAATAGGTACTGTTTGTAAACATTTTTTTTGACAATTCTCTTTGACTTTTTTAATGAACTTTTTTTATGAATGAAGTGTGATTAATTAAGCAAAGTAGATGACATACATTAGGTATGAAGCTACGAGAGCACCCAATTAGGTGCCACTAAATTCTTCCCCAGCAATTTTACTCAGAGACCTAGGATTCCCTATCCGACCGAGAAATTAGACTACAATTTAAGTCATAAGGTTATCACTCAAAAAAAATAGGTAAGTAACGCATAACGCAACTTCACGGTCTGTTTTCCCCGACGGGTTAGGCAGGGGTGTAACTACAGCCATTTCATTTTTATCACATTTTACAGGTTATGTTTAAAAGTCATAATAATTATTAATAACTAGCAGCGCCCTGCGATTTCACCCGCGTAAGTCGCGATCCCGCGGGAATATCGGGATAAAAAGTATCCTATGTCCTATTCCAGGTCATGGTCTACCCCTGTGCCAAATTTCATCCAAATCCGTTCAGCCGTTTTAGCGTGAAAGCGTAACAAACAAACTCACTTTCGCATTTATTTATATATAGTTAAGTTAAGTATATTCATATTTATTATAGTTTTATTTAAGTTAGATAGTTATGTATATTTAAGTAAGTAAGAGGAGCTCGTGGCTAAGTAATAACAGCCGCTCGGGTCGATCCATCAGGTTAAGCTACGCTTGCCGGGGTTGGTCCGTGGATGGGTGACCATTTTCACATATCGAGACTCCTCCGTGCCTCGGAAAGCACGTTAAGCCGTTGGTCCCGGCTGTCATTTGTGGATCTTTGGCAGTCGTTACGAGTCGTCAGAAGCACGAAAGTCTGACAACCAGTCTAACCAAAGGGTATCGTATTACCCAGTTACTGGGTTGTGGAGGTCAGATAGGCAGTCGCTCCATGTAAAATACTGGTATTCAGCTGCATCCGGTTAGACTGGAAGCCGACCCCAACATAGTTGGGAAAAAGGCTAGGCAGAAGAGAAGAGTTATGTATATTTAAGTTAGATAGTTAGGATAGTTAGGATTAACACTGAAGTTAGTCGTTCAGTGTATATATTATGTCTATTAAAACCTTTGCTACCTAATTTCTGGGTTATACCTACTTTTATCTACCTACCTATGGATACATACATAAGCAAACATATTTTCAAAACACCTATGCTTATTTGTATAATAGGAATGAGTGTTTACCTGCATAATAATATTACATAACCCCGGCGCCTCTTACCTACTAAGAAATCCAACGTTAACATATTTCTATGAAATCAAAAGCTACACTAGGCGTAGAATTTCTATTGAAATGCAAGAAATGAAGACAATAGAATGTTTCTATGTGTGGTCCTTTGATACGGAATTACGGATACATGATACGTATGGGAAAAAGTCGGTAAGGTGACATGGTGGCCCGGAAATACCTATGGCGGCTAATTAATCACTAGGTTCTGGTTTGAAACTAGAACCTGGTGATTAATTAATCCTGGGAAGTACAAATGGGAGTTTTATAAGGTCTCTTAAGTCGCAGACAAGCGCGATGCGACGCGACGCCGACCGCACCGTGAGAACAATTCTCGTGAATTGTCTCGACGTCGCGTCGCGCCAGTCTGCGGGAGCCTTTATGGTTTCTGAGGTCTTCGGATAAAGTCTTAATAGCTTTGATTCCACGAAGTTGTCTATTGGAAAAGAAACGCAATGTTTTTAGATTATTATTAAAACTTTATTTTACACTCGTAACAAAATACATACATAGGTATACATACAACATTTTGAACCAGTAAGTATACTATCATTGCAATAGTACCTACTGCCTCGTAGGTCTAGTGGTTGCAAAGCGCGATTGCTGAGCATGAGGTCCTGGGTTCGATTCCCGGGTCGGACAAATTTTTATTAGGTTTTTTCATGGAATTTCTTAGTAGCATCCCAGAGTCTGAATATGTGCCCGGTTGATGGCAATAGGCTCGCCCACCATTACATGGGGTTTAAACATAACTGGCGAAATGTGAGACTAGGTACTTAACCCTTCGGGGAATACAGGCGTGGATGACTATGTATCCAATAGATAAACTCCGGTTAAGAATACTTCGGTTTAAGACTCATTACGAGGCAGGAAACAATCGTTAGGTAACCTGAACTTTGACCTCTCGCATCCGGCTCTGGTTCAGGCCATGGTACAGAGCGAGAGGGCATGGGAAGCAGTTACTTCCTTCTGCGAAGCAGTAATGCTCGCGAAGGAGGAGGCGGAACGCGTGAGGGAGAGGCAAAGTTTGCGCCCTCACGCCCCTAACCGCCGCCGTTGGAGACGCCCTGGGCGTCGGGAATCCTAGGCGGAAACCCGGCCACCATAGGCGCGGGCTTGCGGACGGCGAGCAATGGGTAGCTCGCCGTCCGATTAGGACCAGGCCCGGGTCGATGGCGCGTCGTGCTCCACGCGCGCCTCAAAGAGATGTCAGCACAATTGGCGGGGTCCGCTAGGACTGATGCCTGGCAGGGTTGCGGGTTAGTCCGAAAGGGATACCGGGACCTTGGCAACAGGCAACTGAAGGAACACGGCCCACCCGTGTTCCTTCAGTTGCCTGTTGCCTAGGTCCGTTAGTCAGTAAAAGTGTGACACGCCCTTCCGCTCCGCCCAGAGCGGGAGAAGTCATTGGATGATTTCCCACAAACAAAAAAAAAAGGTAGCCTGAACTTCATGACAAACACAGTGGCTTCTTCCTGTTTGCTAATGGCAACATACTGACATTATGAGAATCACCAATATGTCTGACAAGTTAGGTGACACTGTCAATATCCGTTCATTGTCACAAGTCATTGGTAGTCTCATGTTTAGCAAAAGATAAACATTTACTAATTGTAAAACTGTACAGAGGAGTGAGAGCAATGGTGGCCCAGTGATAACGGCCGCGACTTATGAGTCTTAGGTTCGAACCCTGACAGGCGCTTTACTTTATGTAAATTATTTCATCACCACTTCTCTCAAAATGGTGAAGGAAACATCGTGAGGAAACCGGCATGTCCTAGAACCAAAAATTCGAAGACATTTGACATCTACCAACCCGTACTGGGCCCGAGTGGTGGATTACGGCCCACTCCCTCTCACAGAGAGGAGGCCTGTGTCCCAGCAGTGGGAACATTATAGGTTGATTATGTATGTATGTACAGAGGAGTAATTCTTCAACTCGTCCTACATACCTACGGCCTATTTAGGACGACTTGCAGAAAATCAAAAGAACGTCCTAAATGGGCCGTAGGCATTAAAACGAGTAGACGAATTAATCGTACAGAGATCTTTTAGAGCTTGATTGGCAGGGGGCCGGGACTTGTAGGTAAACATTTGTGAAAATATTACTAATACATTATAGTTACAAACATAATTTTTTAATTGCCTCATAGGCCTAGTGGTCACAAGTGCTACTTCTTTCTGCGAGGTTTTTGCTGAAAATCAGCGCTGTTGACAATAGGTTCGTCTGAAGTCACGGCTTTTAGCTGAGCAATGACCTATTCTTGCACAGATACGACGCACTTCTTGTTATTGTTGTTTCAGAAATTTGATAATTTTCCACTGTAATCGGCATTTCGTTTAATTTGTGATTGTTTTGTTTGATTTCATTTGTTAATGTCGCAACACATTACGCAACTAAATTTGTTTTTAACCTCTCATCCACATATAACTGTCTAATATTCTTGGTGTTAAATACGAGGCTTTTGGCTTATTTGTAGTTTTAGTAAATGTCATTTTTTATTTTGTATTGTGCGTTTAGTTTGTGCAGAATAAACAATTTTTCTTTCTTTTTCTTTCTTTCTACTGCTGAGCGGGACGTCCTGGTTTTGATCCCAGTTCAGGCAAAGTTACATTGGGATTTTCCAGTAGCAGCCAGGAGTCTGGATTTGTGGCCGGTTGCTGGCAATAGGCTCGCCCCATATTACATGGGACTTAAACATAACTGGCGAAATGTGGGTGAACTATAGATACACCTCTGCCTAACCCTCCGGGGAATACAGGCGTGATGTTATTTTATAATTTTGCGATAATTTAGAAAATTAAATTGGTTTTGTTCATTTTAATAATGAAGGACAGTTTTAATGAAAAACGACTATACAATATTACTAATTAAACTTTTTAGTATCAACCAGTTTGCTCTACAAATTTTAATTATTACAAAGTAAACTAAGTATCTTTTATGCTCTTTCCTTTGACTTTCTTGTACAACATTTGCTTTGGCTCAAGGCAAAGTATAATAATGTAACTCAGTCAAAAAAAATAAGCATGAATCGCTTAAAAAAACGAAACGAAATTGTATTCCAGTTTTCTTGGCGTGCAAATCGAAATTCTGCAAGACTGTTTTTCTACAAATTTTAATGATTACAAAGTAAACACCAATGTTTTATGCTCTTTCTTTTGACTTTCTTTTACAACATTTGCTTTGGCTCAAGGCAAAGTATATATAATGTAACTCAGTCAAAAAAAATAAGCATGAATCGCTTAAAAAAACGAAACGAAATTGTATTCCAGTTTACTTGACGTGCAGATCGAAATTCTGCAAGACTGTTTTTCTTGCCAAATGTCTTGCGCTTAAGTAGGAATAAAAACAACTATCCTGTATACTTATAAAGGGTGTTTGGTAGGTAATATGTGCACTGACTGGACAAGTCCACTCAATCTGTGTGGTTCTAAAACACCATTTCAGACACCAATCTACAAGGTCTTCACATGATCGGACCAAGATTATGTTTGGACTTTAAAAGAGACCGTGATCTCTGAGTTTGTTTCGGCAGTTCTTCTCAGAAAAGAGAACGCCGGTTAACGTGTAAAAGTGTTTGTACTTACCTACTTACAGAAAAAATCCATTTTACATAATTATCATTTTCATAGATTTATAGAGACAAAAAAAAAATTTACGCGAACGAAGTCCCGGGCAGAAGTTAGTACGTAATAAAAGAAAATTGTGAATCAAAATTTAAGGATTCGGAATGATATTATAAAATACTTATAGGTATAGTCGAACAAGCTATTTGGTATGTATACAGGCAACTTCTTTAAACAATTTTGTGTGTTTTCGGTAGTCAACAATCCTTTTACGTCACTCTCCTAACTAAACCATAAGCTCACAAAGTTAAATTACACACACGATCAAAACGAATTTTGGCAGTGTAGCGGAAAATGAATATATTTTGCCTGTATACCAAATGGTATACACTGTACTTAGGTTCTTCTCCTAACATAACTTCACAGAAACATCCAACGTATTTACCGTTCATAGAACTCACGTAAGAGTGTAAGAGCTTGCCAATTTATTTAGAATTCAATGCTATATAATTAGAAAGCAGTTTTTAACATGTCGAACGCAAACTTAATATAAATTGCATTGTGCATGCAGGTCTTACAAATCATATTATTACGCTTTTATATATAGTTTAGAAGAACAGCAGAGGTTGTAGGAATGTTGATGGTTTTTAAACAACTGGCATTATAATGTGTTCGCGATTTAATCTCCAAACATGTATACAAATATGTGTCTTACGAGAGAGTACACCTGTGTTGGCGCACACACTTGTGCACTTTAATATCTCCTGATTACTTGGCTAATCTCAGTTGAACTGAGATTGGCTGCCGTTACCGAAGTTCGGTCGGGATGTTTATTCTTTTGTAATATTCTATCTAAACAAAATCATCTTAGTATTTATTTATTTGTTAACATAGGTAAAGAAATACAGATCTTATGTTTGATGAACAGAGCGCTATGTCATTGACATCCCCACATCTAATCATCTCCATCTTTTGCAGGCCACCACAACACCACGGCGCCGCTCTGCTGGCCGGGGTGGGGGGAGGAGGGGCTGTCCCCTCGTACGCTCCCCCCGGCAGAGCCTTCTTCACTCCTCCTCTGCCGCCCGAGTACAGAAACCCCTTTGCTGACAAGCCTACACTTAGAGGTGAGAGTCGTTATGTTAACCATTAACCATAACAAATATAAAATATCATCAAAATAATATCCAAAAATCCGTTGTATTTTGCATTCTCCAGAAGGTTTAGTAAAAACTTTCGTGTAGCTGATAACAATATCCTCAGTTACTGTAGAATTCAGTCGAGCTTAATCGATTACAAAGTAGAGTATATTATACATTAGTAAGAGCGTCTTCGAAAAACTTTTGAATGAATTCCCATAAGTTCGCAATGGTCCGTCGTAGGTTTTCCTAACGAACTGCAGTATAGCTACATTTCAAGATGAAACAGGTTACACATCACTGTTATCATTTAGTAACTAATAACCTTTTTCAATCCACAGGCACTAACACGGATGGGAACAACTATCTCAACAGGCGACCTATCCCCCCGCCATCCCTCGGACCGGGCCACGACAGGATACCTATCAGGCCACCCGGACAGGTATGAACAAGAACATGACTATGAAAACTTAACCTCTGAAGTCCCGCGACGCAAAACGTCAAAATCAAATTTAAATCATTAGATTTGCCCTCACCGTACTTAAAGTCTGTTTTTTAATCTCGAAGACTGGTGCAAATGTCAATCTCCTTATTGAAAAACAAACAACAATCACTTGAAATGTCAAATTAGTTTATGAGATTAAAAACAGACTGTAGTTCTCATTACTTTTTTTTACACGACTGCCCGAAAAAGGAGTGTAATGTTTTCATTTATACTAAACTTGTGCTTAGGTCGTGCGACCAAGAAAAAGTAGAGCCCTTACTTACAAGAGTGAGCGAGACAATAGTATATTTGTGTGTTCTGCGGTGTGCGTTAATTCCGGGACATGTTGTATATAACTTATATAGAATCATTGATTTAAATAGTAATATATATGTCAATGTATATAATGGAACCTTTTTAAAAATGGTAGGTACTTGTAAAATACACAAAAGCTAACGAAACGTTAGCTTTAATTACCTGCAGCGGTACACACAGCATCATCAACTGATGCCGGTGTGTGTACCTTCGCCTCGGGAGAATGATACATAAAAAACTTGCTGTCAATATTAGGATTACAATAAAAAAGAAGAAGGTTCTCTTACCTAAATATACAAAAGGAAACATGAAAAATAGTTTAGTACCTACCTACATATTAAATTGTATCATAAATAGGAATTTAGGTATAATACCTACACAAAAAAGTATAAATTCAAACGAAACTTAGATACTTACATTATGGTTTCAATTTCAAATGAACACCAAAAAAAGTCAGGTCCTTTGAAACACGCGTTTGTGTATGTAAGCGTTCCTGCGATCACTCGTTAGTCCATTGTTGAAAACCGACCTATTTCTGTGTGAATAATTATCGGAATTGTGCCGCAACGTGGTTATTTTTGGCACAGGTTAATGAGGGAAACGTTTCGCGGCTACGATTAACAATGGTCCTAAACATAGCTTGTGTGATCTGATTTTGTATTAAATGTTTGTGCAAATCTATTTTATGTGTGACTAGATATTTAGGAATAGGAAACATAATGATCTATTGAGCGGGACCTGTAATTCTGTCATAGCTTTTAAGCTAAGCGTACATTACCATTTCATCCGCATCGGGCCGCATTTCCAAAAGAACCTCCTCTTTTTTGAAGTCGGTCAATAATAAGCGCGGTCGCCCGCCTTTATTGTAAAATGTTAATAACTTAAAGAAAAAAAAAAGAAAAGTGTTGAAATGAAAAGTTTTGACACAAAAGGTAAACTGGTATTTCAGAAGCTGACCGCGAGATGAGATCGCAATTCTTATTGAATTGAAATGTTAATATTGTTGTTTTAATATTTATTTGTATAATTATTTTCAGGAGACTTCATCGCCGCAGGTGCCAGCGCCACCACCAGCACCGCCGATGCCGCCGGCGGGAATCGAACCCCAGAAGAAGAAGGCTCTTAACACGCCTAGCCATAAGGTAAGGACCAGCTACAGTTTGATTATAATCTTTTCGACAAAATACATAAAACGGTGTAAAAAGGTGTTAGTTTGACGTGCTTTAAAAAAAAACAAAGTCTTACAACATGGGCCTCCTACCCAGTCCAGCTCTCACTTTAATAAGAGTTTCATAACAGTATATTTTCTACTTTCCAGCCGGACGAACTAGACAGTGACGTCAAACAGCCTGGAACAGACCAGGCCAATTTCACAGACTTCGTGCCGAATTCTCTCAACATCCCGACCATATCCAGGATACTGTCGGGCTCCAATGGGAGAAAAGAAGACATCCCAGACGTCCTCTTAAGAACTGTCACTGCGAAGCCTCAACACAACCAAGAAAAGACTTCCAAGAGTGACATCTTCGTCACCAAAGAAGTCGGAGTCACATTAAGCGACTCAAGCCGAGATTCTTCAACTGAAGGATCCGTTTTAGCAGTCCTAGACCCAGAAATGAACAATCTAGATAGGCCTTTAATTGTAGACCAGAATGGAGAAACGAATACGAGAAGAAATCTCCAGTATGCTACTAATAAACAAACAGATAGGAATGATAGTAGAAAGGATGAATACACTCCTGCTACGACTATAGGCTTTGAGTTGAAAGACCCTGAAATGTCCACAGAAAGGTACCACAATCTAGCCAACGTGAATTCGGACAAGAAGATCCTAAAACAGGATTCGAAGAACTCAGGACCAGTCCAAAGACCAGGAGCGGCCTGGCCTTTCGCGTGGAACCTCCACATCTACCTAGCGACAGTTATGTTCACTATATTAGCGGTGTACTCCATTTTCAAAATCTTCTGCTACAATAAGTACACACATTTGTTTACGCAGTACTATTTTATCATACTTCATTTAATTTTGGTCCTTGTCTGTCTTCTTAGGATCTTCTACATGTGCTACGATCCTTATAACATCAATAATTCTCTCCCTAAATTCATAAGTGAGATTCTTCTCCATGTCCCAGAGATTTTCCTTAGCATAGCATTCGCTTGTATCATTCTATTCCTCCTGACTAATAGTATTAATTTTAAGAATACCTGCTGTTCATTCCTTCTTCGTCCTAGGATTATTATTATAGGCGGCAGTCTCCACATACTGTCCTGTTTAATGTTGCATATCTTTGAAAGTAGTAATACAATAAATAGAAATACGCAGGGCGTCGAAAAGAGGGTATTAGGTCTTACTTGTCAAATAATATTTATAATAGCATGCCTTACTTTAGGTCTTTGCTACCTGTATGTATATAAAATGCTCAAAACTGTACTTCAGAAAAAGAGTCATACGTATATAAATGGATTCCAGAATCTTCAGCATGCGATTCAGATAAAATTGGCGACGGCGCTGCTTTTTATTCTGATGGCAGCGTTGCAGATTTTCGGGATCTTTGGAATAAATCAGCACAACATGACCAAGTTTGACTGGCTTCAATGGGGCTACCAGTTCTCTCTGAGACTTCTAGAGGTCAGTATAGTTGCCCTCATCTCCTGGGTCATAAGTCTGAAAGTTGGAATCGCTTTGCAGCACGAAAAGGCTGATGGTCACAAAATATCAGGACTTGGTCTTTTCGCTTGTGGAGCAGGTTCTAGCAATGAACAGTTCGAATCGGACTACCCAGCGATTTGCAACACAAATACCAACCTTCATACTTACACGATGAGGACTGGGAAGCCTATTTATGAAACCACTGGTCACCACCCAGCCATGCCTGATCCCTGCTGCGGACCAGTAATAGACCATCAAAGATTCCAGCTTAACACTCTGGCTGGAGCTTGCGACAATAATTCAGGAACTGAGAACTATTCTGGACACAGTTCGATAGCCAACGCAGGACACAGCAGCTCTACAGAATCCAGTAACGCGACTTCCAGTCAGGGTGTTACGAACCACCTGATCAAACACCATCCGAACATGACTGGATATAATGGCATAGAGTCTGCCTCAGACGACCATTATTCCAATTGTGATCCAGCCATCCAATCCCTTCAGGGCGACGATCCCTTAGACCACGAATACAATGTCATTCAATACGGTAGCAACAGCGATTTCATCAGGGACATCAAAAACCAAAACTACAACGCAGGGTCGAACCGCAGTTCGCACAACTTCAAACACATGTCTTATGATAGGGTGTCGTCAAGGACCAATAGTAATCCTCGGAAAAAGCACCGAGCGAAGAACAAGAATGTCCAGAACTGCATGACGATGGGCTATGACGCCTCGATCGGCCACCACTACCATCAGCCTCATACGCCTGATGAATATGGAAATTACAATACAGAAAACGCCTCCTACCACGCTTCTGGCATCCAGACCTTGAACCCCAACAGGAGTTACAGCAACGACCCCTGCCAACAGATTAGAAGTTCGCAGCGCAGAAATTCGCCGTCAACTTCTATGGTCAACTCCAGCGGGAGCCAGAAGCGTGGTAAAGGCAACGGATTCCCTGATAGACCTAAGTCTACAGACTTGTATGGGTTCTCAGAAGACCCCAATGAGAGAGGGTATCCTTGTGCGTTAGGAGGGACTCCTCAACCAGCTCCTAGGAACTGCAGTTACGAGGCTTCGTACTCACAACCACAGGATGAGATACCCACGGAGGCTGAGGGAAATAGTATGCTAGTAGCACAAGACGGGTTCCTAAGGATCCGTTCCATGAAGGACCCGTCTCCGAACCCTCAGCCTTCGCATACCTGATTTACCATAAATCTGTCGTATACGACAGAACTCAGTTTTTGATAAAATATTTACTGTCTGGCTATGCTAAGTATCAAGTTTATATTGATATGCGTATGCACTTGAGCCAGTATATTCTTAGGTATGATGCATTGAATAAAAAATGCTCACATTAATGATTGAAAAAACTGTCAGTGAGAAAGGGAAAAGAGATAAACGTATGCCTTAAATAAGGCAAAATAAGCATTTTAAAGCTATTTTATTTAAGTAACTTAATTATACTTAATCCTGTACAGTTCATACTGATTTCTTTTTAATTTCTTGACTTAATTACGGCCTCTAAGCAAAGAGTATTACGTAAAAATATACGTATCAATAAGAAAATCATTTTTATAGCCATGACACATTTGACTTTGTCGAATCAAAATCATGTAAAATTGTAAATGTTAGTTAACAACGTAATTATAAGGTTATAAAACATAACGGCCTTTTGTAAATAGCTTATTTTTTAGTTTATATACGGTCTATGTAAATTATATCTTATGAGATTTCGTTTAGACAAGCCTGGGTAATATTTTTTGTAGGAAAACACAGCATATAACTTTACTTTGCAGAGTCTGCATTTTGCATTTGGGTTGATTTGCAGTTAACAAATTCTAAAATTGTTTCCCACTTAGACTTAAGACACTTATAGTTACAGTATCCTAATCCGTTTTTTTAGTGTTAAATGAAGATTTAAATGTATGTGATATCAATAAACATTTTATTTGAAACAATCTGTCCATATTTAATGTTAAGATATTATCAAAATAATTCTAAGTATTAAGTGCACTGTTCAACATTTAAAATAATGTTGGAGGATGTACTTTAATTATTTTAGAGGTAATTTTAATAAAATCACAGACAAAAGTGAAACTAAATCCCATTGAAAAACCACAACACAACTTCTTAAAATCTGTGAAGTGTAAAATAGGTCATATTTTGAAGTGTGATTTTAATAAAATTAGATTTAAAATAAGTCGATGTGTTTATTGTTCAGTTAAATACCTACATATTTCTATGACCATTACAATTTAATAAAAATATTTATATCAGTTGAGTGATTTTCTGATCTAAATATTCTATGTGTCCTTTGTCATATCCATAAAATAATTATTATTTGTCATAATTACTTATATCAAGCACTGTTATACTTACTGATTCATTCATATTCTTTGGCAGATATTGAAATAACGTGGTATACCTTAACATGTTTACCATATTATTATTAAAATTTTCTTATATAATATGGTATTATGATAAAAAAGATACTCTCTAATTTTGCCTAGTCAAGATAACAACAGAAAAGCAAGAATAAACAGTTAAATAAGTATCTGAAAACTACGAATAAGCTTGAATCTGCAGAGATCTGTTTTGCACAGTTACCACCAAACTCTGCAGTTTGCATTCGAAATATTTACCAACTAAAATGCATTATTATTCTATCAAAATTATTCAAGAGAACAAATATTTTACCTACTGTATAATCATGTTCACTGTGACAGGCACATCTTTATTACATAGTACCTAATTACCCGTTTTTTGTATCTGTTATCATAAATATCTGAAAGAAAATATCTATGTAAGTAGATAATTGTTGACATGTACGACATAAAAATATATGTTGATAATAATAATATGACGACTAGGGATAGCAATATTGGAGAAGGATCTAAATTATTAAGGTTAAGTCTTGATTAAACTAGGTATTTTACCAACGTTTAAAATATTCAGGCAGCAGAGTCTGGATCTCGAAATAACTTATTTTTCAATATCACTATCTCCTAGACTATCATAGTTAAAAATAATTGAATGTTGCCACTACAATAGATAGATAAAAATAATTGTATAAATTAGACAAAAAACTAAAGAATATTTATTGATAAAAAAAATACCATCTCACTCGAATATTGTAACGTTATTTTGAGATAAAAAAATAATAATGTCGCATTAGAAAAATGCTCATTTAATTAATTCCTATGTAAATAAATGTAATGTTTAAGTATATAAGTATGGTAAAATAGCTGCGACCATACATGCCACTTTTTAATTTTATTTTTTTACTATTAAGTGTATATAATGATGGATGTACTGAGTTACTCCAATCGAAATAACATTGAATTTGTTGTAAATTATAGCGTTTTTTTTATATTCCCAAGACTGTACGTATTAATCATCTAATATGTAAAAATAAATTCGAAAAACGGTATTGAATTCGTTGTTTTATTTTTAACCTTTCAAGAAAAGTCATTTGAGCGCCTTGCGTTCAGTAAAGAGTCTGAGTAGTCTGAAGCCCAGTCCAAAAGTCTGACAACCAGTCGTACCAAGGAGTAAGGAGTATCGAGTTACCCAGTAGGTACAGGGGTGGGTTGTAGGGGTCAAATGAAAGAGATGATGGGGGTCATTAAACGGACTTAACACCCAAGAGAAATTAAATTCATTCAATGCAACAATAATAAAGTATTCCAATAATATTAATTTAAGTAGCGACATCTATACAGCGGTATGTGAACTATTACATTTAATCAGCTTTAGCAAGTGGCCAACAGATTGCGCTACGTACACGAATCCGCCAAAAGTTTGACAAGAAAATAACTCTGTAAGTCCTACCAACTTATCTGTGAACTGAAAGAGGACGGTACCGTCGATTCAGTGTTGCTAATTGGTTGAATATACAAATTAATTCTAACATTCTAACATCAGAATGAATGAATTCATCTATATTCTATTCTAATAATGATAATAATTTTTATATTTTTAAATGTTTTTTTTATATTATTATTTTAATTTAAGAAATATTTAAAAATGTAATTAGATAAGAAAATAAATAAATAAACGGAAATAATAATTTTATTGTGCACTGAATGTAGTAGACACTGGTGCCGATTCTCTTGTACACCGAACTAAACTAACTAAACTACCACTAAAATTCCTTACTTTTTACTATGAGAATGTTAGAGCTATTCCGCTAAAAAAAATCTCTAAATTTAAAAATTATTTTGACAGAACTAAAATCGAATTTGACAATCGCGACTCCACTTGGTACCTACTTATTTGCCTACCACGTGATTTGTTTGAGCCGGAGAGGCGCGCTCTGTGGCCGTCTCGACTAGGGCATGTAATATCGGAAGGTTTTCAATTCCGATACTGATTTCCGATATTAGATCTCAATATCGGAATTTCGTTATTTCTTTAAAAATTGCACAAATTCGGTATGAGGTCGGATTGAGTGCAATAAAAACATTTTTAAATCGTATTCTTTAATTTAGTTAAAATATTAGTTGTTTTGTTATAAGTATGCCCACTGTATTTACTATTTTATGATAACCTTTCAATATTATAAATATACTGCCCAAATGGGCAGTATTGATTGAAATAACAAAAGTTACAAATTAAGTGTATGATAAAATTATCATGCACTTAATTTGTAACTTTTGTTATTTCAATCAATCTAGCTTTTTCACAACTATGTTGAGGTCGGCTTCCAGTCTAACCAGATACAGCTGAATACCAGTATTACATTTATTTACATATAGCGAATGCATAGCTGATTTCCACAACCAAGGAACTTGCAAAGACTGGTTGAGACTTCTGGACTTCTGACTACCCGTAACGACTGGCAAAGATCTATGAATTAGGAGTGAGGCGTATTTATCGTAACAGATAGAAATAACGGATATTAAAAAATAACAGATAACAATTGTTCCTAACAATAAAACATGTCTGTTACTTAAAATAACAGATCCTCAAGACAGTTACCGCGGCTGTTACTGTTAAAACTTCCGATACGATTTTCGACTTTAAACCAAAAAAATAAAGAAGATATTCAATTGAGATTTCAATACGTATTTATCGTCCGTACAAAAATAACAGGCTGTTATTTAATAACAGATATTTGGATATGTTATTTTTTTGTAAAAGTAACAGTGATATCAGATATCGTGTTTAACCTGTTAAAACCCATCTTTACTATGAATGACAGCCGGTACCAACTGCTTAACGTGCCATTTTATGATCATCCTTCAATATTATTGCCTATTCTCACACATATTTAGTTACTTTTTGGTACTTAACATAACAACATGCGTGTATTCTTCGAAGTGTTAGGCTATAGTACACCCACATTTCACCAGTTTTGCTCTAGTTCCATGTAAAAGGGGACAAGCCTATTGCCCTCAATCCGGCTGTAATCCAGACTCTAGACTGCTACTGAGAAGTTCCAGATGGAAAATCCGAATTGACCGTTCCGATTGAGACAGATAACAGTATTATTGTTCTTGAATCGCATGCTTAGCGAGCTAGCAACGGGAATACGACAGTGCGCTGTCGCGCTCGGCGCTACACAAGGATCTAAAATATAGGTTTAGTTTAAAGCTCAAAATATAGTTTAAAAAAATCCGATATTGGATCACTCAGTATCTGAATTGTAATATCGGAACTTACGTTCCGAGATTCCGATATTACGATATTCCGAGATTCATGCCCTAGTCTCGACGTATTTTTATATGTAATTTTTCACTTTTTGGAAGAAAACAAAAAAAAAAAATTACTAACATGTTGAGTATTGCGGGTTTGGGAGTTACAAAGGGGGTCAAAATTTTCATTATTTTTGCGATAGGACTCACCGTTTTTGAGACATAAGCAAAAGAAAATAAAAAAAAGATACAGTACTGTTTTGCAACTGAATTCAAGGTGTTGGTTTGAATTTTAGTTCATGACATTTAATTTTATTCCACACATTTTTAATCGTGATTAAAAATAGTCAGAGTTAGTTAGAGGATTTTAGATATAGAACAAAAATTTTGGTTAAAACGTCAAATTCAGAATAGCATTTTCACTAAATTAAAACTCAGTGCCATCTTAGTGCTATCAAACTAAATTATAGTTAAGTTGTGTCACTTTAGTCTATTTTCAGAATAGGAAATCGTCGTTTGACAGGAATAAACTAAATTTTAGTGATTTTTAGTTTAGTTTAGAGAATTTGTGACAAGAGAATCGGCACCACTGACAATCGAATGACTTTCAACATGACGGCCGTAGTTCCAATTTTCGCTATTTCACAGATAAGTTGTTAGGAGTGTACACTGCACTGGCGGCACCAGGGCGCTGCATCGCACCGTAGAGATTTCACCGTAGCTTGCTACATATTAGTAATTTGTTTCACCGCATTGGCGGTCACACGGTGAGACTGAACAGTACCGCACCGGCGACGCAACGCGTTCACCCCTCTTCACCTCATCTCAGGTTTGCAAGTCCGGTGTACACACGGCTACACATCAAGCTATACATTTCCAGTATGAGCTGACCTCGCATCGTACGGAAATCCTATACAATGCGAGATCAGCATAAACTGGAAATGTATAGCTTGATGTGTAGCCGTGTGTACGTGCGATGCGACGCCGGAACGCACCGTGTGGCATACCAACGATTTGTATGTAGGACGCCGCAGCAACACCACTCCGGTGCCGCGCAGCCGCACGCACGCTCGCACGAAAAAAAAGTATGTCTAAAAACTTCGGTTTAAGGGGTTAGGGTTACTGAAATAAAATAAAATAAATTTTAAAACGCCTTGTTTTAATAAAATTATCTCATTTTTACACAATATATTAATGATAAGTTAAATGCGGGTACATTAAATTTCTTATATTTAAAAAACTAAAGTTTTCTCGCATTACATAAATATTCTACTGTCTATCTTGTGTCTATATATAAAATCGTAACTTATGTAATGAAAAAAAAAAAACTATTTACAAAAATATATTAATATTAGCGGTAGAGCAACAAGTTTCTACAAATTATTGTATAATTATTATAAATTAAGTGCTAAATGCTTCATACATTGACAATATCTTTGAATACAAAATCTAGTATTTTGTATTCAAAGATATTGTCCGGGTTTTTTTTTCAGTACAGTAATTTATTAGAAATACCTTGTACCATCATGTATCAGAAAGGTGTGGTTAAAGGAGATCATTTATTTTGGCTTAAATTATGAAAGTGCCTGCCAAATAAAAAAAAATATATATTCCGTTAGAACATGTTACTCTCTTCACTTTTCACTATTGGGCCAAAACTGTAGGGTAATTCCCGTTAAATCGCTGTTATACGATTTTGGAAAATATTAGTTTCAAGTTTTCAGTATATTTTGTAGTTAAAATAATGAATAGTTATCTAATTAAAGTAATAGCTTGTAGTAATAAAAAATGAACGGAAAAACTACTCTTTCGGAACATAGCTTTTTTTTTTTGTTTGGCCGGCACTTTCACCTTTAGCCCAAAATTGTATGGACGGTGAATGGGGACTTTCTCCATGGGACCAACAACATCGTAATCGCGAAAAAAATATCAACTGTCCCATATAAAAATATATCTATAATATAAAAATGAATCGCAAAATGTGTTGGTAAGCGCATAACTCAACAACGCCTGGACCAATTTGGCCAATTCTTTTTTTGTTGTGTTCGTTATCCTCAAGGGAAGGTTTAAACGTAAAGTAGGTGTAGGTAGGGTAGGTAGGTAGGTAGGTAGGGTAGGTAGGGTAGGTAGGTAGGGTAGGTAGGTAGGGTAGGTAGGTAGGGTAGGTAGGGAAGGTAGGGTAGGTAGGGTAGGTGGGGTAGGTAGGGTAGGTAGGGTAGGTAGGGTAGGTAGGGTAGGTAGGGTAGGTAGGGTAGGGGTAGGGTAGGTAGGGTAGGTAGGGTAGGGGTAGGGTAGGTACTTAGTGCTACCCGTGCGAAGCCGGAGCGGGGCAGCTAGTTAATCATATTTTCATGTGTGGTTCTGATGCATGCTGTATAAGTTTTATTAATTATCTAATATTTTTCCATAATTTATTTAAAATTATAGAATTTCTATATGTATGCGAAGTTTAGAAGCGATTGTTCCTGTTGCATATAAACATTTTGAATAAACCAGTGTGCACCAATAAAATAATAAAAACTACCCTGTTGATAGTTGTCGCAAGAGCTACTGCTGAGCATGAGTTCCTGGTTCGATTCCCAGGTCCGGCAAAGTGGAAATGGGTTTTTCCATTAGGAATTTCTCAGTAGCAGTCCGGAGCCTGGATTTGTGCCGGGATGATGGCAATATAGGCTCGCCCCCTTTTACATGGGACTTAAACATAACTGGCGAAATGTGGGTGACATATAGGTAAATACACCTCTGTCTAACCCTTCGGGGAATACAGGCGTGATGTTATAAAGCAAAACATACTGTCATCAGCAAATACATTATTTTATCAAATCCTCCTAATAATAATAAACAAACATTCACAATAATTCGTCTATACAGGCTGTTAGGGTAAACACCGTTATCCTTGCAACCAGTGGTTTCATTTATAGAACGTAAATTCAATGGAAAATTGCAACTTTTTTTTCTTTTTTTAAATCACAACATTTTATCACAGAGACGCAAGTTCGTTGCCCTATGCGCTAGGGCAACGAACTTGCGTCTCAACACGGGCGGGGGGTGCGGGATGTGACCTGACCGGCTGCGAACGCGACCCCTCCCTCAGTTAGTCAGCTGTTTCGCTAGCGAGCACGGTGTCGGATAGAAACTTTTTAAAATCTTTTAATGAAAATAACGTTTTTTTTTTGTTGTGTTCGGTCATTTATTTTTACGTTTAAGTCAACTACCCATGGTTTGACTGACAAGAGTGTTTACCCTTACATCTTGTATTTACATTCATAACCTACTAGGCAAGAATAAATTCTGAATTACAAATAAGTATTCAGTCAAAAAGTCATTGTAACCAGTACAATTAGTCCACAAATAAAACTATTAATTATAAATAAGTACTTAACTCTTAAATAACAACATAATAATACTTACCTAACAAACGCGTGTAAATTATATAAAATTTACTTTTAAACTAAACTTATTAAAATCCACATTACAAAAAAAAAAAATACTTGGATAACCAGAATTTTACAAAGCGATTTAACTGTTGGAGGATATTTTAATGGAATAAAGAAACACTTAAAATATTATGCGGTTTTGTCGAATTCGACTTTAAATCATTCGTAAATAAATTGACCTATTTTGATTAACTAACCAACCAACTTTTACAAAGAACATTTTCTATCTGAGGAATAAAAATGGCGGTTTGACAGCTTAAAGTATGTCAAACCGTTTCTTCAGACTCAGACCAAATAAAAACCATGACATAGTCCTGCGAACAATACAGTGAAGCATGCCAAAACTACACCTCGGTCTGTGCGTACACGCTCACATGCACACATTTACAATCAAAGTACACTGAGGTGTACTTTGATGAATTTGTACTTAGTGAGCTAAGTGCACACAATATTTAAACCAGCTTCATATCACTGTTAGCAGCGCTGTCTTGGCTTTAGTACCAATCATTCTGAAATCAACCTTATTTACACTACTATAAAGTTTATATTTCTTTAAGTTGAAATAACATCACAAAGATTTGAATATGGAATACGGTAATTTCCTACAACCATAAACATTCGTCAAGTCCCTTTACTCTTAGAAAACTGTTCTCCTAATATCTTCATGACTTGCGCGTGAGTTCGCGAGCCGTCTTTGAACGTAGCGTAATGCTCTTTCACATACATTGCGAATTCGTTCGTAGTTCCTTTTCGGGCGGGAGTTGATACTACAACGCCATCTTTGTTTTTCTTGTTAAGTATTAATTCGAAAGTACCTCGGCAGTAGCCGCAACATTTCTTTGTTACATCTATCGATTTTGAATGGCGCTGGACACTGCAAATGAAGATAAAATATATGTTAAGTATCAGTAAAATCTGTATTGGTAGGACCAGGCCCGTCCGATAAGGACCAGGCCCAGGTCGATGGCGCGTCGTGTTCCACGCGCGCCTCAAAGAGATGTCAGCACAACTGTCGGGGTCCGCTAGGACCGATGCCTGCCAGGGTTGCGGGTTAGTCCGAAAGGGATACCGGGACCTTGGCAACAGGCAACTGAAGGAACACGGGTGGGTTTTAGTCAGTAAAAGTCTGACACGCACTTCCGCTCCGCCCAGAGCGGGAGAAGTCATTGGACGACTTCCAACACAAAAAAAAAAAAAAAAAATTTGGAGGTAAGTGAAATAATTTAAACGTGATTCTGTCTTGGTTAAACAATCAATCTGCCTAGCCTTTTCCTAACTATGTTAGGGTCGGTTTCCAGTCTCACCGGATGCAGCTGCAGCAGTATCTTACATGGAGCGACTGCCTATCTGACAACCAAGTTACTGGGTAACCGTAACCGCGAATACGCGACTGTCGCGTGCTATTTTTTCCGAAAAGCGCCCTCTGCCGGCGCGAACACGCGTCCAGGTTCACCGAACAAATTGTCATTATGAGCGCCCGATCGCGTATTGGACGCGAAGGTCGCGGCCTGACAAGCCCGAAAGAAAGCTCGACTTTTGAGATACCAAAAAAAATGTATTTTCAGTTCATGGAATGTCCTACTTTCGACAGGAACCGAAACTGTTTTTTTTTTACAAATATACAACCTCTTTTGGATGTGACAAGACTGATTGATAAATAAAAAAAAGCAAATGTATCTTACCTATATCCACACTTTGTACATTTGTAGGAATACTTGAAGTGTATCGCCATGTCGTGGCACCTGGATATCTCCCCCAGTTCGGGGTATATCATCAGTGCTCGCTTAGCCCTGTAACACACAACATGTACTTTGTTAACAAAGGAAATTTCTACTAATTAATAGGCATAATATTATTTAAGACTTTCTACATTACAAAGGTAATATTCAAGAATCTTTCTCAGGTGACAGCGGTTTTAGCGTGAAAGCTCACTTTCGCATTTATAATCCTAACTATCCTAACTAATGGTATCCTGCCTTTTCGCCGAAAATTGTTTGGCAGATTATCACTTGCCAACCAACGTTTCGCCGATGTTTCACTTTGACAACTAACGATTAGCAAATTTTTGTATGACAACGTTTCATTTGGTAGAATCATTGTTAAGCTGATTATTATAATGACACAAAACGTTTGGGACATTTATCATTTGTCAAACCTTTCAATCTTAGGTTACGATAGGTTAGGTTAGGTTAGAGTATGACAAACAACGAACGAGCCGAGCGAGCGAAGCGAGCGTGTCGCGGCAGCGGCCGGCGATGTGTCAGAAGCGAATCGCTTTTGTAAAAGGAAACAGTTAAGTTAGGTTAGGTCACATTAAAGATAAAGTAAAAAACACTCACTCACTGAGCACTCTTCAATACACTCAATCATTTTAATTGAACTCTACTTGAAAGTTGGCATTTAAAAAAGTGTCATTATGAAAAGCAGACCAAGTGTACAGTTGGTAACTGTGAGGTTGGGAAATAAAATAAAATTATATGATAAGTTGGCAAATGATTATTCGGCGAAATAAAATTCTGCGAAACGTTAGTTGCCAAGTGAAAATCTGGCAAACAATTTTCGGCGAAAAGGCAGAGATCCCTAACTAATATTATAAATGCGAAAGTGAGTTTATTTGTTTGTTGCGCTTTCTCGCTAAAACGGCTGAACCTATTGGTATGAAATTTAGCACATGGATAGACCGTGACCTGGGCAAGGACATAGGATATTTTGATCCCGGTAGTACGTTCCTGATAAATAATTTCCGACCTCCATGCGAGCGAAACCGCGGGCAAAACTCGTCCATTATAATTGCACTTAACTGGCGCAATATAAGTGGACTATAATACACCTCTGCCAACCCCTTCGAGGAATACAGGCATGATATTATGTACTCAATTATCGAAGACAAAGCGTCCTTGATAACCGACGATTGACAACCATTTAATAAACAGAGATTGGAATCTGAGTAATTATACACAGTTAACAGCTCGTCAAATTGAACTACGAAAACAGACCTTATTGCTACGGAATAAAGGCGCTGTCGAAGTTACCATGGACCTGGGACTGACTGTACCAATATCCTAGATCCATTATGATTGACACTCTAATTGCTTTATGGTTTATGAAAAACTAGCGAGCCGCCCCTGCTTGGCACGGTTTGTACGACTTAACAAAACAAGGAGATTTCTTTATATTATGTAAGTTTAATATAAATATATTATATATATAAACCATCAGGAATAAATTCTCTAAATTATTGTGAAAACCGCATCAAAATCCATTGGATAGTTTAAAAGAACTTAGCTATCACACAGACAGACACGAAAAGCGACTTTATTCTATACTTAATAAGTGTTACTTTAGTTATTTCCTACATTTAAAAAGTAGGTACTTAATACGTAATCGTATACGAACAAGTTCAAAGAGGTTCCCAAAAAAAGGTCAATTTACATTTAGTCAATAATGTTGGTTGTATATCTTTTATTTTCTTTATTATTTCGAAGTTGCAGAAGTGAACATATTTTATTTATAGAAAAACAGTTACAAGAACAAAGTTTAATAACGTGTATAACTGACATAGTGGAAAAATACTTTTCTGAGGATAAATCGCTCACATACGTCGATATGAAAACTGATGCAGAAGAAATTCTTAAAGCAATTCATTCTTCAACAGCCACAGCGGTGGTATATCGACAAGTGACAAAACAATCATATTTTTCACATCAAGGATATCTTTTATGTGCAAAAACTGCAACAAAATTCACTGAAAGATTCAAATTTCTCCTTCAAGAGCCGACATGGAACCCATATGCGAGATTCTTAATAGTTATAAATTCGCTTACAGACGACGAATTGAAGATAATTTTTGACGAGCTGTTACAACGATATGTGATCAATGTGATAGTGGTAAACGGAACTAAAGACGCTGAAATATACGCATACAATCCGTACGAAAACTACGGCTGTGGGAAATATTACGACGAAATTATAAGTTATGGTTTGTGCTTGAAAACGAAAGAGAATCTATTCCCGAATAAACTAGTCACTGGACTTCAGAATTGTACAATAGTTGCTTCTGTAGGAGATCGAGCCCCGTACAGCATTCAACCATCGAATTCGTCAGATACGAAGCCAGGAACAGAGCAATATATATTTGAGATACTAGCAGATATAGAACAGTTTAACGTGAATTTCACCTTTGATTATGATAAAAGAATTTTTACAACAATAACTAAAGACATGCAAGTGATAGGACCGATGGAAAAATTGCAGAATGAGACAGATGTCATGTTTGGTGGTACAGTGCTAGTTTCGAGTCGAGCTGATGCATTTACCTATTTGCACGGACATCTGGATTACGACGATGAACTGCGGTTTTTAGTCAAAAGAGCATCTTTTAAAGCCATTTGGAAAAGTGCTTATTTAGAATTCCAGCCTATCGTTTGGTGTTTATTAGTCATGCTTTTTCTGTTAAATTCGATCATAATGGTCGTCTTACTTCGAGCTAAAGATAAGTTAGAAATCGTACTGAACCTGTTGAACTCTTTGTTGCTACATGGCTCCAAAATGCCCGCACGAAGGACTGTAAAGTTCTTTTTCATAATTTGGGTGTGGTTCGCGTATATTATTAACAGTATTTACCAGTCGAGCTTAGTCAGTTTGACTTCGAACCCCATGATGGAGAGGCAGGTTCTAACTGAGATAGATTTGGTTAGACATAACCTGAAACCTTGTATTAGTCCTGCATTGTTAGACTATATTTACTCTGAAACGAATATATCTTCTCCAATGAACACAGAATGCCTAGATAATCTTGAAAATGTCATGTTAGTTGCTCGATCGGAAGACTTGTTTACTTTGGTACAACAATCTTTTTTCAAGTATTACAAAAAAACTTATAATGATGAATTTGGTCGCTCCCCTATCTATTCTTTTAAAAGGCCGTATGCTAAGTTGGTTTTTGGTTATTTTTTCCGTAAAGGTTTTCCAGTTTCGGATAGAATGCGAAAAAACGCGATCCGTTTAAGAGAAACTGGTCTTGTGGAGAAGAATTTAAAAGATCATTATCACGCGAGGAAGATTACACATCATTTTCATAAAAAAGGATTTGAATCGAGATTTGTCATTCCGTGGTGGATGTATGCTGTAGGATGCTTTGCAGCTACAGTTGTTTTTGTTTTTGAATTACTGTTAGCACATTATAAGAAGCATATTTGCTGAGCAGAGGGGTAATATCGTAACACATTAACAGTGGCAATGGCTTTCATTTGGACAGTTCAACAACATTCATTGCGCCATTTACGTTGTTGAGCAGACAAATTTTTTGAACATATGAAGCAATGGATTGGCAATATCCTTCAAAATGATTCAGATTGTGATTGATGGTGTTACGCAATTAGAGTAAAGATTCGTATAGTTATATTTTAATCAGTAGCTTTGTAATTTTACTTAGTAAGTACATGTAAAGTTTTATTAAGTTATTTTGTCATTTAAATAAATACATTTCCAAAGAGATGGTAGGGATGTCTAAAATCCTACTTCCTAAATGTGAAAGTTTGTGTATTTGTGTGTTTGGATGTTTGTTACTCAATCACGCAAAAACGACTGCATAGAATTGGATGAAATTTGGCAAACAGATAGTTTATAACCTGGATTAACACATAGGATACTTTTTATCCCGATATTCCCACGGAATCGAGACTTACGCGGGTGAAACCGCGGGGCGCAGCTAGTAAATAATAAAATAAGCTTACCATTGGTTCCACAATAAGCCACGTCTGATGTCTTGCTCTTAGCTCTATCAGCCATATCACAGCGCGATAAAAGTAAGTCATCTAAAAAAAAAACTAGATGCCCATAATATCTTACCATTTATTCCACAGAGGGCCATGTCCCGCTCTCAGCTCGGAGTCGATCAGCCACGTGGCAGCGTGACACAGCTCATGTATGAGCGTGTCACGTAACCGCTGCGGTCCATCCAACACTTTTGTTGATAACTTGATGCTGGAGGTTCGGATCCTGTCACCTCTTGAGTTCTTTATGAGACGGTTTGTTGTTGTTCTGAAAATGTACGTGAAATTATGAGAAAATCCTTACTATCCTTACTAATATTATAAATGCGAATGTAACTCTGTCTGTCTGTCGGTCTGTCTGTCTGTCTGTCTGTCGCGCTTTCACGCCAAAACTACTGAACCGAATGAAATGAAATTTGGTACACATATAGGCTAGAGCCTGAGAAAGGACAATGGCCACTTTGGCATGGCTACTTTTATCGACATACCACGCGGGCGAAGCCGCGGGCGGAAGCTAGTAATATTATAAATGCGAAAGTAACTGTGTCTGTATGTCTGTCGCGCTTTCACGTCAAAACTACTGAACCGATTTAAATTAAATTTGGTACACAGATAGTCTAGAGCCTGAAAAAGGACATAGGCTCATTTTTATCGACATACCACGCGGGCGAAGCCGGCCGGCCGGCCGTACAATACGGCCGTTATAACTTCGCAGGTCTGAACATAGGTGCTTATAACCTTCGCGCATGTTCTCTCACTCACACTCACTTCATGTCACCATTTGGTTCCTAAAAAATGTTACTGCGCAGCGCTCTGCACGAAGTTCGGAACTGCCGAGTTGTATCAGCTGTATTTTACCTTTATGTCTACGACATATTTTTTTATGAATGACAAATCCTTACAAATTACAACATTGAGCATCTTCAAAAAATAACTAAATAAATAATATTCTGTATGGATGCAGTTCGTAAGACATTTTATTTTGTGTGGTCGTGACAACTCCTGATTTGAATGACCATAATATTATTGTAGAGTATGTGATTGTGTGGCGTCGTTTATGGGAGGCCTATGTCCAAAAGTGGACTCTTTCAGCTGAAATGATGATGATGCGATTAATAGTTGTTGGAGTAGTTTATAGTTTCCATGTCCATCAATTATTAGATTTATCGCGTCGTGTATAATAACTTGAATTCAGAACTAAGTACTTTATTGTTGTGTTATTTAGATTTCCGTGTGAACTATATAGAGCTGTAAAACTATTTTCCTTGAACTATTTCTTCCCATTTTAAAAATAAATTACATTGAGTTAACAACTCTATATACTTCCCAGTCGTTTGAGAGCGTCCGGTCTGCACCAAGTGCAAAGGGCAACTGATAGAAATCCGACGACTGACGAAACACGAAGTTTTCCGAGAGACATTAAGAAAAAAGTTGCACTGTTCTCATTTAAAGATCAGTAAATCAAACAAGGAGTATGTAAGGATCGTAGCAGGTCTCATTCTGTGCCTGTCAGGGTTGCGGAAAAGTCCGAAAGGGATACCGAGACCTTGGTAACAGGAAAAAAAAAAACCAAATGCATTCGATTTAAATTACCTAATGTTAGAAGTAGCGAATGTGACATCATATTGAATGGAGAAAAACTGGAGTTTATTAATCAAACAGTTTTCTTGGGAATCACGCTAGACCGCTAGGCCGCTTATGCTGTTAGAAAGATAAGACAGTTAACAGATGTAGAAACCGCGCGTTTGGTCTATTTCAGTTACTTCCACAGCATTATGTCGTATGGCATTTTACTGTGGGGACGGGCTGCTGATATTGAATCCATTTTTATTTTGCAAAAAAGAGCTGTCAGAGCCATTTATAATCTATGTCACCGCGAATCTCTCAGGGAACTATTTAAAAAGATTAATATCATGACGGTACAGTCACGGACTTTAATTGATGAGCCACCTGGCACTGTTCGTTTTTTAACCGTGTAATGCGAATCGGGTTTATTCGGTTCCCGACACGCAAAGTCATGTCTTCGTATTAGAAGAAGAAATTATATTTCATATCTATAGCGGTTGGCTAACCTGGGAGCCAGAACTACAAACTTGACAGCAGAGTGACTACCCAAAGTCAACCAATTGCAGGTCTAGCAACAGTAACCTAGCAACGATAAACAATCGTTGCTAGGTTACTGTTTCGATAGTAACGTTAGCGTACGGAGAAATATTAATAGTCATTTCGACAAGTTCGAAAGTAACGTCTCTGACATCAATATTTCAACTGTCACTGTCTTCAGTCGTTTTCAGAATTATCGAGCTAATGAGTTCATTAGCTCGTGATGCTCAAATAGCTCGCTATGATTCAAAGGAGGTCGGTATCAAATAGATTGGATAAACTTAATGCAACATTGTATTTATTTTTATCATTGAGAACTTATTAGTCAACCTCTATGGAGAGAAGACTATTTCCGATTAAAAGTAATTTATTTGTCATCTTGTTTACGAGCGTGCGATTTGAGTTCGTGTTTAATCGTGTATTCTCGTGAATGTATGAAGCTGCAAAATTGAAAAGATTGAAGGTGGCTCATCAATTAAAGTCCGTGACTGTACCTTGCCAATTCATTTATGAGAATATTATGTATGTAAGAAAAAACTTAAATCTTTTTAATAAAATAAGTGATAGGCATAATTTTAATACTAGAAATAAAGATAAAATAGATCAACCATTTTTCAGATTAGCTAAAGTACAAACATCTTTTATGGGGTACTGCGTTAAATGCTATAACAAAATACCTTGTGATATGTTGCAATTAAATGAAAGAAAATTTAAAACTCATATAAAAAGTACACTTTGTAAACAAGCTTATTACAAATTAGAGGATTATTATCCAAGATAAGAATGCTTGGAAACATGCTGGTCTTGCTCCATAGGACGATTTAGTGTCTGGACAAAATCAAACTGATAGCTAATTTAGTTTTTTTTATTTATACTTATTATTTGTATGTCATAGACTTTTACACTCTGTCATTACTTAAACTCACGCACTGACTTATTAGTACTACTTGTAACAATGTTAGGACTATTGTAATATCGTATACTTTTACAATCTTTGTAAATATGTGAGCACCATGTATCTGGTAATTAATTTATTCATTATTGCTCCATTTATAATTCTTTTTACCTTTCGTAGTACAGTAATGTTATTGTAGGTGCATCGTCTTCACATATAATTATATAATTAATGTATACAAAATATTGTAAAACATTTTTAAAAGAGTAACGATGGAGTTTCTTGCCCATTCTTCTCCATACGAAAACTACCTTTTGGAAGGGGCAACTAGAATCAATTCTATTTCTTTGTTTGACGTTCAAAAGTGCCATATATGTGCCTATTTGAAATAAATTATTTGACTTTGACTTTGACTTTGCAACTGAAGGAACACGGGTGGGTTTTAGTCAGTAAAGGTCTGACACGCCCTTCCGCTCCGCTTAGAGCTGGAGAAGTCATTGGATGATATCACAGCCTCAAAAAAAAAAAAGTGTCATTCTGCAGTTTCTGCTTACGCTTTTGGGAAAAAGCTTGAGTATATGCCATCATCTATCTAACCTTGTCTCAACTATATTGGGGTCAGCTTCCAGTCTAACCGGATGCAGCACAATACCAATATTTTATATGGAGCGACTGCCTATCTGACCTCCACAACCCAGTTACTGAGTAACACGATAACCCTTGGTAAGACTAGGTCAGACTTTTGGGCTTCTGACTACCTGTAACGACTGTCAAAGATCTATGAATGATAGCCGGAACCAACGGGTTAACGTGCTTTCTGAGGCACGGAGGGGTCTCGTTACATAATGGTCACCCATCCACGGCCCATCACCGACCTCGGCAAGCTGCACTGCCGAGGTCAGCTCTAACATCTGAATAGCGAGATTGTTACTACTAAATACATCTGTAGAGGTTGGGGATACTCAAATTAATATTATATATAATATTTTTATATAATATTTTTTCAAATTATTGTTTTAATTGTCTTTATCTCAAGTACCAGGGTCTATCCAAACAAAGTAAATAGATTTCGTTTATATCTAGTAGGAAGTATATATCAAAACTAGAGATGGGTTGTAACAGGTGAAACACGATATCTGTTATCACTGTGACTGTGACAAAAAAATAACAGATCCAAATATCTGTTATTAAATCACAGCCTGTGATTTTTGTACGGACGATAAATACGTATCTCAATCGAATATCATCTTTATTTCTTTTGATTTAAAGTCGAAAATCGTATCCGAAGTTTTAACAGTAACAGCCGCGATAACAGTCTTGAGGATCTGTGATTTTAAGTAACAGATATTTTTATCGTTGGGAGCAATTGCTATCTGCTATTGTTTAATATCTGTTATTTCTATCTGTGACGATAAATACGCCTCACTCCTAATCAAAACCAATTATGCCGAAGGTAAAAAGTTTTTTTTTGTTGACGATTGTATAATATTACTGATCCGGATTCATAGTGCTTTATGGCGAGTTGCTTAGTGGACGCGTGTTACTCACTACTCATCAGCGCATCAGACTGCGCACGCGACCCTCATCATGGCCTACAACGACACCAATATTACCAGCCCACAATCCTTTACCGAACTCATTGGTGACTATTGGATCAACATTATTAGATGGATTTTGTTTGTGCTGACTCTCGCAGCGGCTGTATACGGAGTGACATCATGGTGCTTCATCAAGAAGTTTCGTCATTTCAGAAACTATGTGGTCCTCAGTGCAATTATAGCAAAAATCATATTTATATTCTTCTTTCACGTAATAGATCAACTAACAAAGAAATACATCCAAAATGGTGTAGTGACTTTTTTGACTATAGTTATAGGAATGTATCTTACTTTATCGTATCATTGTTGGTTACTAGTGTTGTGCTACATATTTTATGTTGATTTTGTTAAAGTTTTTCGCCTTGATGTTCGTAGGAGATACCTTAAAAGTAGCCTCTTTGCTTGGGGTCTACCTTTTATAACAAACTTATTACTTTTTGTTCCTGCATTTTATATATATGTGTACGTTTCGACAACAAAAATCACATCTCAAATATTAAATATTCTCGGCAGAACAATGTTGTTAATACCTGTAGCGTTTAGTTTTGTTATTTATATAACAGTTTTATATTCTTTATGCCGCGTTAGTGAAGCTAGTGCGAGTACATCTTTTAGCAAATGGAGTCGCTTCTACATAGCTACGTTGATTTTTGTACTCGGCAATGTTATAGTTTTACCGTTAGTAACGAAAATATTTGATGTACATATTACATTGACCATTAGTGTTATAATTGACTTAGGAGCCATGTTGAACACAATAGCATTGGCTATGTACATAATTATATTAAAGAGTAATCGGGATTTATGGCGCGAATTTCTGGATAAGAGATCAAAACTGAAGTCACTCGAAATGAAGTGAATATGTCCAGTATTCTAGGGCAACATCTTTGAGAATAATACCTCAACTAGTTTGACCGCTTAGAAATAAATAAAAAAAGCAAATGAGTAGGCACCTACGTTTGTAACCAGTTTCGTTAGACGATCTCTAAGCCGAATTTACATTACGAAACTAGTAGCAGAACTTAGTTATTCATGGATAGTTTCGCGGGTAAATAATTATCTATTCACACGTGAAACGCTCCAAGATAAATAATGATCGCATCAAAAAAAAAAGTAGGTAAACAAATGAATGTTACAAACACTTCGGATTCGTAGATACTGATGAGAGTTACTGAGAATAGTTTGAATAGTTAATAAGTACAGTCACGAGCACTAATATGTATACACTTAGCAAGTTTTAAAAGTGATTTTCCCCTACTGTATTGATTATAATTTTATGATATAACGAACATAGTATTTTGAAACCCCTATTATTGTGAAATACGTATCATATCAAAGTTACAATCGTAATTCCTCGAGAAAATCGTTATTGAATTTTGCTGAGTGTATACATATTTTTGCTCGTGACTGTACCTTAATTATCCCACACAATAAATTTTTGTAACAAACATCGTCTTTTATTTAGTTCCATCATCCTCTATTTTTTACCCGACTACGGCGAAAAAAAGGAGGGTTATGATTTTGACTGATATGTATGTATGTATGGATGTTCATCTGTTCCCTCCTATCTTCTAAACCACTCATCACAATTTGACAAATGAGGTATCCTTGGAAGCGTCTTGATCGTCCGCTGGTTATAGGCTATATGACGTCACATTAAATAAAAAATGGCGCCCTCTAGAGGACATAAAGACAGGAACTAAAAAAAAAATGTCGTTTTGTCGTACCATGTTGGGTATCAAATGAAAGGGCTTAATGAGCACATTTCAAAAATATATATTATTATAACCCCAAAATAATTTGAAAAAAAATTAAAGTAACAAAAACTAAAACCCAACTACGACTAAAAAGGTATAAACAAGAAACCACAGACAGACAAATTAAAAATCCGGAGTCACACGTGTTACACGTGTCACATATATCGAACAGATCGCACGTTTGTTCCTGCACGCGTAGCATGACAACCATAGAAACGGGTTTTCTACGGGATTTTCGTTTTGTCGACCGAAGAATAGACAAAATGACAGATCACAAACACAATCTGTCATTTTGTCTATTCTTCAACCCGTTTCTATTGTGGTCATGCTAAGCGCCCCACATTCCATCAGTTCCAATACTTTTAACAAGAAATCATTTTACCTTTTTCAACGATGGGGTATCAGACACCCAATCCCATAATGTATGACAGTTACACTAATGTATGACATGTAAACAAACCTTTATACAGTCCGTTCAACCGATTTTGACTTCTAAGCTGTAGCCATAAGGATGGCATTAAAAGCAAAACAGGTTACACAATACCAACTGTCTACTGCAGCTGCCATTTGTCATGCCACCAACGCAATAGAAGTCAAAATCGGTTGAACGGACTGTAAGGGTTATTTAAATGTCTAATCTTATTTCAAATGGACTATTGTTATTGTGAATGTGAATGCAGGCCATTGTTTTTTTTTTTCTCTATTATTTATACACATGATTTAGCAGTTTGAGTAATTTATGCGGCCTACCCAAATGTCCTTTCTTTGGTATTGTTCGTCTAATCGTTGAGCTCCTTACGTTCTGAGTTGAGCTGCACGACTACTGACAAATACGCGCACTGACTGGACAGGTCCACTCAATCTGTGTGATTCTTTCCTCAAAAGACCATTTCAGACACCAATCTACATGGTCTTACTATGTCTGGACTATAAAACTACTGGCTTTTGTGGACAGGATTATAATTATTCAATTTGTTACAGTTGTAATAGCAATCACGTCAATTGGTTTAAATAGGTTTTTATTTTTATTTGAATTCTAATTTTATTATCATTAGTCTTTTAGATAGATTATTTTCTATTTTGTGAATGTGAGAACGTTGCAGGCTTATTGGACTGTAGATTTATCGAACATCTTCTATTTTTGTTAAGTACCTGGTACTTACTTGTTGAAAGGCCTACATTTTCCTCCCATGCCTACCAACACTGTAATTTGAAAGTATTGTAAAAGCCAATTATTTTTAAAAGAGTAACCATGGAGTTTCTTGCCGGCTCTTCTCCATAGGAAACGACTAATTGGAACCGTGCACCTAGCTTCTGACGTTTCATAAGTGCCCATGTAGGCTTATGTGAAATAAAATATTTTGATTTGAAAAGAGACTGCGACCTCTGAGTTTGTTTCGGCCTTTCTTCTCAGAGTAGTCAGATAGGAAACGCCGAACTCATCTAGTTTTTAAAGTAAAGTAAAGTAAACATTTATTTGCATAGATTGCAGGTACAGTAAATAAGATGTAAGTAATATGATTGACGCGTAAAACTGTTTGTACAAACCTACTTACGAAAATAAAATAATTTATCATTTATAACTGCCTATCTGACCTCCACAGCCCAGTTACTGAATAATGATACCACTTGATAAGACTGGCTGTCAGACTTTCGGGACTAACGGCTCGTGCTTCCCGAGGCATAGAGGGGTTTCGATATGTAATGTACGGTCCATCCATGGACCGACCTCGATCAGCATAGCTCAACCTTCGATCAATCTTAATCAGCCTATAATGTTCCCACTGATGGGAAACAGGCCTTCTCTTCCTGTGAGAGGGAGTGGGCCGTAATTTCAATTTGGAGTATCCTAACTAAAATTAAAAACTATAAGAGTAAATTGTTGACTATGGAACCCTTAAAATGCGAAAGTGAGTTTGTTTGTTGCACTTTCAAGCTAAAACGGCTGAACGGATAGGAATGAAATTTGGCACATGGGTAGACCATGACTTGGAAAAGGACATAGGCTACATTTTTTCGACATACCACGCGGGCAAAGCCGTGGGCGGAAGCTAGTATACGATAATAAAATCAATCAATCTGCCTAGCCTTTACCCAAATATGTTGGGGTAGGCTTAGTCATCATCTGCCTAGCTTTTTCCCAAATATGTTGGGGTCGGCTTCCAGTCTAACCGGATGCAGCGGAATGCCAGTATTTTACATGGAGCGACTGCCTATCTGACCTCCACAACCCAGTAACTGGGTAATACGATACCCCTTGGTAAGACTAGTTGTCAGACTTTCGGGCTTCGAGACTTTCGTGCTTCGGGACTTTCGGGCTTCGAGACTTTGGGGTTGGCTTAGTATACAATAATTATAAATAATTTATCACTTACCCAGCAGTAGTTCTAAGCTTAGTGTCCCAAAGTATAGGCAGGTCATCGTCCATAGAGTTATCAAACACGCCTTTATTAAACTCGACAAATAACCTCCTTGCCAGCTGTTCCTTGAGAGTTTTGTAACAATCTCTGTATTGTATAGCTTCTACGTGACACCGCCAGGAGGGGACGTTTTCTGAAAGGTGGAATGTAACTCGTTAATACATAATAATTATGCTAGCTTCTGCCCGTGGCTTCGCCCGCGTGGTATGTCGATAAAAAGTAGCCTATGTCCTTCCCCAGGATGCCATCTATCTCCTTGCTAAATTTTGTCGAAATCCGTTCAGTGGTTTAGGCGTGAAAAGGTAACATACAGGCAGTCAGACAGAGTTACTTTCGAATTTATAATATTAGTATGGAAGATTGAGTGCCAAACGATGATATACCTGCTTCCGTGGACTTGAAAAAAAAAACAAAAAACATTTTGAATAAATTTGATTCTTTTTCAGCTTTTCTTTGAAATTTATTTATTTATTAAACTTTATGCACAAGTAAAAACTACTGTACAAAGGCGGACTTAATGCCTGAGGCATTTTCTACCAGTCAACCTGGAAATGAAATGAAATAAAAAAAAAATGGTTATAGTACTTCCTAAATAAGGTCCTGCCACCAGCTCAACCCCTACAATTTAGACTCCATAGATCATATCCTACTAATATTATAAATGTAAAGTGAAAGTATGTTTAGATGTTTGTTACTCAACCAAGGAAAAACGGCTAAACGGATTCGGATGAAATTTGACACACGGATAGTTTATAACCTGGATTAACATACAAGATACTTTTTAACGACTACTTAAATGATAAGAGTAGTTGGTTGCCGTGATTAACTCAAGACAATGTTTATGTTCTTTCTCCAGAATTAGCTTACCCACTGACAGGTTATATGAGTTCATATAAATTTTTTATTATATTTATTTGGACTGTACTTATAGTCAATTTTATTTTAATATTGATTTTAATTTAATTTATTGATGACTCATTACAATGTTTTCTATATGAGTTGTATTGCAATATGTGGTTAGCTAGCGACCTCGACAATGGATAATTATTATTTTTGCCTGAGCAACCGGCAGCAGGTTCGTCATGCTCCCTTAGATGTCACTGCTTGCGGTAGCGTCGGAGGTCGGGTTGTCTCCTTCCCTCAAATATGGCGAGGGGGGTAATGGCTGATCTTTGCGTTATGCTCGTGAACGGGTGCTGCTTGTGGTGACTGGTCGTCTTGCTGATCTCGGTTTTGTTAATGTTATTAGTAATTCATTTTTATTTATTTACTTCGATGGTCCTAGTTTATCATTTATAACTTCCAGTTGCAGCTATAAATAGCTATATGTAAGCGGGCACGCCCTTTGTGCCTAGAGGCTTTTATTTAGTTAATTTATGTTTATGTTTATATTAACTACTTATTTCTGCTTGAGTAGGTACATATAGTTCTCGTTTTTTTTATATTATTCTTTTTTTTTTTTTTTTTTTTGTTTGGTATATTGGCGTGTGCTAGCTGACATATGGCTAATTAGATTTATGTTTTATGTTGCGTAATAATGTAAATGATTTTGCAAACTTTTGTATAGAATCAAATTTTTCTAACTGAACAGACAGCTGTGCTGCTGGGGAGTTTGTTGCGCCACTTCTTCTTCCCAGCTAAAGCACTAGGAAGTGGTGAAGGGTGGGCGTTTTGGGGGGACTGTCTTATGTAATTTTGACGTTCGAAAAGTGCTGATTCTCAGCCTAGTTTGAATAAATGACTTTTGATTTTGATTTTGATTTTGATTGATATCCCGTTCCCGTTGGATACTTTCCAACATAAACGCGGGCGAAGCCGCTGGTAACAGCTAGTTATATGAACGTAACAGTTTCTGAAACTCTCACGATCAAGTCTCTGGTCAATAAATAAAACAACCAATTGAATCATAACTGAGTCACAGATATTATAATACTACGTACAGATACCCAATCCCATACAAAGAAATGACACCACCCTAAGTCTGGCTATTGAGCTGGCTATTTTTATTCCTCTATTTTTTTAACAGATGGCAGCATCAGCGACTCACTAATTGCCAGAGACTGTAGTTTTACAACGCAATCTAGGAGTCTTGCCTAGATACTATACAAGACTCCTAGATGTTTTTCTTCCTTTTTTACGTTTTTTCTTCCTAGGTGTTCTTCTTATATTTCTACGTAAATTACTAGATTAAAAAAAAATGTTGTTTGATTTTCGATAATGAAACCACTTAAACGCAAGTTTAAAGTGACCCTGTCATCACTTGAGTAAAACGCCATCTATTGCAAATAGCTCTCAAAGCATTGATTAACAGATGGCTAGTTTATCAATCTAAGGGTTTGAATTGAATTAAACGGCTTAATTTAGGTTTTTTGTTGAAAATAGGAGATTTATGAGTGTAAATACATAAATTAGCATTAAACAAAGATGTTTTGATTTTTACTAATATTACCTCAGTCAAAATTTGCCATATAACGCTTTTTAGTGATTGTTAATTTCATAATAATGTTACTTATGCTGCCATCTATGATATTTTTTCAAGACTAATTATAATTTGTTCGAGTTGAGACCCCATGACTGAGTTAGAAAAAAACATAAATAGACTTTTCATCTCCAAAAACTAGCTCTGTCATAAACAAGAAAAAAAACATAGTATCTCAACTAAATTGAGTATGTCTTACCTGCCAAAGAACCAATAAAGCTAATCCTATGTACACTCTCAACGATTGGTGTAACGCATACATTGCCAACCTTCTTCGTCAACACATCAACATCATCCTTCATTATCTCCACCATTTCCGTCACACTCATAGCCTTTTTAACTTTATTCTTCTTCGTAGTACTGTTCACTATTCTTAACTTAGTTTTTGGCACTTCCGGAGTACTCGGTACCTTCTCCGTATACAACTTTTTCTTTGATCTTTTGTCCGTTTCATTGGCAATGTCAACTCTACGTTTTGCCTCAGATTCGGTCAAATACAACATTTTGTTCTTTTTCAAATCATGCCTTATATTTTCTTTATCACTTTCATCATCGTCAAAATGCAGTTTCTTTGAGACGGTGTCATTTTCATAGTTCGCTTTGATTGCTTTGAATAACTTTGGTATTGATTTCCATTGGTCTCCGTACAAGTCGTTTAGTAATTTCTTCTGTGATAGGTGAATTTTCTTTATTGAGCATTGCTCTTGTGATTCGTTGGCTATGTCTCTTGGTGAGGATGGCGTGGGTTCATGCCTGGGTGTGGCACAGATGATGTTTTGTGCCGGAGACCACCCTCCGATGCTGGGTTGTGATTGTTTTGCTGGTGATGCATCTTCTCGGGAGCAGTTGAAGGAGATCTGAAATTATATAATAAGGAAAATCTAAGTAATAGTAAAGAGACTGAAAATTAAGGATTAAAAATTTATTAGTAAACTTCAGTACTGATAACATATACCTAGATGTACCCCAAGCCTGAATAAACTAATAAATTACACATCACAAGATTATACATTTTTCCTTGAAAGGATCCAGCAGCTTAGCATTTTCCCAACTATGTTGGAATGGCTTCCAGTCTAACCGGATGCAGTAACAAAGCTAAAGTTTACATACGTTGCCATTGTTGCTTGGTTTCTTTTCATTGAGAGTAATCTTAGGTAGGTCATCATTAAATGAATGTTCACAGGAATCATTTATTGTTATCGGAGAATATATTTTTTGGGTAGATAGTGCCTGGAATAGAAAAAAAAATCAATTATACTTATAATATGTTAGAAGTATTTATGTTATTTATTTATTATTAATCAACATAATTATATTTACAGTTTGTACCACACATACAAGTACACATATTGGTCAAATATGGTAAAATCTCAGATCAAATAAAAAACAAAGACAAAGCGCTGTCAACAGTGACTTGAGGCCAGTTTCGTAAACATGTGTGCACTTAGTGAGGCGTAGTTTGATTGTAAATGTGTGCCTGTTCACACGCACACATTTACAGTGAGACGTGTAGTTTTGGTTCACTATATTGTTTGCAGCGCTTTGTCTTGGTCTTTTATATGGTCTGAGGGTAAGGTTATATAAAAAAAGACGAAATTAGATAAAAATTGACAGAATTTGAAGGGCCTGTGCAGCAGGCGTAGCATGAGCACCGTTTTGTCGACGGATGAGTAGACAAAAATGACGTTTTCTGTAGACAGTAGACAGTACGAGACGGCAGCAAAATAGAAAGAGTCAACTGCACTTTTTACGAAATTCACTCTTTTACATAATTCGACTCAGAATTCTTTGTTTTATCATAGGATTTTATGGGTTGTCAGTGTGATTTTGACAGTAAGGATAGAAAACTTTCTTCTGAAATAGTCTACTTAAAAAAAGACCTAGGCAAAGATCGTTAGAAATGAAAGACAAAATGACAGATTGTAGAAAGATTTCTACGGTGGATGTCAAAAATGAAGAAACGAACTGTCACTTTGTATAGAAAAAGCTATGTCTATTCTTCATAGAGATAGAAAGCGCCATGCTACGTCTGCAGACCTAATGTAGACATTGTGAGCTTAGAATTAACTTTTCGATATTGTAAGGAATAAGTACATATTTTTATAGGAGTACTAGCTGCTGCCTGACTCTTCTGCAATCCAGGATGAAAAGTAGGTAGCCTATGTCCTTCTCCAGGTCATGGTCTACCCATGTGCCAAATTTCATCTAAATACGTTCAGCCGTTTTAGTGTGAAAGCGTAACAAACAAACAAACTCAACTCACTAGTTAGGATTATTATTATTTTACTTATCAACAAATTGTTTTAGAGGGGTGAACTAGGAATTAATGAATTGCAATTATAACACTGACTTTGATGTTGTAACCAAGTTATTTGGAAAGTTTCCAAATAATTACTTGTTTGTTACAAGTATAACTGTAACTTAAATTGCACTTTTATCATTACTGTAATATTTGTAACAATTTTACCAAAGAGATAAGTATTGCGAAGTGGGTAATATACTCACAGTTTTTAGAAAATCATTCCTCAGTCTATCGAAGGACTCGTCAAGTATTATCACATCTGAACTTCTGTTAAGTTTATTTATGTCCTGAGTTGCTTTTGGTCTGGTTTTCTTCAAGGATAGCTTCAAAAATCCTGCAAAAACATGTGTACAAAAGTTTTTTTTTCACATTTCAAGTTAAACTTTAGAATAACTTGTAAATTGCATTGTTGGTGTAAATACTTACGGTTCTTCGGTCTGTTTTGTGTGGTTTTAGTGTCCATCTTTTTAATCAAAAGTGTAATAAACGATCGAAAACAATGAAATTATTCATGGGAGACACAAGAAATGTTTAAAAAAATGAGCCGTTGAGTACTTGAGCTATGACATTAATGACAATTTGATGAGCGGTGTTACCACTTACCAGTAGTTTTTAGGTCTGATAATTTATTTATGAATTTGTATTCATCGGTATGATTTATCATTTTTAATAGTTCATTTTGCGCTTTGTTTTTGCTGTTAATTAATAATGTAAGCGGAAAAATATCAGATGAATGAAGTAAAATTTTAGTGATACCCCATCTAGCGGTGAGTAGGACTAAGCTTTGACACCGAAAGAATCTCAAGTAATTTATCCATTCGTCGCAAGAGTGCGCTAGTAGTTAACGTGTTAATAATTTGATTTCACACTACTAGATGGCGCTGTCTATAGTTAATTTTATTCACACTAGATGTCGCTTTAAAATATCCCGTGTTTTTGTGTCAAAAATTCTAAATAATGACAAAATACACACATTTATTTCCAAAATAAACAGACAACTGATTATCATAATATACAGTTTTTTTTACTTTAGATGCGGACTAACTGAAATACTGTTCAGCCTGCACCTGTGCAATAGTTTTTTGTTCAAACAGAAAAAAACTGCTTGCTCAGCTTTTATTTGTTTTTATGAGTTCTTAAAACCTTCGCAGCTAGATTTGCATGCCTTTCATTTGTATTTACGCAAACAGCGCTAGTTGCACCAGCATCTGGGTCAAGTAGCATTGTACTATACTTTTATTATGAAACAGATTTGGGCAGATTCACTTCAACCCATTATCATAATGTTCCTTACATTAGAATTATAGAAACACTTTAGATTTTTATCGGATCATTACGAACAAAGCTTTATGGTCCGTTTCCGTTCTAATTTGGAAATTATTGTAATTGTTAGATCATCTTCACTAATCGTTAGTTATTCAGACGGATATAAAAATTCGTATGTAAAATTCCTAACTTAAACTTTGAGATTAGGGGAAGGCCACACGAGGCGGCGGCCGAACTAGCGACACGCGGGGTTGCGACAATCGTCGATAGAATCCGGCAGCTGGGACTCGAGGTGGCCTTGCACAAGTCCGAGGTCATGTGTTTTCATGGCCCTCGGAACGCGCCACCGTCGGGTTCCCAAATTACGGTAGGAGGGGTTCACATCGGCGTCGAGTCGACGATGAAGTACCTAGGACTCGTCCTCGACAGCCGGTGGAACTTCGTTGAGCATTTCCGACGTTTGGCTCCCAGGCTGGACCGGGTTGGAGCTGCCTTGGGGCGTCTCCTGCCCAATCTGGGGGGTCCAAACGCCTCCTGCCGGAGGCTCTACGCGGGGGTCGTGCGGTCCATGGCCCTTTACGGGGCACCGGTGTGGGCGCGTTCCCTTAGGCTGCGGCCAGCCCGCCGGTTGAACGCGTCCCAAAGGGTCATGGCCATTCGGCTGGCCCGGGGATACCGCACGGTCTCCCGTGAGGCGGCGAGCCTCCTTGCCGGATTACCGCCATGGGATCTGGAGGCGAAAGTCCTCGCGCACATATGGGAGTGGCGCGAGGAGATGAAGTGCCGGGGCATAACTCCGCTGCCGCGAGAAATCGCGGCACAGCGGACAGAGCTCCGGCAGGATCTCATGGCGGCGTGGAGAGTGCGATTGTCGCAACCCAGTGCTGGGCACGCCACAATTGCGGCGATAAGTCCCCTCTTTGAGGAGTGGCTAGAGAGGCGCCACGGCGTCCTCACCTTCCGCCTGACACAGGTCCTCACTGGACACGGTTGCTTTGGGAGGTTCCTGTTTCGTATAAGGCGGGAGGAAACGCCCGGGTGTCACCACTGTGTGGATCGCCCGGAGGACACGGTGGAGCATACGGTGGAGGTCTGCCCCGCTTGGGCGGAGCCCCGCCGTGTCCTCTTGGAGGCGATTGGCGGCGGTGACCTCTCGCGTCCGGCTCTGGTTCAGGCCATGGTACGGAGCGAGAGGGCATGGGAAGCAGTCACCTCCTTGCTCGCGAAGGAGGAGGCTGAACGCGTGAGGGAGAGGCAAAGTTTGCGCCCTCACGCCCCTAACCGCCGCCGCCGCTGGAGATGCCCTGGGCGTCGGGAATCCCAGGCGGATTCCCGGCCACCATAGGCGCGGGCTTGCGGACGGCGAGCAATGGGTAGCTCGCCGTCCGATCAGGACCAGGCCCGGGTCGATGGCGCGTCGTGTTCCACGCGCGCCTCAAAGAGATGTCAGCACAATTGGCGGGGTCCGCTAGGACCGATGCCTGCCAGGGTTGCGGGTTAGTCCGAAAGGGATACCGGGACCTTGGCAACAGGCAACTGAAGGAACACGGGTGGGTTTTAGTCAGTAAAAGTCTGACACGCCCTTCCGCTCCACCCAGAGCGGGAGAAGTCATTGGATGATTTCCCAACCTCAAAAAAAAAAAAAAAAAAAAAGTGGAAGGCCACACAGGCAATTTTTATTTCTCAGTGGGATAAAAAGTCAAGAATTACCACAAACTCACTTTCGCATTTATAATATTAGGTACCTAGTTGGGATGTTCTAACCACAGGTAAATCATCATTCTCCTGTCCTTGTCACAATTTATTTGTGGTCGGCGCAACATGTCTTTTTCTTCCATACTTCTCTATTAGTCGTCATCTCGGTATAAAGGGGTATTTCTAGCCATAAATATCATCTTTTACACAGTTCATCCATCGTTTCCTTGGTCTTTGTTTTATTCATAAAATAATTATTAAGTATGTTTAAAAGTGTTTCAACATCCGGACAAACCTATTGAGATTTTTGTGATGTTACTGTTTATATTTTGTTTTGTTCCTCAATTAATAAACAGTAAAAAAAGTACTTTCATAAATTAGGGTACAATTAATGAATTTTGAATGAGACGAAATTATTTTGATTTTTTTGCTAGTTGTAGAACCTAGGACAGGACAGATTAGGTTACCTAGGACTTACCTATGACTTTAAGCACACAAATGTACAGAGGCGGACTTAATGCCATAGACATTTTCTATCAGTCAACCTTTGGGTGATGCAGAGAGAGTGTTAGGTATGTACTTACCTACTAAATAACGCAGTTTTGTTTACAATATGAGGGTAGGTAGGTTTAGTTAGTTAGTTCTATTAAATGTAACGTATATGTGCTGTGATTTAGCTGATTTTTCTTTGTGTTTTGCTATTTACTTAGTTATTTACCTATTGTTGTTATCTATAGGGACTAGGAGTGTTATTGATAAAGTGTATAGTGAAATGACGATGACGAAGAAATGGTAAGTTGAGACAATAATATGCTTCTTTTTTTAAATGACAGTGTTGCGCCGTTTCTTTATCCATGTGTGGTTGTGTTTATTAGTTGTGTTGCTCGCATTATTTTCTTTTAAAATTGGTACTTACGCATTAATTATCCTCTTCACGGAACAAAGAATGATATTGTGCCTGCAGATTATTGTATCTTTTATGGCCATTACCTAGATAGGAACAGTTTACCAAACTGAAGGTTCACGAATTTCCTTATCAGAAGGATTCTCGTAGGTACATAAAAAACGTTCTTAATCAAGTCGCAATCTGTCAAAATGCTGGTAAATTGATTGTATTTTTGATAGATTGCGAATGGGCTGGAGAATGACCTAAGCGGTAGGTATCAAGGTAATGTTTGTTTATCAAAAGTTCACTAATTGAATCACTTGTATAATAACACCTGTTATACGAGTAGAACATTTTAAAATGATATGAGGATTACTTTGTAAAGTATTGTTTTATTGTGAATGTGAGGACTATGTGGATATTTATTTTTATTTTATTTTTTCGTTCTCAGTTAGATTTAACGAAGGTCTGGCAATTTGAGAACTTTATGCGGCCTACCCAAATGTCCTTTCTTTGGTATTGTTCGTCGAGTCGTTGAGCTCCGTTAAGCTCCACTATTACCTTCTGACAATTGCTTGCACTGACTGGACAGGTCCACTCAAATCTGTGTGGTTCTTTCCTCAAAATACCATTTCGGACTCTAATCTACATGGTCCTCATATGGCCTGACCAAGATTATGTCTGGACTTTAAAAGAGACTGTGACCTCTGAGTTTCTTTCGGCCTTTCTTCTCAGAGTAGTCAGATAGGAAACGCCGACCTCATCTAGCTTATTTTTACAACTTTTTAATATGACGTGTAAAAGTGATTCCAATAACCAATTTACAGAATAAACAATTTCATTTCACTTCATTTCATTACAACAACTGAAAAGTAAGGTTAAGAAAGTTATTTACGTCAGCTGATCCCACCATGGCCCGTATCCTTTCCACGGTCATGCATATTTGAACACATCTGCGTCGGTTAGCACTTAACCTTTAGAAGAATTCAATATCTTGCAATCCAGTATGGCAACCGGCCATTTAAAAGAACCTCCCTACTATGGAGTAGTAAGTAGATAGGAAGAGGAACAGTCATGAACATAAATAGGTACCTACCTATACCTTACACTTATCAACAACGATTTCCTGCTAAAGTAGGTATTGATAGATAGATATTTATGGGGCTCCTGTTCTTTTTTTCTTCTCCTGCAGTCTGCAGGGTTTAACGGAACTTAACAAGAAGTAGACGACGTGTGCTCGTTCCTCATCGTCCATCCCCTTCGAACCTAACCTGTTCGAGTCGGGGTGCCCCAAGCCGCGAGCTCGCTTCGCTCGCTCTTGCTTTTCGAATTGTACGTCAAGTATAGGTACTTACCTTTTATTTAGTTGGCTGCATTTGGTTTCAACTAACCATTTACCGCATCGTATTTAATTAAGCAAATTACCTTAAAAAAAAAATCTTATTGACAAGACTGACTGATGAAGACTGCTGCAGACGCCTTTAGAATCAGTGTTCATCAGTCAGTAAAACGAGCTAAATAAAATGATGAACTTAGACAGCTTTGTATTTTTTTCAGAGGAAAATGTCAATTGGAACAAAAAGAAAAAGGACCGTGTTCAGGAAATGACAAATCTACCGCAAATCCAGAATTATACCTCGGTAAGTAGGTGAATTGTATAGAAAAACATTTTTAAGACTAATAACATAACAAAAGGAAATCCTTAATTCCAGCTGTCTTCAGTAGACAGTAGGTACACTGACATAGTAAATGTTGAATGTTGGTAGATACCTATACTCTAAAACATACCACTTTTTAATTTATATTTATTGCATACAAATAAATTACGATTTTCAGGCGCTGAGCAGACGATGTACAATTTGGAATCGTATGGAAATATAACGCGCACGCGGACAAAATGTGCCGGGACTTCCTTCGATTCCAAATTGGCGCGGACAAAATTGTCCATCGTCTGCTTAGCACCTCATGGTTTGCACAAAGCCTAATTTGAGCAAACAAAATGTAAAAATACAAAACGCTATAGCTAATACCTACCTATTTACCTATTTATATCTGTCATTCGTATGGGAATACACGGTATTTTCAATCTTGAATCTTGTTTGCTTTGGATGTAAACAGAAAACATAACTTTTGTCGGCCTCGCTCATAAAACAGCTGGACAAATACATTATAAATGATAAAGCAATGAAACCGTGACGTCTAGAGAGTTAAAAGCGTAATTATGGAATAAATAATGTCTCTTCTACCCTTGCCCTTAAAGCCACGCATGCGCTGATCGACCCGTAGACGCAAAATGGCGTCTATTTTCTATTATAACAACGAAACTTGGCAAAATTGCACCGGTACACAGTTTTTAATAACAATTACTACTTGCACAATGTTCCCTATAAAAGACCGATAATAAGTCACATGCTGCAAGTTTTAAAAAAGGAATTTCGTCGCGGCAGTGTCCTCTGACACAGATACTGGCCGCTTTAATCTGAGACGCGTCGGAGTAACGATCGGTTGTGCGCGGAGGTCTAATTAGTTTGGAAACAGCTGTTTTCAAAAATCGAATGCTACAGACCTAAAAAATCGTGAAATTTAGCCAGTTTGACATCAGATTTCGTTGAGTGCGGGTGGATATTTGTACCGACCATGTAATGGTGAGTGGCAGTAGCCGGTGCATTTACGAAATAGTGACTTAATTATTATGGTAGCGTAGTGTATTATTGTAAATTTTTGAGTGGAATGCGTAAAAACGTGCTTTTTCCTAGAAAATACAGTGTTAGTGAATGTTGTGTGTAGATTTTGAGTTTTTAATAGAATATTATTTTGAATGTTTTCGTCTGATATAAATATAAAATCGATAGTACGTTTGTCCGGCCACGTGGTGTCTCACATTTTCCTAGTGATGTTGCATGAAAAAGCACCTTATAATATTTAGTGGACAACTTAATTTAGTTCGAAGGTATTGATTTGACGTTTCGTAAAACGTGTGATTTAATAAGTGTTGTAATTTAGGTTTTCACATTGTTATATCAAAAGCTAAGTACTTACTAGTGAGTAAAAGTGATTACAATTATTTAATCAAGTACGTACCTACAAACCATTCTAAGTTCTAGAATCAAGGCTACCAAAAATTTTGTAAAATTACTTTAAAATAGGTACACTGTAAATAGCAAAAAATAAATAAAAACGGCAACATAATATAACCTACGTACCTACTTATTACAAAAAATGGCAGTTGACATAAAATTTAACAACAATTTAAAAAACATGTTACCTAACACACAAATATTTTATAAATCGTTTTTTCAATTTTATTAAAAGATTACTTTTAAACTATACCCATGTACAGTATAATTGAACAGCATATTTACATGATAAGCACACACAGGTACCTAACACTCCATAACAGTATTATTTTTAATATCTTTAAAAAAAAAACATCTTTGCATTATCGCTATTTTCCTTTGCCAGTAAATATTAATTCTATATTGTCAGTGTCAAGGCCGGAGATGCGGCTAACCTATAAAATATTTGAACATGCAGCAATAAACTTGCAGTTTTTACTATAGTAAATAATTGTTTTACCGCCTGACTATTCACGAGAGGAGCTCATGGCTAAATAATAGAGGACCTCGTAGCTAAATGATAACAGGCACAAGTCGATAAAAAAAATCAAAATCAAAATATTTTATTTCACATAAGCCTACATGGGCACTTATGAAACGTCAGAAGCTAAGTGCACGGTCCCAATTGGTCGTTTCCTATGGAGAAGAGCCGGCAAGAAACTCCACAGTTACTCTTTTACAAATAATTGGCTTTTGCAATATTTTCGAAGGATAAGCTACGCTTGTAGCGGTCGGTTCGTAGATTGGTGACCATCCTTTACTTATTGAAACCCCTCCGTACCTCGGAAAGCACCGTCTGTCATTTTCAGATCTTTGTCAGTCGTTACGGTTAGTCAGAAACGCCAAAAGTCTGACAACTAGTCTTACCAACAGGTATCGTGTTACCCAGTAACTGGGTTGTGGAGAGCTGATAGGCAGTCGCTCCTTAAAATAGTGGTATTCAGCTGCATTCGGTTAGACTGAAAGCCGACCCCAACATAGTTGGGAAAAGGCTAGGCAGATTGATTGTCTGGCTATTCACATTATTTCTCCACATAGGAATTTATATGTCGCTCATTTTAATTTTAAGCGACGGAATTGTACCTTAACCCTTCTGAGATTACAAGAGAAATTCCTGAATGATAAACCCAATAATACTTTGTCCGACCTGGGAACTGAACCCAAGACCTCAGGCTCAGCAGTAGCGCTTGGGACCTTAGATCACGATATTTCTTTTACGTATTAATTATTAGTTAATTGATTCAGGCATGACTTTGCGGAAATCCATTATAAAATACAATAGACGTAGATATATTTAGTAACCTATTCCCAGTCATCCTGAGGAGGTAAAACACGTGTCGATTTCTTACAGGTTTTTATGACTCTTGAAGAATAGTTAAACGGAATAGGTTACCAGATAATATCTTTGTATTTTGTATTAATTATTGACTTATGTATTATATGACACAAAGTGATCATTTTATTTGACCAATCACTCAGCCTACCCAATATTTTTGAATGGAATGAAGGACAGTGGTGTCGCATTCATTTCTAGAACACTATGACACACTGACGGACACTACAGATAAATTAAATAAGTACCTGATGCTGACTGACACGTGTAAGTAATAATCCAATAAAATAATAAAGCCTCTTTATTTCATGCAAATTTTGAATACATTGCAATGAATTTCACACACGTGTAAGTACTGTCGGGGAATTAAAAGGTTATATAAGCAATTTTAAAATATTTCCGTAAAACATAAGTGACCATAGCGAACCGTCATAATTATTATAATGAAAAAGAAAGTGATATTGGAAAAGAAAGTGTTATTGGAAAATCAGTCATTTATTTGCTTTAAATGCGGTAAGTAAGTAATAAACAAGGTAGTAAATAAATACCCATAATTCTTGAGCGATCGATGACACATTTCGCCATATTTCGGCATGCAAATATTATATATACCTACCTACAATTGCAAATAATTACTAAACATAATACTGTTGATCATGAATCATGAATGTGATTAATCATGCACGTAAATGCAAATAGTGCCCCCAAAGTTGGACGAATCATACGATAATACCTAGTACACACGGCTACACATCAAGTTATACATTTCCAGTATAAGCTGACCTCGCATTGTACGGAAATCCTATACAATGCGAGATCAGCATAAACTGGAAAAGTACAGCTTGATGTGTAGCCGTGTGTACCTAATAGGTAATGCAACTTAAGTTAATTAAAGCATTTTCCGGATTTAGAAGACATTTTAATTAAGAGGAGCTCGTGGCTAAGTAATAACAGCCGCACGGGTCGATCCATCAGGTTAAGCTACGTTTGCCGGGGTTGGTCCGCGGATGGGTGACCATTTTCACATATCGAGATTCCTCCGTGCCTCGGAAAGCACGTTAAGCCGTTGGTCCCGGCTGTCATTTGTGGATCTTTGACAGTCGTTACGAGTCGTCAGAAGCACGAAAGTCTGACAACCAGTCTAACCAAGGGCGTAGTATTATAATATCTGTGCCAAGGGGTATCGTATTACCCAGTTACTGGGTTGTGGAGGTCAGAAAGGCATTCGCTCCATGTAAAATACTGGTATTCAGCTGCATCCGGTTAGAATGGAAGACGACCCCAACATAGTTGGGAAAAGGCTAGGCAGATTGATATTGAGAAGCCATTTTAATTAAATTAATTTTACTACGATACGAAATGGAATGACAGCAATGTTTTAATTATGATAAAAATAATAGAATTGTATATATTCTATTGTTTTTGGTTCTCATGGCATTGTTGTAATACGTGTAATATTTATTATTATCAAGGAACATACTTGTGACGGTGTTATTTCATTATTAATAGGTGTGTAACGATTTGTTAATTGCTTTGTAGTAAAAAACGCTAATTTAATTAGCCTCCTTGCTTGAAAAATCATATTTTATTAGTAACTAGCTGTTGCTCGCGACTTCGTCTACGATCTAGGATGAAAAGTACTACCCTTTTACCCCTGTGCCAAATTTCATCCAAATCCGTCCAGCCGTTTTAGCGTGAAAGCGTAAAACAAATAAACAAACAAACTTACTTTCGCATTCATAATATTAGTTAAGATGTTTTTAATTTAGTAGTGCTAGTAAATTATTAATCATATAAAATAATCAAGATTTTGATAACGTTATCAAAATTCCTAACTTTCAATGTAGGTAGTTAGGTACACACGGCCTGACACGTCTACACATCAAGCTATACATTTCCATTATAAGCTGACCTCGCATTGTACGGAAATCCTATACAATGCGAGATCAGCCCAAGCTGGAAATGTATACTTGTATAGCTTGATGTGTAACCGTGTGTACCAAGACGCTGTGCTAATTTAGATTTATAACCGAGTACACTAAATTAAAATTCGTAAAGTTAAAAAAATATATTAATATAAAATTATGGAAAAGGAAAAAAATACTAGTTCGCAAAAAGACTTTGGCAGCGGTGGGATTCGAACCCACGCCTCCGAAGAGACTGGTGCCTTAAACCAGCGCCTTAGACCGCTCGGCCACGCTACCACTTGAATACGCTGTTGAAATTACCAATCAATTTCTGAATACGTTCTGTCCCAACACTATGGCCTCGGTTCCAATAATTGGGTACAAAAATAAAACTTGTACCTATGCTATACTTTTTTTTTTCGTCGCGTGTTTGGCTGTATTTAATTTCAATTACACCTTTTATACACATTAAAGGATTGTTGGAATAAGTACTATAATGATAAAGGTAGGAAAATAATAAACACAATACCTGCGATTTTTTACAGCGTAGGAGTTTTGACAGTTTAAGCTAAATAAAAGTATTTAAAATTAACATCATACTTATCGGAATATTAATTATTAAAAAAACACCGACTTAGTAGTTGATAATGAAAGTTAGGAATTTTGATAAAGTTGTCAAAATCTTGATTGTTTTTGCGTTTTCAGATAACAGTGACGTTACTCAATAATAATCTAATTTTAATAACTATTCTGCGTAATAGAATTAAATTATGCAAATCATTGTTTAGACAAGACAACTGAATTTATAAAAACATAACTACCAATATTTTGTATATTTGTTTGGAAGCCCTATAGATTATCATTGTGAATGTACAGCAGTTTCAATAATCACTACATACAGTATGTTAACTAACAACCTGCCCCGTTGGTCTCGTGGTCGCAAGCGCGACTGCAGAGCGTGGGGTCCTGGGTTCAATTCCCGGGTCGGGCAAAGTGTTATTCGATTTTTCCATCAGGTATTTCGTAGTAACAGCCCGGAGTTTGGAAGTTGGCGGTGTGATACCCCCGTGCCTCGGAAAGCACGTTAAGCCGTTGGTCCTATGCCTGATCTCTCTCCGGTCGTGTCGGATTGCCGTCCCATCGGACTATGAGAGTGAGGGAAGAGAGAGTGCACTTGTGTCTGCGCAAACACTTGTGCACTATAATATCTCCCGCGCCGAAGGCTAGTCTCCGTTGAGATTGGCCGCCGTGGCCGAAAAATACGGTCTGGAGGACTATATAACTAACAACAAAGGGCGTTCCCGTTAACCTGCAATAGTATAGCGTGTACAAGCGAAAAAAAAATATTACCATTTAAAAAAAAAAAGTTTTTTTTTATTTTTGCTTAGTAAAATATTCTTATTATAATATAGATTGAATCTATATTCTATAATCTATATATAATTATAATCTATATATAATTATAAATAAATATAATCTATATATAATCTATATCTATATTAATATATCTAGAATCTATATATAATTCTTATTATAAATTCTTATTAAAAATTTGCTTAGTATAATAGTTATTTAAATTGTTACGGAAAATAAACTCTCTGTACACGCCCACATGTCACACTTATTTTTCTACGTTGAAATACAAGAGTGCGTGTACAGAGTTTCTTTTTTATTTTTTAATTTTCAAGACAGTTTTTTGAGTGGTAATATTTTTTTTAGCATGTATACACGCTATACTATTGCAGGTTAACGGGAACGCCCTTTGTTAGTTAACATACTGTATATTATAAAACAAGGTCCTCCGCCGCGTCTGTCTGTCTGTTCGCCATAAACTGAAAAACTACTGCACCGATTTTCATGCTGTTTTCACCAATGGATAGAGTGGTTCTCGAGGAAGGTTTTAGTTTATAATAACCGACATGACGGTGAAGCCACGGGAATCAGCTAGTACCTATTACATAAATACGTGTCGAATTGATAACCTACTTTGTTCGAAGTCGTCTGTAAACCTTTGAAGGGGTGAAATTACTCATGAAAATGTTTTTTTAAAATATATTTCTAAGTTGGTCCCGTAGTAAAATTAGTTAAAAGAAATCAGCTGTTCCATACATTCTGATCGTGTTCTAGTGCTTAATACAGATTTGTATGGAACACTTGGAACAAGAATTTTAAAACAATTATTTTTTTTAATGTTACAGAAAATAGATGAAAATTGACCATTCCCCCAACCCTTCTCCGAAACTTTTTTTTTTTTTTTTTTAATCTGGATTTTGTTTAGGGGCTTTTATCAAAGATATGTCAGCCCCATCATTCTCCGAAACTATTGATGCTAAAATTTTGAAAAGAAATACATAAAATGGTTCTTTACTCATAGAATACATTAAAACCTATAAGAAGTCTAAAAATCTAGTCTTAAAATAACATAGTAAATCTCCCGATATTGTGCGAGCAAAGTTACATGTGCAGTTGGAAAATATGGGAAAACATGTTTTTCAACTACAATGTTATTAGTGTACTTAAGGTCTGCTCAAAATAGGTCGGCGCGGCGGTTCGGACTCCGATTACTGCGGTCCGCCATTTGGTGACAACTTTTTTTTTTTTTTTGTTTGTGGGAAATCATCCTATGACTTCTCCCGTTCTGGGCGGAGCAGAAGGGCGTGTCAGACTTTTACTGACTAAAACCCACCTGTGTTCCTTCAGTTGCCTGTTGCCGAGGTCCCGGTATCCCTTTCGGATTTTCCCGCAACCCTGACAAGCATCGGTCTTAGCGGATCCCGCCAATTGTGCTGACATCTCTATCGATGGCGCGTCGTGTTCCACGCGCGCCTCACGACCCGGGCCTGGTCCTTATCGTAAGGCTAGCTACCCGCTAGCTATTTGGCGACATCTATCGGTATATTCTGTAAACACCTCACCGTGAAAACTTATGTGAACTTAGGTTAATCCCTAGCGTCAGGTGGAGTGACAGTTCACATCTAGCTTCACCTAAGTTTTCACGGAGAGATTTTGAAAGAATTTTATACCACTACTGATCCTGAAGTAGGGTAAACCATGTAGGTAAAATTAGATATTTTAGCGTTTATCAGGTTGAAATCTCTTGATACGACAGTGCGCGCACGTCAATTTGAAATCTCTTGATAGGTAAGACAGTGCGTGCACGTCAATTTCACATCACATATTGTCGTATCAAGATAGGAAATCTTTATTGATGATGATGTTATTTAAATAAAAATGTGTATTAGAGAAGTATTCCAGTTATGCCAGGCCAGGTGGTATTTTAGTAAAATAGATCGGAGATAAAATCCGAGGAGCTCGTGGTTAAGTAATAATAGCCGCACGAGTCGATCCATAAGGTTAAGCTACGCTTTATATACCGAGACTCGGTATGTTAAGCCGTTGGTCCCGGCTGTCGTTACGGGACGTCAGAAGCCCGAAAGTCTGACAACCAATCTTACCAAGGGGTATCGCTATCGTATTACCCAGTTACTGGGTTGTGGAGGTCAGTTATGCAGTCGCTCCATGTAAAATACTGGTATTCAGCTGTATCCGGTTAGACTGGCAGCCGACGCCAACATAGTTGGGAAAAGGCTAGGCAGATTGAGATAGGAAAGATAATTAGGTGTTTTGGAAGACATACTTGCATACATACTCACGCCTCTTTTCTAAGAGGGGGTGAGTAGGCAAAAACTACAAAACGCTATCCTTACAAACTCCTATTGGTTCGTTTTCGTTTCGAACAAAAGGTTCTACGAAATAGATTTTTCTCAACAAAATGTTGTATTTTTTTTGTAAAGGTGACATTTGTCATGATTCAAATACATATTATGGTACAAATACATAGGTTTCCAGTCTAATCAAACCAAATGTTCCCTATTTGCACTCAAATACTTACTTTATTCTATTCTAGCTTCCGCCCGCGGCTTCGCCCGCGTGGTATGTCGATAAAAAGTAGCCTGTGTCCTTCCCTGGGATGCCATGTATCTCCTTGTCAAATTTTATCGAAATCCGTTCAGTGGTTTAGACGTGAAAAGATAACATACCAGACAGACAGACAGCCATTAAATGCGTTTTTTTTTTGTATCTGTTCATTATTTTATTATCATTTTCGGAAACATAAGTTACTTCCTCATTAAGAGAACTTCCTCAGTTCTCTTCCGTAGGATTTCAATGCCTTTTTTAAGTTACTATGACGTAATTTACCAGTGTGTATGGCCCAATTGACACAGTGGTGAGGCTTCTAGATACCTTACTTTCCATCTTCAGGGTCACACAAGTAATATTCTTACTTAAGGCGAAGTGGGACAGACGGGAGCCGAGGGGGGTGGTATGTCTCCGCCCGCGCGCAACTAAGTTTACAAATATTTAATTTTAAAATTTTATTTGTGTTTATATAGAAAAATAAGGCCATAATCCCTTAAAGTATTTAATAGTGAACACGTAGACAAAATTTCATTATAATTACTTTGATAAAAATCGAATGGAATAGGTTTTTCTCTTTAAAAAGCAGATTTAAAGGAAACTTTGCGGTTTTTTTGTATCGAGGAAAGTTTTGTCAATCGTGTTTCGGGCCTCATACTTCACTAATGATACTCTTCAATTTTCGTAATCATAAAAAAATATACGCAAATACGTTGTTTTTGTGAGAGAAAAATTGATTTTGCGTGAAGTCGAAACGCATCAAAACATCTGCTTTGGAACCACTTCACCTTAAGTAATGAATGTTTGGGTCATCGGATTATACGTGTGTTGTCAACCATTTTTACCTTGCCCCTACACGAGATTCAAAATGATTTTTTTAAACGAGCTGTTGCTCGCAGCTTCGCCCGCATGGTTATTATATACTAAAACGTTCTTCGAGAACCACTCTATCCATTGGTGAAAATAGCATGAAAATCAGTGCAGTAGTTTTTGAGTTTAACGCGAACAGGATGACAGACTGACGCGGCGGAGGACTTTGTTTTTACCCGACTACGGCGAAGAAAAAAGGAGGGTTATGATTTTGACCGGTATGTATGTATGTTCATCTGTTCCCTCCTATCTTCTAAACCTCTTATCACAATTTGACAAATGAAGTTTCGTTGGAAGCGTCTTGATCGTCCGCTGGTTAAAGGCTACGTGACGTCTGACGTCACATTAATTTGAAAATAGCGCCCTCTAAAGGACATAGTCAGGAACTAAAAAAAATTGTTTAGTCGCACCATGTTGGGTATCAAATGAAAGGGTTTAATGAGCACATTTCAAAAATATACATATTATTATGTACGTCAAAAGAATTAAAAATTATTATACATATAATATGTAATTGGATTGGAATAGTGAAGAAAATCCAAAGATAAATTCGGACTATTTTGATGGATGGAGAGGGTGAGGGAGGTCAAAGAAAATACGGATAGATTTGTATGAGGAATGATATGAAAGAGAAGGGAGTGAATGATAGAGTGACGGTTGACAGGGGAGAGTAGAAAGAGAAAACGTGTTGCGTCGACCACAAGTAACAATGGGACAAGGGCAGGAAGATGGTTATGAAATTCGCACTAATTTCTATAAAATTGATTGATTGACATTAAGCAGATATTTGAAGCAAGCATAATCAGCCTATAATGTTCCCACTGCTGGGACACAAGCCTGCTCTCGGTGAGAGGGAGTGGACCATAACCCACCACGCGGGCCCAGTGCGGGTTGGTAGATGTCACATGTCTTCGAATTTTTGGGTTCTAGGACATGCCAGTTTCCTCACGATGTTTTCCTTCACCGTTTTGAGAGCAGTGGTGATGAAATCCTTTCAATTCATATTTAGATCTGAGATTGATCCAGGGTAATACATAACATAACATAATCAGCCTATATTGTTCCCACTGCTGGGACACAGGCCTCCTCTCTATGAGAGGGAGTGGGCCGTAATCCACCACGCGGGCCCAGTGCGGGTTGGTAGATGTCACATGTCTTCGAATTTTTGGTACTAGGACATGCCGGTTTCCTCACGATGTTTTCCTTCACCGTTTTGAGAGCAGTGGTGATGAAATAATTTACACAAAGTAAAGCGCCTGTCAGGGTTCGAACCTAAGACCTACAACTCGTAAGTCGCGGCTGTTACCACTGGGCCACCACTGCTCTCCACAGCTCTGATCCAGGGTAATACTACCTACTTAATTGATGAAGATGCTAAGATTAATTTTCTTCCAATTGTAAGAATATTTTGGCTTTCTGATTACTTACCGATAAAGATGTACGGTACTTAGATAAGACAGGAAACCTGCACCCTAAAAGCGTTACACACGATCAATCATGATTATCTGAATCATTTTGAAGGTTATTGAAAGAAAAATTGTTTATACTGCACAAACGAAACGCACATTACAAAAAACAAACCGGCCAAGTGCGAGCCGGACTCGCGCGCGAAGGGTTTCGTACCATTATCTATAAAAACGGCAAAAAAATCACGTTTGTTGTATGGGAGCCCCCTTAAATATTTATTTTATTCTGTTTTTTAGTATTTGTTGTTATAGCGGCAACAGAAATATCATCATCTGTGAAAATTTCAACTGTCTAACTATCACAGTTCATGAGATACAGCCTGGTGACAGACGGAATTTATTTTATACATTTATTCAAAACATATAAAAGTTTGACTTTCGTCTGTAATCCATTGCTTCATATTTTTGAAAAAGTCTGCTCGACAACGTAAATAACTTAATGAATGTTGTTGAACTGTCAAAATGAAACATACTGTGATTGATGGTGTGTTACGTCATTAGGGTGGTGATTGTGTAAAAAAACACTAAAAAATGGTGACCAATCCTAAGACTGACTGCGGCAAGCGACAGCTTAACCTCGTCCTACCGCTGTTATTTATTCTTTTGATTAGATCTTAGTATCTATCTGTTATTATTTATAGCACGTGAGATTAAACAAGGAAAGGTGCATTTATAAATAAATGCCTACCTACTTAAGGGGATGAATTCCATAAATTATTGTAGGTAATTTGTAGCCTATTTACTTAATTGTTATTTTTTGTTAAACATTTTTTTTAAATATTATCTTATTTTGTCAGTCAGAAATATGAAGCTAGTTGCCCATTACAAAGCGTAGTAGCCACGGACACTCTTTTAAATAAATAAAAATTGATACAAAAAATTGGTTACTTACCTACATCATTCACGTTGAAATTATACATGTGAGAACAATGTAGAAAGTACGCATTTAAAAATTAAAATAAGCCGATTAAGAGATTCCGTCCGATTACGTCCAGCTATCTAATTGCGTAACTTATTTTCGCAACCGATTCAGACTAATCTTTTTAATTTTGACAGTTCTACAAAATTCATTCCGTTATTTACGTTGTTAAGCAGATTTTTATTCGAACTTTTGAAGTATTAGCAATTTGTTTCAAACCGATTCGGATCGTGATTCATCGTGTTTTATGCAATTAAGGTCCTTCCTCACGATATTTTTCCTTCACCGATGTCACTAATGTCCAAGATAAACTCGGAAAGCAGCAGGCCCTTAATAAAAATTATTCTCAAAGGTACATTTTCCTCTTGATCACTGCATGAAGCTATTTAAATTCAAATCTCTGTATTGTACTGAATACATATTTAATATGGATGACAGTTGACAGGGAACGTTTTGATCAGTTGCCAAGTGTGCTAGCGACACTCTAGGGGATGTCCTCTGATATATGGATAGTGTTCATATAAGGTAAGATAGTTCATAAATTACTGTGTTCATAAAATACTGCTATGTGGTAAAAGGTAAGATACTTTAAATAATCAGCCTATAAAGAGCTCGTGACTAAGTAATAACAGCCGCACGGGTCGATCCATCAGGTTAAGCTACGCTTGCCGGAGTTGGTCCATGGGTGACCATCTTTACATACCGAGACTCCTCCGTGCCTCGGAAAGCACGTTAAGCCCAACGGCTTAGATCGGTCAAAGATCCACAAATGACAGCCGGGACCAACGTCCCGGCTGTCATTTGTGGATCTTTGACAGTCGTTACGGGTCGTCAGAAGCTCGAAAGTCTGACAACCAGTCTTACCAAGGGGTATCGTATTACCCAGTTACTGGGTTGTGGGGGTCAGATAGGCAGTCGTTCCTTGTAAAATACTGGTATTCAGCTGCATCCGGTTAGACTGGAAGCCGAGCCCAACAAAGTTGGGAAAAGGATAGGCAGATGATGATGAATCAGCCTATAATGTTCCCAACTTCCCACTGCCGGGACACAGGCCTCCTCTTGGTGAGAGTGGGCCGTAATACTACTAGCCATGATTCTGCACCCCACGCCTCTAGTCCCACTACGCGGGCCCAGAGGCGTGGGGTGCAGAATCATGTACTGAATTCATTTATTATATTTATTATTTATTATTAAATTAAATAGAACGGCCGAGGCCAATTATACTATTTAATTAAATTAAAACGAACACAATTTGCAAAACAATATTTTACCACACTTTCATGCATTCTTCTCACAAAAATTCAAACATTCCAACAATAACAACTTCCATTCATCCGCAAATAAATCAAAATCAGGATTTGAGTCCAGGAGAGCATTGAGATCCCTTAGTGATCTTGGTAGGGGGGAGTTTGACCGTGCAACCGTACGGCACGACGGAGCCGCCAGCAATCTGTGCCGTCTACCACGACAATAGTTATTTGGCACAAACAACCTACAGGCTTGATCGTGGAGGTCCGATGCATCAATCTTCCCCAATAGAACCTTGCATGTTACAATCATCTGATCAAACGACCGTCTCACTTCCAAAGAGTTAAAACCCAAAGCCCCCAACAGAAATTTCGTTGGATATAAGTATGGATAATACCCATACAATTTTTTATACAAGTATCTTAGAAAAGCTTTTTGGACTTTTTCCAACATAAGCGCATACTTTTTCTCGTACGGGTTCCACACAATTGCACTGGACTCAAGTTTGCTTCGAACTAAGGTCCCAAAAATTAGTTTAATAACATGAGCACTTTGGAAATCGCGGCAGTTCCTTAATACAAAACCAAGCCGCTTAAAAGACTCCTTGGAAACAGATACAATATGTTCATGAAAAGTGAGCTTTTGATCAAATGTGACTCCCAGGTCCTTCATTGAATCAGTCCTTATAATAGCATTGCTGTCTAATTTGTACGTGAATTTTATTGGGTGTCGCATTCGACCAAAAGTCATGACTTGGCATTTGGCAGCATTAAACTCCATTTTATTCTCAACACTCCATCTGTATACTGCATCTACATCTGATTGAAGAGCGGTGCAATCTTCTTCAGATTTGATCTCGTAAAAGAGTTTTAAGTCGTCAGCATACAGAAGGCATTTGGCATTTCGAATTACTGCAGGTAGGTCATTGATCATTAAGGTAAAAAAGAGAGGTCCAAGCACTGAACCTTGACTGACTCCTGAACGAGTATGGTAAGGACAGGACTCATAAAGACCCAGTCTCACGAATTGTTGTCGATCACGTAAATAGTCCGCAAGAAAACGCAGGAGCCCTGGTGTAACACCCATAGCACTCAGTTTTGAAATTAAGATGTCATTGTTTACTCTGTCGAATGCTTTGCGGAAGTCAAAATAGAGGACATCTACTTGACCACCACGGTCAAGAGTGCGTGAGATAAAGTCGACAAGAGTCAACAGATTGGTATTGACTGATCTTTGGGTGCGGAAGCCATGTTGTTCGTCGCAAAGATATTGCTTCACTTGTCGATATATTTTTTCATGCAAGACGTTCTCTAAAACCTTTGCTAAAGACGACAGTATAGCTATTGGGCGATAACCCTCGACGGATGATTTGTTACTAGTTTTTGGAATAGGGGTAACACGCGATAGTTTCCATTGTGGTGGGTATTCTCCGGTTTTCAATGCTAAATTAAAAATATGATTTAGGGGTTGGACGAAAAATTTTTTCCCTTGTTTTAGATTTCATAGTAACAGGTTGCTCGTCAATGTGATACAGGGTGGCTGTATTGTCGACTCCATTCGACACGTGAGATTACAATAACTTTATGGAGAAATAGATTATTTGTTAAAAAAATGCTGTTTTATTCGAGCTTTGGCTGGCTACGATTTGTCTGCTGTTGTCAAGCGAAAAATTTCAATGTTAATTCACTTCACGAATACGTAATCCGATAGCCATCTGGATGTTAAAAACAAAGATACAGATAGATATGATAAAACAGCTGTCCTGTGTCATATTGGTATACAGGATTTTGATTAGATAAGTACTGTGGATGTGCTGTAAAAGATAGTAGTATTAGTGTATTGTCGTTTATTATCTTTTTACCCGACTACGGCGAAGAAAAAAGGAGGGTTATGATTTTGACCGGTATGTATGTATGTATGTATGTATGTTCATCTGTTCCCTCCTATCTTCCAAACCACTTATCACAATTTGACAAATGAGGTATCGTTAGAAGCGTCGTGATTGTCGGCTGGTGATAGGCTATTTGAAGTCACATTAAATTAAAAATGGCGCCCTCTAGAGGACATAAAGTGTGGAACTTAAAAAAAAAATCGTTTAATCGTACCATGTTGGGTATCAAATGAAAGGGCTTAATGAGCACATTTCAAAAAAATATATATTATAACCCCAAAAGAATTAAAAAAAAAATCAAGTAATAAAAACTAAAACCCAACTACGACTTAAAAGGTATAAACAAGACACCACAGACAGACAAATTAAAAATTCGGAGTCACACGTAATCTGTTCGATTTATGCCCCTAACACGTGTGACTCCGGATTTTTAATTTGTCTGTCTGTGGTGTCTTGTTTATACCTTTTAAGTCGTATGTATGTATGTATGTATGTATGTTCATCTGTTCCCTCCTATCTTCCAAACCACTTATCACAATTTGACAAATGAGGTATCGTTAGAAGCGTCGTGATTGTCCGCTGGTTATAGGCTATGTGAAGTCACATTAAATTAAAAATGGCGCCCTCTAGAGGACAAAAAGTGTGGAACTTAAAAAAAAAATAGTTTAATCGTACCATGTTGGGTATCAAATGAAAGGGTTTAATGAGCACATTTCAAAAATATATATATTATAACCCCAAAAGAATTTAAAAAAAAATCAAGTAATAAAAACTAAAACCCAACTACGACTTAAAAGGTATAAACAAGACACCACAGACAGACAAATTAAAAATTCGGAGTCACACGTAATCTGTTCGATTTATGCCCTAACACGTGTGACTCCGGATTTTTAATTTGTTTTCTTTTTTCCATGGATTTCGGTTTAAAACGGTTTATTTACAACTATATACCTAACACGTGTCATGTACTGATGTGATAATGAATTCGACACAATACCAAGCAATATTTTATATATATAAGTATAAATATAATGTGGTGGCTGTGATAGTTGCCTAGAAGTTTTGACGCTATCCCCTGAACTAGGAGGTACCTACCTGTATCGTAGGGGGGAAGGGGGGGGTTAGTTTTGCTGAACAGTTTTATCATCATCATCTGCCTAGCCTTTTAACCATGTTTGGATAGGCTTCGAGAATACCAGTATTTTACGTGGAGCGACTGCGTATTTGACCTTCTGAACTCAGTTGCTGGATAACATGACTGACTGTCAGACTTTCGGGCTTCTGACTTACCGTAAAAACTGTCAAAGATCCATGAATGACAGCCGAACCAACAGCTTAACGTGCTTTCCGAGGCACGGAGGGGTCTTGTGTAAACATGGTCATCCATCCACGGTCCAACCGTGGCAAGCGTAGCTTAACCTGATCCATCAACCCGTGCGGCTGTTATTACTTCGCCACAAGCCCATTCTAGTCATAACTAACATAGTAGATATAGTAAATTGTACAATATAATGTTACGACCATAGAAATATAATATATATCTATGGTTACGACTCATTTTTAAAACTTCATTATCTTTTGTTAGTACCTACTTCATCATCTTTTATTGCTAATTCATCTTTATCGTCTTTTGTTTCACTTTCATTTACTTTTATATTATGTTTAATGCTGAAACCTTGAAAATTTTGAAATGTTATTATTTTATTTACAATTGACCGTTTGTGATACTATGTAGTTAGTTTGTGAAAGATTTTCCTTTGTCTTCTTTGTGGATACATTTTTATTTTTTTATTATACTAGCTGCGCCCCGTCATTTCACTCGCATATGTCTCGGTCCATACCATGTGCTAAAATTCATCCAAATCCGGTCAGCCGTTTTAGTGTGAAAGAGTAATAAACAAAAAAACAACTAACTCACTTTCGTATTTATAATATTAGTTAGGATTACGTAGAAAATTTAAAAAGTCATCTGGTTTTTCAGGACACCAACAAAGGGATTGATCGATTCTTCACGTGACTAGACGATATGCTGCCAGCCATTTCGGCTTTTCGACAGTCTAGGAAAATGTTTTGTTTTAAATCTTAAACACTACTCTTTTAATAAGAACTTTTGGCTTGAAGTTGAGAATCTTTAAAAAGTTTACAGTTATTGGTACAACGTCCTTCAGGGTAAAAGGTTTTCTTTTTCTTGTTACAAAAGATAAAATTATAAGTTTTTCTAACGCGAAGTTATTAGAGTCTTGTCTGGGTATCTTTTATAGATATTAACTTTTAGAGTGGTGTTTATATTTTTATGAATTTTATGAATACTTACTGTTATTTCGTGGCTAAGTAAAAACAGCCGCACGGGTCGATCCATTAGGGTTGGTCCGTGGACGGGTGACCATCTTTACATATCGAAACTCCTCCGTGCCTCGGAAAGCCCGTTAAGCCGTTGGTCCCTACTGTCATTTGTGGATCTATGACAGTCGTTACGGGTCATCAGAAGCCCGAAAGTCTAGTCTGGCAACCATTCTTACCAAGCGGTATCGTATTACCCAGTTACTGGATTGTGGAGGTCAGATAGGCAGTCGCTCCATGTAAAATACTGGTATACAGCTGCATCCGGTTAGACTGGAAGCCAACCCCAACATAATTGGGAAAAGGCTAGGCAGATTATTTTATGAATAGTGTTATTTAGCATCGTGTTCTTCTTTTCTTGCTGTATTAAATTGATCACAATGTTTTATATTTGAAAATTGAGGTTAATTTTATAATCTCAATTTTCATCGCTGATTTTTGAATTGTAAAATAATAATGTTATTCATACAATAATTTTTTGGAAAAAGTGGCGAGATATCAAATTGAAACCTTCTAAATACAGATGAGTGTGTTAACTCACATTAGTGAGTGATTGCGTAAGATTTAACCTGATCGGGGTTTGTTTACACTTTCTTCAGATACTTTTACAACAGACCATTACCAGTAACCTCACTCGCGACTTGCAAACTCACCCAGGTTTATAGCTAGCATTAACATAAACTTTGAAAGCCCAAAGGCCCTACGCAGGCCCAGGCTGTATTTCGCTGGATCAATAAGGCTGCGGGGAAACAAATGCTTTTAGCGGTTTCGTATATTAGGTTTAGATAGCGATTTTAACTTCGGGAGTAGATATAGAGTGCTCGTCCTCTATTATTAACTGACTTCAAATATATAATCGCGGTTCTTAATAAGAGTTTTCGAAGGTATGTTAAATTTCGAAGAGCAATATATATACAGTATGTTATCTAACAAAGGCTGTTCCTGTTAACCCGCAATGAATATAGCGTCCATAAATGCTAAAAAAATATATAACCACGCAAAAACAGAAAAGGGAAATATTCACAAATTTTTATTTTTATTTTGTAAGTATAGACGCTATACTATTACAGGTTAACGGGCGTTAGATAACAGACTGTATACATCCTGGTACGATTATCCTTAATCCTTAGTCTGTCTCTCGTCCTGTTCGCGATAAACTCAAAAACTACTGCACCGATTTTCATGCTGTTTTCACCAATGGATAGAGTGGTTCTTGAGGAAGGTTTTAATATATAATAACCGACATCCACTCAAGACGAACCCGCGGGCACCAGCTAGTTGATTATAATCTTTTCTTACTTACTTAAGCTAATACAGTTTACTAAGTCTTGAGCTAAAACATATACAATTTACATTTTTTATAAAATATTCCAAAGCATTTTATTTCTTGGAAACATACACGACACTAAGCTGGCAACGCCAGGTCTCTAGTGTTAGTCAAAGGGTCAGCGGTACTCTGCGATCCCTGTATCGTCTGAGGAACTTTTTGCCCGCTAAGACGAAAACAATGCTTGTGCAGACTTTAATTTTCCCCGTCATCGACTATGGTGACGTTTGCTACTTTGACTTGAATGCAGTTTTGCTGGATAAGCTTGACCGACTACTCAACAACTGTATCAGGTTCATATTCAACCTTAGGAAATATGACCACGTGTCGAGCTATAGGTCTGAGCTCAAATGGATGTCCATTCGCCAAAGAAGAAGTTTGCGTGCTTTGACCACGCTTTACTCCGTTCTCAACTCTCCTACTCCTCCTTCTTATCTTGTTTCTCACTTCCAATATCTGTGTTCTTCACACACTAAGACCCTGCGTTCTTCTTACAATCTTCTCCTACTCTGTCCTTCTCATACTTCTGACTTTGTTCATTCTTCTTTTCATATTCAGTCCATTCTTCTTTGGAATGCGCTTCCTCTTGATATCAGGACGGCCACCAGTCGTTATGCATTTAAGCGGAAATTGCGGAGTTTTTTCTCAAAATAAATAGAGTAGAGTCATGTCATCACCTCTCACCCTTGAATTTGTATGTTATATATATATATATATATTATAGTATTTATTATAGTAAATATATGTGTAAGTATATGTATCATAAGTTTATAGCTTATTTATGTACTGTACTGCTTTATCTATAATGCAATATGATATATATTTTTTTTTTTTCTCTTTGTTCCTCTCAATTAGAGCACCTGCCATCTAATCTCTTCACCACCCTTGGTTGACTGGTAGAGAATGCCTCAGGCATTAAGTCCGCCTTTGTACCTTTTTTTAGTGCGAAAGGTTTAAATAAATAAATAAATAAATACACATAACATGACGCCTGTATTCCCCGAAGGGTTAGGCAGAGGTGCACCTATAGTACACTCACATTTCGCCAGTTATGTTTAAGTAATAGTCCTCCAGACCGTATTTTCGGCCACGGCGGCCAATCTCAACGGAGACTAGCCATCGGCGCGGGAGATATTATAGTGCACAAGTGTTTGCGCAGACACAAGTGCACTCTCTCTTCCCTCACTCTCATAGTCCGATGGGACGGCAATCCGACACGACCGGAGAGAGATCAGGCGTAGGACCAACGGCTTAACGTGCTTTCCGAGGCACGGGGGTATCACACCGCCAACTTCCAAACTCCGGGCTGTTACTACGAAATTCCTAATGGAAAAATCCAATAACACTTTGCCCGACCCAGGAATCGAACCCAGGACCCCACGCTCTGCAGTCGCGCTTGCGACCACGAGACCACCGGGGCAGTCATGTTTAAGTACCATGCATGTAATAGGGGGCGAGCCTATTTACATCAACTGGGCATAAATCCAGACTCGCTATAAACACAAACATAACAATCAGCCTATAATGTTCCCACTGTTGGGACACAGGCCTCCTCTCTATGAGAGGGAGTGGGCCGTAATCCACCACGCGGGCCCAGTGCGGGTTGGTAGATGTCACATGTCTTCGAATTTTTGGTTCTAAGACATGCCGGTTTCCTCAGGATGTTTTCCTTCACCGTTTTGAGAGCAGTGGTGATGAAATTATTTACACAAAATAAGCGCCTGTCGGGGTTCGAACCTACGACCTACAACTCGTAAGTCGCGGCCGTTACCACTGGGCCACCACTGCTCTCTCTAACTCGCTATACACAGCCCAATATCACTTTTTGGAAAGTGTAAATAAAATCAATTAAGTATATTTTCCTGTAAATATTGACTTTCAAAATCACTGTTGTTTATTTCCAGTGCATAATTTCACAGCATGTTTTAGACTTTTAGTATTAGTTACCTACACTAATTGGCACTTAATTAGAATGTATTAATGCAATTTGAAATATCCTGTTTAAAATCTTAGAAGGAAGAAGAATCCAGAAAATCAGACCTCGAGAATGTAGATTTGATTGACCTCATAAGGAAGACTAAGAAATGGTATATGCTCATCATACACGCGTAGACAGAACTTTCCTATTTGGTAAGTTTTTCCCACAGGAAATTAATAACAATAGAAAAAAGGATAAAAGGACAGAAGGAAATCATTTATACCTATACACACACGTTATTTCTACGCCATCATGACGTAATGCGGTTGGGTCTCAGGGTTGGCTTTGAGGACGCAGTGAGTTATATTCTATAAGCTTCAGAAGGAAATATGCTTGCAACTATATTTCACAATTTATAAGGATGTTACAAAGAGCAGGAGTGCACAATTATAAGGATAGTTAATTGATTCAGACGTGACTTTACGGAAATCCATTATAAAATACAATAGACGCTGATATATTTAGTGACCTATTCCGCTTGACTATTCTTCAAGAGTCATAAAAACCCTGTAAGAAATCGACACCGAGCGCTGGACGCAGAGTCTGCATCCAGCGCTCGGTGTGGTAACACGTCGCGTTCTGGTTTGCAATTGGTCAATCGTCATCCTGAAGACGCCTCGTTGAGAGGTGAAACACGTGTCGATTTCTTACAGGGTTTTTATGACTCTTGAAGAATAGTCAAGCGGAATAGGTTACTAAATATATCAGCGTCTATTGTATTTTAATTATAAGGATGTTCAAAGAACAGGAGTGCATAATTATATGGATGTTGCAAATAGTAAGAGTGCATAATTTTAGGGATGTTACAAAGAGTAGGAGTGCACATTTTTAAGGATGTTACAAAGGGCAGGAGTGCACAATTATAAGGATGTTACAAATAGTAAGAGTGCATAATTTTAGGGATGTTACAAAGGACAGGAGTGCACAATTATACGGATGTTACAAAGAGCAGGAGTGCACAATTCTAAGGATGGAGCAGGATGTGGGAATATTTATACCTATTTAATTAGATATTAATGCGCTGTTGAGTTGTGAAAAGGATGTGGCATCTTTTTTATGAATTCATAATATCAGTCTCAGATTTCTCCGACTAGTCTTGGATATTTCCATTTTCCTAAGTACTCGTAGCAAAGAGTATATCAGTTATACTTAGAAGGCACGAATTTTGACAGATAAGGCTGCTTAGCATGGTGCATTTGCCGAACCAAAAGATGCTTTCATTATTCAGGGTCAAATAATATCCTCTCGACCTAATTTCGGTCACGGTGACCAATCTCAACGAAGATTAGCTGCCGAACACGCAGGAGATAGTACAGTGCACATGTGTGTGCGCAAACATAGGTGCCACTATGCACTCTCTGTTCCTATACTCTCATGGTCTGATGGGATGGCAATCCGACACGACCGGGGAGAAATCAAGCGCAGGACGAACGGCTTTATACTTTCTGGAGCCACGGATGTGTCGTACCAACAACTTCCGAAATTCCAAGTGGAAAAACCCAATAACACTTCGGCCCGACCTGGGAATCGAACCAAGGACCCCACGCTTAGCAGTCAAACTAACGACCACGAGAGCAACGGGAAAGAAAGAAAAATAGGTTTATTAGTCACAGAAACATGTGCATAAAAAGAGATCAACAGTAATCACTAATCAGCAATATTAAATTAAACAAAATAGATCTACTGAAGTAAAAATATGAGATCACGAGTATGCAGATAAATAATCGGCAGCTGCACGTCATGAATGTGACAAGAAGGCTTCCACTCAGCATGATGTTGCGCTATGGGGACCCTCAGCACAGCGCTGATTTTCAGTGCTCACCCGAAAAAAAGACGTACGGAAATCAAATCAGGTTCAGAGATTTGTACATAATTGTAATTGTATTGTATGTATTGTAATTTTTTAACATTTGGCTTATGTATCAGGGTCATTTACCTATAGAGAAACGGGTAAGAACCGATAACAATACCGATATTTCTTCCGAAATCGATGAATGCTCAGCTGATTTTGATTGGCAGTCACGTCTCAGGGATTCCTAGCGTGTGTGGCAAAAATAATCTTTTGTCTACACGTCACCGCGGGCTGACCCAGAAACCGGTTTTCCATTGTCTTACAATTCGATTATTTCCTTTCTATTATGATTCTGTTCAGGTGTGAGCCGTTGAGGAAAACTGCTCTCATAGGTTATAGGGATTTACCTATGTTGAAGATGTATATGCTCAAACCTTGAGTTTTCTTTGGCTTAGAAAAACAAGAAATACAATATGCTTTTCTGAATTCATTTCCTTAATTTAATTTCTTTTACTTAATTTAATTTTACCTCCTTCATTTACTTAATTTACGAGTAATTCATTCTCCTATATAATTAATGTTTATTTTGCCGTGTGCTTTTGACATTCATTGATTTGATCTTAAATTTCTGTTACTTTTGTTTTTCGTCATTTAATTGTATCATAATATTGTATATTTTTTTGTCATTTTTATGTTTTCTTCTTCGGCCTTTCCTCTATTTCGATGTATTCCTCTCATATCGGATTCGAGAAAAGACCCATCATGCTTATCCATTTTCTTAAATAAAGTGGTGATCCACATATCTGTTATGTCAAATGTGTCCAAAAATGTTTTTTTACATTCTCTTTCTTCTTTTTCTCCACAAGGGAGATAATATTCGTAAGTCCAACTTCTTCTAGAATTTAATAATTAATCTAAAATAACAGTTTTCTTCATAACCCTTTTAATAAATCTCCCTAAATATTCCAGTTGTTTAATATGGTCGCCGATTTTCCAGAAACTCTTAAAAATATTCATTCTCTGACATGAAGTAATGACCGTTTGACATTTTCTTATACATTTTAAGTTGTTACATCCAGGGCCCAATTGTTTCTCTTTAATAACTTTTCCTTTATTATTAGTAAACTGCAATCCTAAATTTTTTAGCTTTTTTAAAGTGTTATTTTTACATATAGTCTGGTTTTTTTGCCTTGTTTTCCCCTGTGTAGTCTTTTTTCGATAATTTTTTTTAGTGGTAGATGAGTTTTGAAGATTAGTTGCAGTATTTTCATTACTTGCACTCGGTGCACCATTTATTTGAGTAGTGACGATGTGTAAATTGTTTGCTGTATCATTAAAATTTAACAAAAACGAACAACAAAAGGATTGTGAATAGTCCTTATTAGGAGTAACTGTTGGCTCAAGAAAACCTAAATCACTTGTATTAATCAAGGATACCGTTGGCTCAAGAAAACTTAAATCGCTTGGATTAATCAAAGATACCGTCGGATCAAGAAAACCTAAATCGCTTGGATTAATCAAGGATTCTTCCTTACTCTTATAGTTTTCTGTTGAAGCTCTCTGGCAATATTCAGAAGGCAAATACTGAGATGATGAATCAGGTGTAAAATCACCACCTTCCTCTTCGTCCTCCTTTTCGTAATATTTTGAGGGAGTATTTCTGCGCAGTGTCCTCTTAAAGGTCAGTAGCTCCTTACCTATAAATAAACCAAATATAAATAATTAATTTTAAATTTGTATCACCATAAACATCAACGCTAACACCGTCCTGGTGATGATCGCTAACAGACTGGATTGCCCTTATATTATACACTAGCTGCCGCCAGCGGCTTCGCCCGCGTGTAATCTTTATAAATTATAGCCTATGTTACTCAGGGTGAATGTAGCTTTCTAATGATGAATGAATTTTTCAAATCGGTTCAGTAGTTTCGGAACCTATTCAATGCAAACAAACAAACAATCAAATCTTTCCTCTTTATAATATTAGTATAAAAGTATAGAAAAACGTACACTCACACACTCACTCACAATATGCCTATATTGTGAGTGAGTGTGTGTGTACGTTTTTGTATATGCTTGTTATCCTTTTATGAATCTGTTTGAATATGAGTTGGGTTACTTTATTGAAATAATTGAAAAAAAACAAACTAATAATTGAACTAATTTTATTTTTATTTTATTTTTTATAAACTGTAATTAGTGCAAAACCATTGGATACATTAAATTCGGATATACATTCAACATTCTGTTCAGTGGATGCGGCATCAGCTAATTCTGTTAACAACACAACTAATTAATCTAAAATGATGAATTAAAATTAAAACAAAACAGTGAAAAAAATACAAGGTTAAATTTTTGTTGTTCAAATCCTCTAAAGATCCTGAGTCACCTGATCCTTACATTTTGATGAGCTATGCGAACATAAATCGTAGGGAACAGCTGATTTTTTTTCGCGATTTCAGGTTTGGTCCCATATTGATTGTTCATAATTCTGTCCAGTTTATATTAGTTTTAATTTTATTTTGTCCCTAATTAAGTTAACTTCATCACTTACCTACAACATTCATTATTCTAAATTAACATGTACACACGGCTACACATCAAGCTATACATTTCCAGTTTATGCTGATCTCGCATTGCATAGGATTTCCATACAATGCGAGGTCATCTTATACTAGTAATGTATAGCTTGATGTGTAGCCGTGTGTACATGTATAAATTTTGGGGGGCCTGGGTGACCCGTAACACAGGTATTTTATGCCTTTTTCGGGCCCCAGTCTCTACAAATGTAACCCAATTTTTTAGATTAACCCGTCGTTTATCGTAATTACAGACACAATTAAAAATCCATTGTGCCTCAACGAGATCTACGTTCGTATTACGTAAAATAGTACGTAAAATTAAATACCAAAGGTGCTCTCCTGTACAAGTCAACATTTGTGATCAGAAATTAATAAATAAATCTAAATAATGATGAGTACAATAAGAGGACAAACGGCAAAAATGTAACCCTGTATAACTTATGTTTTTAAAATTAACTGTACGAACCTTTTTCTTGATCCTGTCCTTCCTTATTGCTTATAGCCAGGTTTAAGATCAATCCATGATTCATATTGAACAATTACACACATTGGACGCACTTTATAAATTAAAACAAATGAATAATAGTTAACGAAGTGCCTAAATTGCGAGCGAACTGAGCTACAGCAGGAAGCGATTTACAAAGCATACTACACTGAAATGGCAGTTTTCTCGACAAAATTAGTATAATATTTGGCGAAGATAAATAAGGAAAAAGTTAACAAAATTGATAACCACAAAACTTACTTATTGATATGAAATTATATATTAATTCATCATGATTCCTTCGATCGCCAATTTCTTCAAACAATTAAAATCTTATTAACAACATTGATAGCGAAAATATATGAAATACCTACATCCTTATATTACCAAGACCCCTCCGTGACTCGGAAAGCCGTTGGCCCCGGCTGTCATTCGTGGATCTTTGGGGTCCTTAACATGCCTACTAATTAGCAAGGAAACCAAGTCAAAGCTAAAAAGCTAACCAGCCACCACACCACTGACTCTGGCCTCTGTCTTCTGTTGACTGACACCAGGTTAGTCACTAATCACATGAAAAGAAAAAGGAGCAAAGAAAGTGCAACCAACTCAGATTCTAAACGAATCTTTTTTTTTTTTCCGGGTTGGACAATCCTCATGGAAATCCTCCGCCCTGGGGCCTGTCAGACTCTTACTGACTAAAAACTACCCCAGTATTCCGACTCACACCTACGCCGGGGGTCACGGGAACGTAAAAATCTTCCGCAACTCCCGGTGCTGGCGCCGGCCCACCGCTGCGGGCCTCCTCGGGTCAGGGGGGGAGTGAGGTGTTTGACTCCCCCCGTGACGTCTAAGAGGGGCGCGCGTGGAACACTGCGCGCCGCCACCTCGGGTCCTTATGTTTGGGGGGCGACGGACGTCCGCGAGTCCGTCGCCCCTGGACCCATTTAGGGGGGCTGGAAGAGGTCGTTATCCGCGCTCCGCCAACGCCCGGTGCGCCTGCTGCGGGCCGGGTGAATGGACGAGATCGATTCTAACCTAACCTAACCCAACCCATTTGGTCGGGGTGCCTAGCTTAGTAACTGCGATAGATTAGCCGTTGGCGGTTGCTGTAGAGATTAACTTCTCAAAAACCCAATAAAAGACTATAAATAACACCTTGTCAAATGCTAACGTCAGACGTAAGAACCTAATTGTACTGATAATATCAATATTATTAATTGATTGGCGTACTACTACAATAGTAATCATAAAATTGATTGCTATTGATATTCTATCGATGGTATTGATTGATTAACGGTCACGTAGCTAGTTTTAAACACAATAAAGATTGAGATAAAACAAACAAGGGGTGATAAAAATTTCTAGTAATTACGCAAATCATTTAGGTAAGTAGTGGTAGCAGATGTCGCAGGTAATATTTAGAATTTGGCTTTTATAAGAATCTCTGTCATAGCTCACAGAATAAGCAAGCTGAAGTGGCAATGGGGCGGCCATATTAGCCGTAGAACCAATTGGAGACCGCGAATTGGCAAACGTAAGGTAGCACGCACTCAGAGTAGGTGGAGCGACGATCTTCGCAGGGTGGCTGGTAACAACTGGATGAGAGTTGCCGAGAATCGAGCTGAATGGCGTGCAATTGGAGAGGCCTATGTCCAGCACTGGACTGCTAAAGGCTGATTTTAGGAGCGCAAAATGGGAATAATTAGAGGTTCCATTAAATAAATGTCATTGAAAACTTCAGAAGAATTGGATTGACCAAACAATAATAGTGATTCGTTACGCAGTGATCATTCGTAGGGAAACTCCAGGTTACGCCATATGACATTTTTCAAGCGGTAGAGTTGAATTATGTAAACATAAACCGTAGATAATAATATTTAAATTAACCCAGTTAATTGTTCCCAGTAATGGATCAATAGTTTAACTTGATTGCTTTTAAACATTTAATTTTAACGGGAATCTCCAATCTTAACGTGAAGACCCTAATCAAATTAGTTTAATGACATTATTAATAAATAATCGCGTGAAATAATAAATTCGTATTTAGAATTACACGTAATGTTACCAAAACGACAAGCGATGTAAAGTACCCATCTTAGGAGTTGGTGCGGTTCGAGGAATACCCCGTTTATTTATAAAGCTTCCGCCCGCGGCTTCGCCCGCGTGGTATGTCGATAAAAAGTTGCCTATGTCCTTCCGCGAGATGCCATCTATCCTATCTCCTTGCCAAATTTTATCGAAATCCGTTCAGTAGTTTAGGCGTGAAAAGGTAACTCAAACTCAAACTCAAACTCAAAGCATTTATTTCAATTAAACCATTTACAGGCACTTTTGAATTGTCAAAGAATCGGTCAGTTAGTCAAAAAGTTGAAGCTAGATGCCCATTCCAAATCGTAGATCTCTATGGAGAAGAACGGGCAAGAAACTCCAAGGACACTCTTTTAAAATTGGATATAGATATTACAAAATCCTGGGTACAGTATTCTTGGTGCTTCTATATGTGAGAACAATGTCAAATGAAAAATAATCAAAAACAATTCAAGATATAAGATTAAAAATAAGCCCTGGCAGATGAGAGATGACCAGTCTCAACTGACAGCGCCCGTTCACGAACATGACACGTGGATCAGCACCATCCAGCTCAACCATTTTGTAGGGAACCGAATGATCCAACACACGCGCCACCATCAGCGAGACATTTAAGTGAGTATGACATACTCTCATCAGCCATGCTCTTTCAAGTCAATATAAAACATGATACCATATTAAACGGCTTCATGGTACTCACATTTACAAAATTGAAAAAATGCTTCTAATTTATACAAAACTATAATTTGCAATGTACATGAAAGATTAAAATAATAGAATTTAAAGAAAAAAATAAACTTAAGTTTGTACAGTCATAAAAAAAAAAAGGGGGAAGCAACTCTTCCAAATGTTAAAATTTATAACTAGTGAGCCCTAGTGCCTGTGGAGCAGGACCAGCATTAAGCCAAGCATTTTTATCTACGATATAATCATCCAACTTATAATATGCCTGTCTACATAGTGTGCGTTTAATGCATGTTTTAAATTTCTTCTCATTTAGTTGAAGAATACTGAGTGGTATTTTATTATAACATTTTACACAGTACCCCATAAAAGAAGTATGTACTTTAGACAATCTGAAACGTGGTTGATCTAATTTGTTCCTATTTCTAGTGTTAAAGTTATGCCTGTCACTTATCTTACTAAAAAGATGTAGATTTTTCCGAACATACATAATGTTTTCATATATGTACTGACAAGGAACCGTCATGATGTTAATTTTTTTAAACAGTTCCCTTAGAGATTCGCGTTTGTGGAGGTTGTATATGGCTCGGACAGCCCTCTTTTGCAAAATAAAGATAGAATCAATATCTGCAGCCCGTCCCCACAGCAAAATACCGTAAGACATGATGCTATGAAAGTAACTAAAATAGACCAGTCTCGCGGTATCCACGTCTGTTAGTTGGCGGATTTTCCAAACAGCGTAAGCGGCTGAACTTAGTCGCCCTGCAAGTGATGTTATGTGAGGACCCCACTGTAGTTTTGAATCAAGCGTGATCCCCAGGAAAACTGTCTTTTCGACGAATTCTAGTATCTCCTCGTTCAGTACAACATGACATTCACTACTTCTTACATTCGGTAACGTGAATCTTATGCATTTAGTTTTCTTCTCATACCTACAGACAGACTGACAAACAGACAGAAAGACAGACAGAATTACTTTCGAATTTATAATATTAGTATGGATGTGACGTTCAAAGGTAGGACGTTAAAATGTTTTGCTTAAACAGTCGCTTATAATTATTTAACTTTAAGCAACGTTTATAAATAAACTTCTAAATGACCTTATTTTGCGACTATATTTTTACGACTTGACAAAAATCGAGATTTCTTAGTTACCTTTATGTAACTTTAATATTAACTTAATATACACATAAACATTCCGAAATAAATTTTCTAAACGCGATGGTGAAAACCTCATCAAGTCTGTTGCTTGGCTTAGAAGAACAACGCGGACATACAGACTAACACATAAAACGACTTTAATTTATAAAATATGTAGGTAACCTATAGATTTTCCGAAAATTAAGTACTCGAATTTATATAGTCCAAGATAAATATAATCTAAAATCAACCTTAATTAACCATTATTACGCTCATAAAGTTGTTCCTATACTCTAAAGGTTTAGGTAGTTAAAAAAAGGTAAACAAATCGTAAAGAGGGTTTTTTATAGTTGACACTTTCTTGTTTAAAAATACGTTATAACAAAATTAAATTTATTTTCGATCACAGGATAGTTTCCTCTTTTATTATAGTATGTTAAACTTTATCATGTATTCTTAAACCACTCTTCGTAGATGTAACTGCTTGAGCACATTTTTTTTTGTTAGATTTAATAAAAATGATATAATATTTTGTAAACTGTCAATTGTAAAGAACCCAAAAAGACAGGTTCCCCAAACCTTTTCGAAAATACAACGAATTAGATAACTTCGCTAAATTTAAGAGTACACCGTGAAGTATTTTGACAACTGAAGTCGCAGATATTACGTTTAGTCGGTTAACCAGACGCCTTTTTTGACAGCGCTAAAAGAAGAACAGAAAATGTTTAAATTAGACAAAATAATTGATGATACCACTGAACGCTTTATTATTAATGCGACAGATAGTTCATCAGATTCAGATTCAGAATAGAGCCTTTTAATATGTGACTCTATATAATATGATTTTAACATTTGAAATAAAAGGTTTATAATCTATGAGTCAAGTGGTTTTTTTTGTTTACCCTTTTTTGACTACCTAAACCTATGGAGTATAGATTATTTGCATTAGATTTAATTCTATAAGCAATATTAGGGAGATTAGTTAGTCTAATCGAGAATAACTAATCGATAAGATCGAATAATAAACAAATGTTTCTGTTATTAGCTCGTTAACGCCGTTAATTTTGATAAAGCCGCTAAGATAAATAGGAATTTTCCTTAGTGTAATAAAATAAAATGACGTGTCAAGTCAGTGTGTACTTGTGGAGGCCTGGTTATTGGTTATACGTCGCTAATCCGATAAGGGAATGTAGGAGAGGCCATTTGCAACCAAATGACCTTTGATGAACCCTATGCCAATGTCAACCATTTTCGAGTAATTTCAAATTGCCCGAAAATGCTTTTATATCTTTATTTCATTCATATTTTAAAATATAAAATGTCAAATTAGACTAATTTGACATTTTATATTTTAAAATATACAGTATGTTAACTAACAAAGGGCGTTCCCGTTAACCTGCAATAGTATAGCGTGTATACATGCTAAAAAAAATATTCCAAGTCAAAAAAAAAAAAAGTTTCATTATTTGAGTAGTGGAATGACCACAAAACGATTAAATTTAAACGTAAAAGAAACACTCTGTACACGCACACTTGTATTTCAACGTAGAAAAACAAGTGTGACAAGTGGGCGTGTACAGAGTTTATTTTCCGTAACAATTTAATCTTTTTTGTGAATATTTTACTATACAAAAACAAAAAAAAAACATTTTTTTTTAATGGATATATTTTTTTAGCATGTATAGACGCTATACTATTGCAGGTTAACGGGAACGCCCTTTGTTAGTTAACATACTGTATGAAATAAAGATATAAAATGCCAAATGACTTGAAAATTGTTGACATTTGCATAGCAGTCAAAAGAGGTCATTTGGTTGTAAATGACCTCTCATTATATCCCCTTAATGGATTGCTGACAATTATAACCAATAACCCTGTATTAACGCAACCCATCTCCACAAGTGAATACCAGTGCCCTGTTTATCAAAAGTTAAAAAACTACACGTTCACAAGTTACCTAGACTGTTCGTTAAATTCATAGCTCATCTCCATATTCATAATCAGCCTAAATGTTCCCACTGCTGGGACACGGGTAGGTCATCTCTCTCTTTTGATCACATTAAAAAAAAGAAAATCGAATTTATACATTGATTGCGGTAGTTACTAAGCACGACACTAACTTGTAAACTTGTAAGACGGAATAGAGAGTCGCCGGACACTCTCAGGATTTGCTATGATTTTCTACAAGTTGTAACTTACAAAGAAAAAATCGCGAAAAGCTCCCTATCGTAGATATGTATGGTTTCTAAGTGGAAAGGAGAGGTTTAACAGTTATAAATAAAGTCCCACTACTTTTATTAATTTGATATATTAGCATTATAAATATGTATGCGCTGGCGGAGCTCAATACGACCTCTGATTGGTCACTTATTGTTTACGCCCCGCCTACAGCAATTGAGGCTGAAGTTTATTTTACGCAAATAGCTAATCAAATCAAATTATGATCAATCATCATGACATTCAAATAAAGTTTTTAAATTAAAGAACTTAAATAACTAGACATGGCGTTCCTTTTAGGGTTCCGTAGGGACATCAACGTGAATGTCGAGTAGATTCTTCGCGTTGTCAATAACATCGTCATAACATCGAAGTCGCGATAACAATTGGACCAAATGTTGCACTGCATAGCCTAAATGAAACCTCGGGTTAGTCTCGGCACGAATGGACAAGACTAATGTCATGTATGTACGTACAATGTACGTATGATGAACAATTCGTGTCTTTCAGAGTTCAAAATCCACATCAAAGGGTACTCGGAGTTGTAAAGGAGTTTATATAATATCTGGAACAAGAATTTCGCGGGCTACCCTAACGCTTTCGCCTTAAGGCGCTGACAACAGGCAAACGGTAAAAGAAAGCCTGACTTAAACAAAATAAAATGCCAAAACTATACAATATAGTTTGTGGTAGCGGAAAAAATATATGTTAATCTTGGACATATTTCTCAGAACTTGGTTGTTACCAATACACATTTCGAAAAAAAAATCTCGATACATTATTATCGGTAAACTAACCTTTTACCTTGAGTTCTAATCCAAAATATCAACGTAGGTACATTGGTATTTTAATTAATAACAAGAACGTCATATTTAAATGCAGAACTTGGTTGTTTTTAATTTTTGATTATTCAACTCATTTTTGAATAAATCGACAATTGCTTCGTATTTTGGAGGTATTCCACTCAGAGTGTTATAGCCAATGATATTATATTAACAGATATGTTATACACTCACAAAACAACCGAAAAAAGTGTTCCGCGCAGCAGCGGCACAAATACCCACGTTTCATTCATTTTTACATTTCACTAAAACGTTACAATTGGAATGTTTTCGAGTCTTCACGATTGCGCGCTTATAACATATCTGTTAATTTAATATCATTGGTTATAGCGCTTATCATTCTTTTCTATGCAATCCAAAAGTGACCGCGGTTTATCTGTTATCCAGCTTCTTAATATCCTATCTTTCCCAGTAGTTCATCTAGGCCCATTATTAGCCATCGACGAAGGTCATTCGGCAGTGCGCCAAGGATTTAACGATCCCACCATTATGGCTACAGTTTGCCCATGACTATGACATGCCATAGCATAATCTAATCTGTGTAGTACAGGGTTAAGGCTTTTCTTGTTAGCTTTTTTTCTACACTAAAGGGAAAAGATCTATAATTTCGTTTGTAATGTATAAACCCAAATCTACTGAACGATAAAAAAAAACATTACCCAGTCGTGTGTTATAAATTAATTATATCACTTAGGAAACTGGCATGGTTCTAGACCCGAAAATTCTAAGACATGTGACATCTACCAATTCGCACGGTGGATTAGGGGGTTGACACACTCTCTCTCTGAGAGAGGCCTGTGTCCCAGCGATAGTAACATTACCATATTGACCTGTGTCCCAGCAATGGGAACATACACATGTTGGCCTGTGTCCCAGCAATGGGAACACTACCATGTTGACCTGTATCCCAGCAATGTGAACATTACCATGGATACCTGTGTTCCAGCAATGGGAACATGACCATGTTGACCTGTATCCCAGAAATGGGAACGTTACCATGGATATCTGTGTCCCAGCAATGGGAACATTTCCATGGATACCTGTGTCCCAGCAATGGGAACGTGACCATGTTGACCTGTGTCCCGGCAATGGGAATACTAAGCATGCGGCAATCAAAGTCCATAAAAGTTTTTTAAGATGTGCTATCGTACCATCAACTTGATGTATGGGATTTCCAAGTGGCCAAAGTCCTAGTTCAAAGGTTTCTTTTGATGTATATACATAAATTATTTGTACGTATTACTAATTATGGGGTTTTCATATTATTAATTCATAGTCCAAGTCTAAAAGGAAAACAAATCAAAAGGCCAAAGTCCATCCACAGCACATGATATAACATAACTTTTTTTTATAAGTTTACCATTTTTTTCGGATTAAGTACTGGGCTTTTACATGTTTCCGGATTCAAAGTCCAAGTCAATCCAGTAACTGGGTAACGCGATACCCCTTGGTAAGACTGGTTGTCGGAGTATTGGGCTTCTGGCGAACAGTAACGACTGTCAACGATCCAATAATGACAGCTGGAACCAACAGCCTTAACGTGGTTTCCGAGGCACAGAGGGATCTCGGTATGTTAAGATGGTCACCCATCCACGGACTGACCGCGGTAAGCGTAGACCTGACCGATCGACCTGTGCAACTGTTATTACTTTACTTAGCCACAAGCCCTTCAAAGTTCAAGTGAGGTACGCCCTAAGTATACATAAGATATCTGAGCGTCAGCTACTCTAATTGTGGGAGAGCCCGAAATTACAGCATTTCAAAGTTGTAAATCAAATCAAATCAAATCTTTTATTAGTTTACAAACATGGGTAATTAGTAAATAGATGTTTTCGTTTTTATATAATATTGCTCCATGTTCTACCGTCACATGGGCATGCAAAACATATTTAATTGTACATAAACTTAGCAGACATTTTAAATAGATAACAATTTAGAGATTATAATAATACAAAATTCAAAATGAATGTTAAATCATTTGAGTTACATTATTTAAAAAAATGTCTAATGGTATCAAAGGTTGAAGAAATAAAAAAATAAAATAAAATGTCGAATGGCAATAGTAGTATGTCAATCAGTCAGTGTTTCATCATTAAGGAAGTCGTAAATTGTGTAATGTGTAATGTCAATTAATATTTTGTTAGTAAAAACATAAAAAAGAAATTTCATACTGCTCCAAAACCTAATGGGACGAATTTTCCTCCAGCAGAACACTGTTCTTACCTAAAATTAAGAGTTATTTCTAGTAATTATCGTTCAACTTAAAGTTTTGTTTACGTTTGCAAATCTTCATGGATTGAGTTTCCCAAGAGCTCAAAGTTAAAATTGTTGGTGGTCCAATGGTAGCTAACTAACATTTTAATGTTATGAATATTTCCTGATTACTGGGGATTCCACTGTTAACGAATTCAAAGTCCAACCCAATAGTACCTACCGAGGTATTCAATAATATTCATACGAAGCGCTCTACAATTATAAAATAAGGAATACGTAACGTAGAATTATATAGTAATAGGTAGCATACGTATCTCATAATGCTATAAGTATAAGTAATGACGGTAATTATAATAAGTCAGTAACAAAAATATAAATATGTCTAGATAGGAACTCGGGGCTACGTAATAACAGTCGCACGGGTCAATCCATCAGGTTAAGCTACGCTTGCCAGGGATGGTCCGTGGATGGGTGACCATCTTTACATACTGAGACGCCTCCGTGCCTCAGAAAGCACGTTAAGCCGTTGGTCCCGGCTGTCATTTGTGGATCTTTGACAGTCGTTACGGATCGTCAGAAGCCCGAAAGTCTGACATCAGTGGGTATCGTGTTACACAGTTACTGGGTTGTGGAGGTCAGATAGGCAGTCGCTCCATGTAAAATACTGGTGCATCCGGTTACACTGGAAGCTGACCCCAATATAGTTGGGAAAAGGCTAGGCTGATGATGAGACAAACAAAGCTGTGAACTCGTCGAAAACAAAAGCCGCTAAATGCACGCACACTAGAAAAGCACAATGACAGCACAATAACTTTGCGCCAGTATAAGGCTGCGTTTCCACCAGAGATGTGCGATGGAAATGTGTCGTGCGAGGATGTCTAGCTGTGCTGTGAAAATGTGTGGGGGTTTCCACCAAAGCTGTGCGATGAAAATGTGCCTACGAGGATGTGCAGCGGAGCTGTGAAAATGCGCATTAATGTGTGGTGCGAGGATGGATGGACTGGATGATACAGTATGCGCAAACCTGGCAACACATCCTTCTCAACACACATTCCTCGCAACACATCCCTCGCACACATCCCTCGTACACATCCCTCGCACACATCCCTCGCACACATCCCTCGCTTGTTTTGTATGCGCAAAAATCTAGCTCCGCTGAGCCGTTTCCACCAGAGCTGTGCTGACCGAAGCGAGGTAAATGAAGCGAATCTATTGGTTCTTTACAAACACATCCCTCGCTACGCATCCTCGCACATCTCTGGTGGAAACGCAGCCTAAGACATAGCTGTCACTGACAGTATTCATTGGCAGCGCGACACTCTATCTATCTAAAATAATCAAAGATAAACGCGGTAAAAAAAGATAATTCGTAAAAATTTGTAAAATCTTGGTCCGATTCTTGCATGTAATTGTGTAGCCTCTGTTGGCTAATCAATAAATAAATTAGACTAATTAAGCATAATTTAAACAAACCTTATAGCCTTATAACCTTATAAAAGCTTTTTACGAAAAACTATGGCGGCATGCTACTCTGTCTCAAGGTTAAACTCATAATCATAATTAACGGACACCTGATTTTCGTATTATGTCAACTTTACTTGACTTCACGGCGGCTCAAGAAACCGGTTTCCATTTTTTGGGCGTTTGCTTATTCGTATCGAATTAAATATTTGGTATAGGCCCCGCTCGCCCCTTGGATCTTGCCCCTAATTACGTAAGTGTACGCGCTCGCCCCTTAGAATATTAGATGGCCCCGGGCGCCCCCAATTGCTAGTAGGTTTAAAGTACAGTCAGCACTCAAATTTTTTAAATATTAAAATAAATATTGTTTTCTACCTCCAAGACCGCGCGCTATAGAAAAACGATTTTTATGAAATTTTTGCAGGTACAAATATGAATACGTAAGTAATCTAACAATAATAAGAGATTATGATATTAACAGAAGAAAATAAACACAAATGACACGACTTTTGACGTGACACACGCGTCAAACATCAATAAATTTAAAAAAAAAAAATGGTTTTTAATGACTAAGTCGACGAGAATATCTATCTGCCCATAGGCTTAAATTGCCACAGACGATATAAACCCTTATTTATAAGTAAAAATAGTGATTTTTACCGCGCGAACCCGCTGGAACAATATCGTTCCAGCGCGGCTCTACTGTAGAAACTCGTTGGCCGGACGTTGTTCCACTCGGGGCTTACCGGTTAAACTTCAATCAAAACCTAACAAAAAGTACTAGGCTTGCATGAATTCAAGATAGTATTACAATCATCAAGTATTCTTTAAACTTCAATCAAAACCTAACAAAAAGTACTAGGCTTGCATAAATTCAGGTTTAGTTACAGTTGGAGATAAGTAATAAACTTATTAGCAAATATTGTAAAACGCATCCCTTCCACATTATAATACGAACATAGAAAAAGATAGCATTATTATAAGACTCTCTCAACGGGTAACATATTTTAACCAACCCTTTGGTCGACTCTTCACGTGACCAAAGGGCTGGCCTATTTTTTGGGCAAAGAATCAGCATTGCCATACAACGTGGCAATGCTGCCAGCCTTTTGGGCACTTTTCCTGTTGACAGCGATGCGGACGAATTTTTTGATGCCCTTTGATAATATTCCCTTGTACATAATTATTATTATAGATATTATAAGTCTTTGTTAGTTTTTAAATTATACATTTTGTTTATCAATCAAATATAGCGGTATTCATGTGTGCATTTTTCTGTCTAACTGTACCTTTTCTGGTTAAATTTTAAAGGAAATGCCGCGAGGGGCGAATCGTTACATCAAAATAATTATTTAATGTCAATTTTCCACGGATGCTTTGAACAATAATAATATCGGTAATGTACTCCTTTTTCTAAGAAATTTGTAAGCGAGGAGGAGTAACCAATTAATGCTGTGACTGTACATAGATTGCTGAACGTGATCACACAGAAATTCTGACAGCTGTCATTCTCATTCTACAGACAGTTCTGTGAGTAATTAAGGGTTGTCAATATGAATTTGAAATCTATTCATTAGCCAGTTGGAGCTATTTTTTACTGCTTCTTTCATATCGGCAACGAAGACGTAGTGAAGTCATACATACATAAACTCATGCCTTCTTACTCCTTTTGCCTCATTTACGTTCATACATCAGGGAGCCAAGTCTGCTAATTTACAAACGTGTCAGTGGTCTCGCAATGATGAGTTTTTCACAGATTCTGTATGGTCATACACGCACGCCGGTTGCGAGTACTACGCACCTGACCTTTCCGAAGAACATCAGCAATAAGGTCACTTTATGTCCTCCTAGGGCGTTTCCACTCACATCTGCCTTGTAAATACCTTTTATTAGTCGCCTTTCATTCATCCTTTCAACATGACCAAACCATCTAAGCACAACTACTCTTTCCAATTATTGTAACAAAATCTTCTTTTAAACTGCACCGTTGCCTTTATTATCACATTCCTCATCCTAGTGAATATTTTTTTTTTAAACGACTTTTTCGCAATTCTCAATTCGTCTGTACCTATTTTTTTTTGGATGTTTCTTACGCGATTACACCGCCCATTATGAATCGATTTTGATAATTCTTTTTCGTTTGGTAGGTCATGCTTCAGAGGTGGTCCCATATAAATTTTGCTTGCGTAGTTTTTGAGTTAGCTTCAATATTACGTATTTTTCCCACTTAGGGCGAATTTCACCAAACTTTTATACCGAGTATAAGTCTTATCCTGGGAATAAATTTTTGACAGTTTTTCCATACAAAAACTGTCAGACGACATTTTTATTCCACGGATAAAAGATATCTGACTTTGATGAAATCAGCCCTTAGTGTATCTGGACGATGTTCTATGTGACTTCGTCACTGTTATTTAAATAGAGGGAGTGGTATTCGAATTTGTGTGGGGTGGGTAACACAACTAAAAAGTCAAAAAAATAATTAGGGAAATCGGTGTCTTTGCTTTTCAATTTTCGTTTTTTGCCACAGATTTATATTTTGACAGTACATCTTTTAAACTGCACCGGTGCCTTATCATATCATTCCTAACCCAATGCCAGTGAAGTAATTTTTAGAATATAATATAATATACAGAACAACAGACATAGGCTTGTACTAAACATAAATCTCTAATTCTCTTTTGCAGTTTATTGCAATTCTGCGCTCATATTTCAACAAGTCATTGAACTCTTAACCTTCCGCTTGTAAACAAACTTTCTCTATTTAAATAAAACAAACAAACAATATTCTAACGATTATGTCGGGTATCTATGGATTATGTAAATAACAGAATAATATAACGTCTAAATGTAAAAATTACATAATTCATTTAAATGATAAAAATGTTAATGACTGGCCAGAATATTCTAAATCACACCGAGTGTTAAGTGCATAAATTAAATTCATGTGAATTAATTGTAGTTAAACACCATTTCCCAACTATGTTGGGGTCGTCTTCCAGTCTAATCGGATGGAGCTGAATATCAGTATTTTACAAGGAGCAACTGCCGATCTGACCTCTACAATCCAGTTATTGGGTAACACGACGATACCCCTTAGTAAGACTAGTTGTTAGAATTTTGGGCTTCTGAATATCGTAACGACTGTCAAAGATCTACAAATACCTATGTGTTCTTTGAATTTTTCGAGGAAGAGTCATCGACCCTTTGTTAAATCGACTTCCAAAATACTGAAGGTTAAACAGGGTAAACGCCCCTGTTATGTTTGCTTTTATTCCCGCTTTTATTATCAAGGTCGAATTTGCTGTTTAGATTTTGTGTAAGTAGTTTTTTTTTTCTTGTCTTTGTATTTTTATTATTTCTGCCAGTTATGGTGCCAGTAGCGATCTAGACGAAAATTAGGAGAACCTCGTCACTTCTATGATTTAAAATATTCATCAATATAATGACGATCATAGACAACTACCAATAGTAAAAAAACCTTATTACTTATAGTTTTCTTAACATAAAAAATACCTTAAAAATGACTCCTCATTTTGTTAGCAGAAATAACCACCATTTTTTTTTTAACTTATCCAAAACTTATTTTTGTCGCTTAATTTAAGTGGCATACGTTATCTTAGTTTTTAAACATTAGTGCATAAAAGTTTTAAAACATTAGTGTTCATGGTTGTTATATAAATTAAGAAAATGTTAGTATAAAAATGCAACTTCTTTAAAATTCCCCATACAAAACGCTGATTTCATAGGGACCTAATACTAAGTGCTGTGCATTAGTTTTATGGTCATCTCAAGAATCTAGAAGCACTTAATTGCTTAGCAGATTTACACGTCAATTCGCCATTTCTTACGACTGACAAAGAATGGCTGTGAGTTCCGAGTTTCTTTCGGTCTTTCTTCTCTCTCAGTTACGAAACACCGAAATCTTTTCGATCTAGCTTTAAAACAGTTAGTTTTGACTCGTATCTAAAAGTGTTTTTTTTTTGTCCAATTTACTGAAATATCATTTTCTCAAATATGCTTGGAAATTCGAGAATTATTTAGACAAGAAACCTTCTTCGAGATAGATCGAAAATGCAGTACTGATCAAATATTATAATATATGTGAGCAGGCGGCCGGCAATGTCGTGTTTAGTGGCCGAATAAATTACTATGAATCTGTCGTGTAATTTATAAATGGAACGAACTTATTACTTCGACTCATGGCAACTAAGGAAGTAACCTATCAAAGATTTTTTTGACTATTATTCGGTATTCGACGAATAATAAAAAAAAAATCGAATAATAGCGAGTATTCGAGGCATCTCTAGTAGGTAGGTTAGACGTAGGTTCCTAATTCTGTAATTAGCTCGAGCTATTTGCAAATATTGTGATGTCATTTAATTAAGCCATCATAATCTAAGATAATTATTTAAATATTAATCTTTGACAAAAATTACATCGAAAGATATTGAATTAGATTGTTCAATAAGATAGAAAATAATATTTACCTTTGTAGGATTATAAATAAAATTATTTAAATAGCTTAAAACAAAACAAATTAATTTACTTCTACGTATATACGTAGGTAATAAAAATAATAATATCACTTAAACCTTAAAGTTAGGTATTTCCTAAAAAATAAAATACTTTGACATCTCCCTATAACCGGTTCTGCTCAAGCCCGCTACATTTTATATTGTGCCCGCTACCACTGACGAAATTCACGAAACGTAAAAAAAAAATAAGCGTTTGGATTCTCGCCCCAAAAATTTTTACACATTCATTGTAAGTACTGAGCATTGACCGTGTAAAACCGGTCCAATGCCGGCAATGTACGACGCCGTCTGTTGCTGACGAGACTAGCCTTTGTAGTCTTATCATTATCACTGATTGAGTTGTCCACTTGATATTAAAGCCAAAGGTTTCTTACCTGAATGAACAGTTTGCCGTCAGACGCGCTTCCGAACGCACCTGCCGCGGCGCCGCATTCGAAACACGACAACGGTCCCGCCACACGTGAACAAAAATGTAATTAATTTAAATATCGCATGTTCGAACTATGCAGATGTAAATTAAAAATAAACACTCCGGTGTAAATAATATTGAATGTAAATATTTTATTTAAAAGTGTTTATAAGTGTGTGTAAATATTAAAAAATATTTTAGTTAAAAATATTTTTTGTATTCCATAAAATCCTGTGATATTAGTTATAAGGAGTCCCGTAGAAGAAAAGCAGTCAGTAAGTATTTATTTTTATTTATGTTGTGTACGTTTTCAAAGGCATGCTTGATGAACTTAAAAAAAAAATCTACATTGTATTTACAGGTAAGCATTTTTTTTTCTCCAAAAGTATGTCCAAGTTTTTGTGACCCCATTGACAAACAAACTTTGACATAAAGGTACTTGTGCTAATACCAGTGTGTTTAAATAAATTATATTATTATACATACCTACTTGAATTAATTTAAATAATTATAAAATAGGTAAAAACTAATTGCAAATAAATAATATCAGTCTAGTGCTTACTTAAAAAAACGAAAGACAAATAACTTATTAAGGATACTTGTCGCTACAAAATAGATAAATTTCTAGTAAGTACCTAAATAAATGCATTACACGCAAAACAAATTAACTTTAATAAGTCCACTTGTCGCTACAAAATAGATAAGTAGCTATTAATACAGAATTTATTTAAAGTATATCAGAAATAAAATACGACTATGATGAAAATACACATTATGTCAAGGAAGAGTTATCCTATTTTTGTTGAAATAAGTTTTAAAGAAGTCTAAGTAACTTACCTAGCTCAATAGCATGAAATTATTTGTAATTATATCGTTCATAAAATAATAAAATATGAAGTACCTAATCGGATTAGTTATAAACACAATTAAAATAAAGAAACAATAATATCATATTAATTTCAAATCGGTCATATCGCTTTCTTATGACATAATAACTACTTATAAAAGTACATTCTTTATAAATAATAATTCAAGCAGAATGAACAATCGAATCATAAATTCCTGAGTAAAAATGTCACTGATAGTAGTATTACTTATAGGAAAGTGTTGGAGTAGCAATTTAAAATTAGGTATTATTCCTAACCTGAATTTGAAAAACAGTCTAAAACTGCTGTTGTTTTGACCATCTGACCGAAAAGATAACAGAAACAGAAACAGTTTTTTAAGTTAAAAGTTTTAGGCTCTAGTAGCCCACCCAATTTCAACACTTAAAAATTAAAAAACCAACACAATATTAAATTAATTTCATAGTTAATAATACATAAATTTTGAACAATTATCTTATCTATACACAGCGTGAATAGAATGTGAGTTCAAAATATTATCTGATACCAACTTTGAAACATGAAAAAAAAGCTAATACTAAGCTACATTTTGATCCATAATGCACTTTGTAGGAAGTTGTTTTTTTAACCTTACGCACTGTACAAAACCTATGAATAAATATATTGGCGCGGAGAAGAGCACTCTCTGCATAAATAAACATCTTTAAAATAAATAAATTAGAACGTTCTCGATATTCAAAATTTTCGTAAAGCATGACAAAAACAGCATTCTAAAAACATAATTTGTGTATTTTTATACACAGCTATAATATCCAGTTTCGTGTCTAGCATGCCTTTACGAGCTATTACTACTGTTTATTAATAATAATATATATTATAATAGGAGCAAATGTCAAAGTTAATGTCATGTATGGGTACTGTCGTATACCCATACGTGACATTAACTTTGACATTTAGTAAACCTAGGAAAACACTCATAAAACCAAATTCATTTATGAAAGATTCTTCCTTGTAACCGAGTCACGTGATTTTCGCGGAAGAACGTTGCGTACCTAAATAAAGTAGAAATTCGTTCAATTTATTAATTAAAATCAAATATTAATACCCCTTTTTCTTCAAAATTGCTTTTTAATATTTTAAACAAAGATGCGTTTCGTAAAATACATTTTCATAACATACGTTTTCAAAACGGTATTATACATTTTTCAAAAGTAAGTTAATGCAAATAACATTGCAAACTTCATTTCACCTCCAAGAAACTGTCGTCATGTTGGTAAACAAACTCCCATGCTGTCGGTCATTGGCCATCAACACAACGCAAAGAATGCAAATAATAAGAATGCCGTACATTTTTAATTGTTTTACCTTCTCAATGTTATTGAACACTTAGAACAATGCCGTCGTATAACGTTATTGTACATTAAGTGCAATACTGAAGTGGAGTACACTTCAGTAAATACCTACCATTAAGGGATCCGCGGAGTAGTTGCGTAATACAGTGGTAGGCGAAGGGTGGGCGTTTTTGGGGGACTGTCTTATGTAATTTTGACGTTCGAAAAGTGCTGATTCTCAGCCTAGTTTGAATAAATGACTTTTGATTTTGATTTTGAGTCACAATTCCAATGATGCTATTCATTTTGAGACGATGTTCATTGCGTTATTTACAGCGGACTTATGTACTTTCCAACGTAATTATGAAGCAATGGACACAATTTTCTTTGAAAATCTTTCAAATTGCGATAGAGTGTTTTACGCAATTGAGATGCTGGACTATTATTGGAGTATATACCCTATTGGCTAATTCATTGTTCTTATCGTAAATTAGGTAATAATTACCCTACGTCTGGACTAAATACGGATTCTCACCTCCTTCCACTTTTTAAACGTCTCAAAAAAGGAACGAAGTTAATATATTATGTTCAGCTGAAGCTGTATTTTCATAGATATTTTCGAAAATCATAGAGCGATTAGGAGCGATTTTGAAAATTCTTTTTTCATTATTTTGATAAAGGAAGCTTGCGCGGTGGTCCAATATAAATTTTATTTTTCATTTAGTAGTCTTCTTTTGGAAGTCGGTTGCTTTTGTAAATAGGGCTCATCATTTTGAAAGCTTAACAAACAAACAAACTCACTTTCGCATTTATAATATTAAGTTAGGATAGTTAGGATGAGTAAGTGAGTTTGTCACCCTTTCACCCTAAAACGGCTTAACGGATTTGGATAAAATTTGGCACACGGGTAGACCATGACCTGGAGAAGTACATTGGATACCTTTAATCTTGATATTCCCACGTGATCGAGAATTGCGGGTGAAACCGCGGCGCGCAGTTAGTAAGTTATATTTCTATGGTTAGTGCCATCAACCGGGCACAAAATAGATCATTAAAAATCTCGCAAAAACATGGTTAACCTATGGGTAAACGTGTGAGCCATAGTTAAATCATTGTATTTTGGTAACAATCATCAAGTTTAGTAACTGGACGTGATTTTAACGAGTTTTTAATCGTACCGTTTAGTTCTAAATTACAAAGTAAATGTGAGAATTCCCATTGTGACCACATTCCTAGATAACTCTTATTATGACACCTTATGACCATTTCATATTATTTTCGTCATTTAGTTATCATCACAACTCAGTTTATCACATGCGAACATAATTTTTATTTTCTATTCAATTCCATTCTAAATATTTTATTTCACATGAACTTAAATAGGCTCTTCTGAAACGTTATTTTTTTCTCAAGAAACGGAAACCAACATGAGATTTGCGATTCCCACATCGAAGATCAATCGATTATTTGCTTTTATAGGCAAATAGTCTAGATATAGGAATGAATAATACATAATATTATTTAATAAGTAAATATAAGTTATATTTAATTAGAACTGATTATGGAGTGTAATTATACCGAATATGAGTACCAATACAAACCATTTCTGGTATGATGGTGTAAAACAAACATGAACCTTTATTATGATGACTACGCAAATATAAAAAACAAAAAAAAGTTTTTAAGAATTTGGCAACTTATCCTTCAGTTTCCATAGCCTAGTGGTGTGACCGTCAGACTGCCAAGTCATAGGTTTCGAGTTCGAACCCAAGCCACGCACCTCTGACTTTTCGGATTCATGTGCGTATTGTAAATTATCACTTGCTTCAAAAACGTTGAAGGAAAACATCGTGAGGGAACCGGCATGCCTGAGAAATATTTCTCGGTGTCATGTGAAGCCAATTCAGAGGCTCATGGGCGGCTTCAAAACTCTGACACCAGAGGGCCTAGACAAGTGACAATCGCTTCGAAAGCGTTTCATATTTCTACAACGACTTTCAACAGAATTGACATAAGCTTTTCGGTAGCATATGTCAGTCCCATACATTTTTGCGTTTTCCATCATCGTTATCGCTGATAGAATGCCACTTTGTCTAGGCCTCAGTTCCCTCTAGGCCTCAGGTTAGTCACTAACCACATGAAAAGAAGAAGGTTCCTTAAAGAGATTTTAGACCATAGCTCAAGAACTATTTATTATTATTTGAAAATGGCTAACGACCGTGGAAAGTATATTAGCCTCACTGACAGGCAGAAATTTTCTGTTCGTCAATTTTCCGAGATAAAGCCATTTCTTACAACTGTCAAAAAATGAAAGTTGCCATTTGAATATACGGACAATTTTACTTGGTAGTCATTTTGGTAAAAGAGGAGCTCGTGGCTAAGTAATAACAGCCGCACCGGTGGAACGAACAGGTTAAAAAAGAAGAGACAAAAAACTATCTTCATTCTCACTCTTGCCCCCCAATTTATTTACATGTATTCTTATTAGTTTCTACTAATAAGAATACATGTAAATAAATGGTTATCCATAAACGATACCATACTTCTCTATTTGTCGTCATCTCAGTAGTCACCCCTTTCTAGCCCTATCACCTTTCACACAATCCACTCTTCGTATTTAAAAACACTTGATCTTGCTTGATTACAAGGTGACGTTGCTGAACGGTTTGTTTTCGATTTTTCATGGAGAGATTGACGTTTGAATCGTGTGGTACTAATGGAATTGGTTTTGCTTGGTTTCATGTTATCAGTGCAGATTTGTGCTGCTGTTTATATTCTTGAAATGTTTCAGCTATTGTCATATTGGTGTATTAAAAATGCTTCATTGCAAAGTCAGGGAAAAGAATTGTTTACCAAATAGACTCATTACCTTCCAGTTTAATCGGATGCAGCTGAATACCAGTATTTTATATAGAGCGACTGCCTATCTGACCTCCACAACGCAGTAACTGGGTAATACGATAACACTTGGCAAGACTGGTTGTCAGACTTTCGGGCTTCTGACGACCCGTAACGGCTTATCGTGCTTTCCGAGGCATCGAGGAGTCTCGATAAGTAAAGATGGTCACCCATCCACGGACCAACCCCGACAAGCGTAGCTTAATACCATATACTAATTTGACATTTCAAGTGATTGTTGCTTGTTTTTTCAATTTGGAGTTTGACATTAAGCACCTGTCAAATTAGTCTACGGGATTAAAAAACGAACGTTAGTGTTCTATAGCCGAATAGAACTGGAGTTACAGACAGCTTTAGCAAGTTTAAGGGTTCATAGCGGCGTTTGTGGCTGTCGCGTGTGCCCCTGTGCGGCAAGCCCATAAAAAATGTATGAAAACTACAGGAAATACGCCGGGGTGGCGGCGTTTTGTGCTTGTGGCCGGTGGCCTGTGTGCGGAGACCCTAAGCAGGCTTAAGCAGGCAATGTTTGTCAAAGGACTGATGACAGTTGGATCAGACGAGTTGTAAAGTGGAGACCGCGTATCGGCTAGCGTAGCGTGAGACGCAACACAGCTAGATGGACCAATGATCTTAAAAAGGTGGTCGAGAAAGACTGGATGCTAAAGGCAAAGTCCAGTAGTGGACTGCGATAAGCTGAGTTGATTGAATGTTTATACGAACTTGTAAATATTGTGAAAATGGTTACAAAACGGTTATGGCTGCGGGTTTCTTTTAAATTATGTTAGTAATTGCAAAATAACAGTTATCGGATCGGTTTATGTTACGATTGCGTTGCGGTTTGCTTTGAAAACATTAACTGTTAAACGTACGATAACTGCATCTGGGTATTACAGAATTTAATTATTGTACAGTTTTTGGTTGCAATATAATTGCCCGTGGGCATTGCTCACAGAACAGATGGCCGATGGGGCCGAAAGGCTCTGGAGTGGCGACAGCGTACTGGAAGACGTAGCGTTCGAAGGCCTCCCACAAGGTGGACCGATGACCTGTTGAAGGCACAGAACCGATCGAAGTGGCGGTGCTTAGGGAATTCCGTTCAAGTACGTGAAAGTGTAACAAACAAACGAACAAACTCATTTTCGCATTTATAATATTATAATTATACTAGCTGCTGCCCGTGACTTCGTCTACGATCCAGGATGACAAGCAGCCTACGTCTTTCCCCAGGTCATGGTGTACCCATATGCCAAATTTCATCCAAATCCGTTCAGCCGTTTTAGCGTGAAAACGTAACAAACAAAAAAACTCACTTTCGCATTTATAATATTAAGTTAAAACTATAACTCCAGGTTAGGTAATTATTTGTTACATAATTTGTATAAAATATCGTGTTTCTCGTTAACTCTATGCAGCTGAATTGCGGCACTAACTTTAAAAACTTTCCCAGTTCCTTGCTATAAATTACGAAGAAACTTAGAAGAAAGTTCTACTGAAAATAATAATAGGCGAACTTTTTATGTTACGTAAATATTGAAGTTTATTGATTACACAACAGCTCGTGGCTAAGTAATAACAGTCGCCCGGGTCGATCCATCCGGTTAAGCTGCGCTTGCCAGGGTTGGTCCGTGGATGGGTGACCATCTTTACATAAAAAGACTCCTCCGTGCCTCGGAAAGCACGTTAAGAGCGTTTGCGCTGAAAGTTGGCAACGTCGCAAAATAAATTAATATACAGGGTGTTAGGGTAAACACCGTTATCCTTGAAACCAGTGGTTTGGTGTCATTTATAGAACGTAAAATCAATGGAAAATTACAACTTTTTTTTTTCGTTTCATTTTACCACAATAATATTTCACCCTTAAACTCTATGCGCTAGGGCAACGAAGTTGCGTCTAACTCAAACAGTTGGGGGGCGCGGGACGTGACCCGACCGGCCGTGAGCGCAACCCCTCCCTCAGTCAGTCAGCTGTTTCACTAGCGAGCACGGTGTCGGATATAAACTTTTTAAAATCTTTTAATGAAAATAACGTTCTTTTTTGTTGTAACTCGGTTATTTATTTTTATACTTAAGTCAACCCATGGTTTGAGTGACAACGGTGTTTACCCTGACACCCTGTATACATAAATAAGAAAAACTAGATAAATAAATACTAAATAAAATAAGACTAAATAAATGAATAACTGTACTATAAGTATGCATATTAGCCACGCGCACCAACGAGTTTGAGCCGTTGACTAGTGCAACCAGGGAAAATGAAAAGGTTAATATGGGTAGGTACCTACTTAGTGGGTCAAAAGTTGTCACGTTTATTTAGTTTTTTTAGTCCCCCAATATTTATCAACTTTTTGTATGGTTTCATGGAATTTTTCGTGAGGGTTGTCGATCGAAATATACATACATACCGGCTATATTATTTTACAATCGTGGTTCTTTGAAAAATTTTTGACGCCAGTTTTTAATCAAAGTAGGTAAGCGTAGGTGAAAAACTACGGTTTATTTGCCGTGTGTAGGGACATCGTTAGTTTTGTATGGATCACTTGATATTGCAGCTTGTTGATTGACGTTTTTTCTATGGCGCGGTTTAGGGACCTCGCGTATTAGGCGGCCACCACCACAGCCGATTACTTAGCCACGAGCGCCTGCTTTCTCATAAATCAAAATTCAAAAAAAGAATACCGTATGACGTCATACCATACCGCCAATAAATTGGGAAGACAATGATTCCGCAAAAGGCGAGACTATCTCGCATAATAAGTGACTATATGACGTGACGACGGAAACACAAATTGTGCGACCTTACCATTTATTTGTATGTAAACCATGTGTTCTGCCTCATTGGTCTAAAGTCGCAGCCGCTTCTGCTGAGCATGACCTTCTGGGTTTGATTCCCGGGCCGGGCAAAATGTTATTGGGTTTTACAACTGGAATTTTTAGTAGCTGCTCCGAGTCTGGATTTTTGCCCGGTTGATAACTGGCGAAATATGGGTGTATATGTGCACTTTTGGATAACCCTACGGGAAAAACAGTCGTGGTGTTATGTAATGTTATTAAAATAAAAATGTACAAAATAATATAAAATGTACAAAATAATATAAAATGTACAAAATAATATAAAATGTACAAAATAATAATTATAAAATGTACAAAATAATATAAAATGTACAAAACAATATAAAATATGAAAAAAAATTAGTCCCGCAGTTTCCCTGCATGAGTTATTTTTTTGTTATTATTTTGCACATTAGCATCAACCGGTTAGATTAAATCATTGAAACCATGTTCAAATCATACGATTAACTAATTTGAGTGAATTCACAAGATTAAATAAAACATAATTATGATTAACTTATCTTTCGGAAAATTCGGAGATTCCCATGATTATGTTATTTTTATGTTCAGGATTAAAGAAAATGTATCTTATTATCGTTATTGCGATTAAGCAATCAATCAACATACAATTGATTATAATGATGTCAGTTATGTGTATATTTTTATACATTAATCTTTATAATTATGTACCTTCCAAGGTACCTAATTATAAAGATTAATGATTATCTAACCCATTTAGGCCAAGTTTACAATAAGTACTTCGATAAAATTTTCAAACCTCGATAGCAGTTTTATCTACTTAATTTCGCAACAACATTGCTATAATCTAAGCTGATAAAATAATTCGAAACGTAAACTATAAGATATGCATTACTTTAATATGCATTTTAAGTTTGTGTTGAAAAAAATAGAAACAAAAGATTTTTTATGCTTTTCTTTGCATATCAATAAAGAGAAGATCACTCTTATAATCATCAAAATTAACAAAGAAAAATTAGTACTTACTTAATAAATTTACAAATAAAATGACCTACAATTTCAAAATAGGATTATGTTTAAAGATAATACCTATCAAATCAACATCATAACATTACCAACATTTTTTTTTCATTTAATAAAAATATTTAAAAATGTAAATAACATTTATTGAAAATGGAATAAAAGAAAAAACAACAATAATTTTGATTTTGGGGATAGGTTATTTTAATTTATAACAATATTATACTCTATCACCGAACCGGTTTTACCGGACTCCGAGAATGTAGAATTTGGCAATGAACTTAATTTTTTTGTAGATGAATGTTGGGTCTATTTATACCTGCAGGTTGGAATAGAATTGTTGGTAAAATATAATATCTAGTGAAGAGTATAATAGTCCTCCAGACCGTATTTCGACCACGGCGGCCAATCTCAAACGGAAACTAGCCTTCAGCGCGGGAGATGTTATAGTGTACAAGTGTGTGCACAGACACAGGTGCACTCTCTCTTCCCTCACTCTCATAGTCCGATGGGACGGCAATCCGACACGACCGGAGAGATATCAGGCGCAGGACCAACGGCTTAACGTGCTTTCCGAGCCACGGGGGTATCACACCGCAAACTTCCAAATTCCGGGCTCTTACTAAGAAATTCCTAATGGAAAAACCCAATAACACTTTGCCCGATCCGGGAATCGAACTAACGCTCAGCAGTCGCGCTTGCAACCACAAGACCAACGGGGCAGCAGTGAAGAGTAATTAGTATCTATGATTAGTATAGATTCTCTTACAACGTAAAACAAAACAAATGACTTGATTTTTCACACAGATTTTCCGAAGACATCGAAATAATCATAGACAGCTAGATAGCTATCTATGATTATTTTGATAACTATTTATCATTGCGTAACTTATTTTTATAACCAATTAAGACTAATTTGTTTCATTTTGACAGTTCAACAACATTCATTGAGTTATTTACGTTGTTGAGCAGATTATTTTGCCGAATATAATTTCTAAGCAGTGGATTAACAATTTGTTTCAAACCGATTTAGATTGTGATTGATCGTATATTACGCAATTAGGGTGCAGGTTGTATTTATACCTGCAGGTTAGAATAGATCTGTAGGTAAAATACCTATCATAATACATGAAGAGTAAGTAATTAATATTTAAGATTAGTACTTATAGATTCTCTTACAAAGAAACAAATGACGTGATTTTGCACATAGATTTCCCAAACACATCGAAATAATCTTAGACAGGTGATTATTCCGTAACAAAACCAACAAGTGTGTACTTACATACGTTCGTAATTAGCAGATAATTATGTATTTGCGTAAGGTTTATTATTGGCATTGGCAGTGAGCGATGAAGGAAACATCACGTCCAGGGCAAAATAATGTAAGTTACATTATTGTGTACGTGTTACAAGTATTTTTCTGTAAGTCACGTTGGACTTGTATTAGGACTAACACCCGGTTTCTGATTTGAGAAAAGTAGCAAATCTCAACTGATTATTCTCAAATACATAAGTAGGTATGCACTTTTAATATCGAATTTCGTTAAACCATAATCAACTGATCATTTACTTGAGTATTCCTGATCAATGCAAACACGTTCCAGTTTTGATTAGAGTTTAAAAAATCATAATTCAGAAACGAAATTCGATTTTAAAAGCTCATACTTATGTATTTGAGAATAATCAGTTGAGATTTGCTACTTTTCTCAAATCAGAAACCGGGTGTATGTCGACTGATTGGTGAGGAGCCCGTGGTTAAATGATAACAGTCTCACGGGTCGATTGAAGGTTAAGCTACTCTTGCCGCGGTCGGTTCGTAGATGGGTGACCATCCATTACATATCGAAACACAACAGTGCCTCGAAAATTACGTTTAGTTGGTCCCGGATGTTATTCATAAATCTTTGACACTCATTACAGGTAGTCATAATCTCAAAAGTCTGACAACCAGTCTTTCCAATGGGTAAGACTGGACTGGAATCATACCTAGTAACTGGGTTATGTAGGTCAGACAGGTAGTCGCTCCATGTAAAATATTGGTATTCAGCTGCATCCGGTTAGACTGGAAGCCGACCCCAAAATAGTTTGGAAAAGGCTAGGCAGATTGATTGCGAACTTGGAAATTGGTAAAGTTAGTGTTTTGCCAACACATGTGATTGAGATGTTTATTACTAAAATGAAAATAAAATTGATTATGCGTCATTTTGGCAATCAATTTTGATTATTTCTTTATCTCCCACTTGATAAAAACATATCATTGATTAATCGTGTGTTATCTATCCTCGATTGCAACTTTTATTAAGTATTTGACACATTGGTATTAATGAAAACGATAAAACCGTACCTATATGAATACCCCGCGGTCGATGTGAAAAAATAATCTTAAAACGATGAAGGAAAACATCGCGAGGAAACCGGCATGTCCTAGAACCAAAAATTCGTAGAGTGACATCTATTAACCTGCACTGGGCCAGCGTGGTGGATTACGGCCCATTCCCTCTCACAGAGAGGAGGCCTGTGTCCCAGCAGTGGAAACATTATAGGCTGATTATGCATGGTTGATGTTTTTTTGTACGAAAATGTCCATAAATTGGTTTTCCCATTTCTAAAGTATTGGAATTATTGTACATTCTCTTGTTTAGCGCATTCGCACACGGCATACTTTTCGTAGGTCCGCCAATCGGTGTTTTTTTTTTGTATGGCCTTTGTTTTGCATGACGTTTGAGTTGATAAATTTTTGATCTCTACTGTTTCATTTATCTCCTATAAAAAATCGGTCATTTATTGTATGTCGTCTGCGAAAAAACGACATAGCGGGTGCTTCGATTGTGTTTAATTTTACAAAAAACAAACTGCTTTAAGTCACATACATCATTATGCTTAAGTTAGAGAGTTAATAAAAAAACGACTAACTTAGTTTTTGGAAAGGCTCATCGTTTGCCGGATTCTATTTCTCTTCCGGGTATGATTCATTATTTTATGTGATGCTTGTAATACTCAGAATACGGATTAAATAATATACTTTTTATTTTTAAATTCCGATAATAATAAAATCTTGATCGAAATGTAATTAAAACGAACCTACAAAAAACATTATGCATTTAATCTTTAATTAATAATTATCAGATTTGATTATCAATTTCTAGATTGGAAAACGTTCGATAACAATGAAATTTTATTGCCTCGGTGTAATAATGTCATTACAACATCATTCTGATTGACCTATCGTTGGTCTGTCAAACCGTAAACTTTAAATTAATGCTTAATATTGCATCAGAATACATAATGTTCCACAATCTACAAGGTCAATGATATCGATACCCAGCACATCTACAAAGTTTCGCTAGCTCATTTTATTTGACTTTTGAGTATAAGTCAATAAAAAAAAACTGGTGTGTTCTAGAACCAAAAATTCGAAGACATGTGACATCTACCAACCCGCACCGCATACCAACCGCGTGGTAGATTACAGCCCACTCTCTCTCGAAGAGACAAGGCATGTTTCCCAGCAGTGGGAACATGACAGGCTTATGCATAAGCCTATCAGCGCCTGCTCCTGCTTATAAGTCAAACTTTTGTATTGGATCTTATGCATAAAAGATCGAATCGGGACTGTCTTGATTTATGCTGTAATTGGGGTCACCCTAGCATTTCTATATTTTTACGAGCAGCGCTATTCTAAAAATCTCAATATAAAACGCACATCATATGTGAAAAAAAAAAGTTAAACTGACCTCCGACAGTGCGTCACATTTACCTAGATACACAACGGGGAAGCTCTTTGCCTGCATCTCATCTGATGGTAAGTGATGATCAGGTCGAAGGTGGAAGCGAGCTTCACCCGGGATCCTCAACCACAGAGGAACTGGCAATCTTACCTCTGCCGAAACACAACAATGCCGTTAACATTGTTGTTATGGCGACAGACTTAGTTAAGAAGTGAGTTTGTATTGAAAGATTTTAAACAAGTGAAAAATAAGTACCCGGGTACCCGGTAGTATATTGATGTGACATAAAAATAAGTACCCGGGTACCCGGTAGTATATCGATGTGACATAAAAATAAGTACCCGGGTACCCGGTAGTATATCGATGTGACATAAAAATAAGTACCCGGGTACCCGGTAGTATATTGATGTGACATAAAAATAAGTACCTGGGTACCCGGTAGTATACTGATGTAACATAAAAATATAGTTTTCACAATCCGTGACATGTTTCAAAGCAATCGTTTCATTATGTTAGAAAGGCAAAGATTTGTGCATAAAATCAAACACAAAACACAGTGCATACAATCAAACCATCACGTATTGCCGAATGCATCAAAGTATAACACAATATTATTTCAACATTTCACGTGAAGTTAAGAAATCTAACACTACATATCACTGTGCAGTCAATATTATGCTTAGTTACATAATCCATGCATGTAGTTACTAGTTCAATATTAAATGTAATTATTGATTCTCGACTATCCCATTGTTGGTCTAGTGTTCACAAGCACGCCTCCCCCAGGACTACTCTCTAAGTCCTTCAACGAAGATACGGCCCCATCCGAAAGTTGTTAGATACTTCCGAATAACCCTTCTCCCTACAATTTACCTAACTTTTTCGGACGAGAAAATAACACATCGTGAGTAAGAAGAACTATCAAATGGTGTTGTCATTCAATTTTAGTTCGGACCTTGAAGTAATCTTATGTCCGTAGGTGATATGGAGTAGGAAACCCCCGTAATTTCTCGGTCGAAATTACGGGGGTTTCCTACAACCGATTTCGTGCTTAGAGATTAGACCACTTTTTTTTTTAGGTTTTTAATTCATCAAATGACTTCTCCCGCTCTGGGTGGAGCGGAAGGGCGTGTCAGACTTTTAATGACTAAAACCCACCCGTGTTCCTTCAGTTGCATATTGCCAAGGTCCCGGTATCCCTTTCGGACTTTCCCGCAACGCTGGCAGGCATCGGTCCTAGCAGACCCCGCCAATTATGCTGGCATCTCTCTGAGGTGCGCGTGGAACACGACGCGCCGTCGACCCAGGCCTGGTCATTATCGGACGGCGAGCGAGCTACTATCAGACGGCGAGCTATAGATTAGACCCCTTGACACCAATGACAGCTCACTAGGGCATGTAATATCGGAAGGTTTTCAATTCCGATACTGATTTCCGATATTAGATCTCAATATCGGAATTCCGATATTAATATCGGAATTTCGTTATTTCTTTAAAAATTGCACAAATTCGGTATGAGGTTGGATTGAGTGCATTAAAAAACATTTTTAAATCGTATTCTTTAATTTAGTTCAAACATTAGTTGTTTTGTTATAAGTATGCCCACTGTAATTACTGTATTTACTATTTTATGATAACCTTTCAATATTATAAATATACTGCCCATTTTATCATGCACTTAATTTGTAACTTTTGTTATTTCAATCAATCTAGCTTTTTCACAACTATGTTGAGGTCGGCTTCCAGTCTAACCAGATACAGCTGAATACCAGTATTACATTTATTTACATATAGCGACTGCATAGCTGATTTCCACAACCAAGGAACTTGCAAAGACTGGTTGAGACTTCTGGACTTCTGACTACCCGTAACGACTGGCAAAGATCTATGAATTAGGAGTGAGGCGTATTTATCGTAACAAGATAACAATTGTTCCTAACAATAAAACATATCTGTTACTTAAAATAACAGATCCTCAAGACTGTTACCGCGGCTGTTACTGTTAAAACATTCGATACGATTTTCGACTTTAAACCAAAAAAAATAAAGAAGATTGAGAATTCAATAAGTATTGAGATTTCAATACGTATCCGTACAAAAATAACAGGCTGTTATTTAATAACAGATATTCGGATCTGTTATTTTTTTGTAACAGTAACAGTGATATCAGATATCGTGTTTAACCTGTTAAAATCCATCTCTACTATGAATAACAACCGGTACCAACTGCTTAACGTACCATTTTATGATCATCCTTCAATATTATTGGAGGATGATGTGCCTATTCTCACACATATTTAGTTACTTTTTGGTACTTAACATAACATCATGCGTGTATTCTTCGAAGTGTTAGGCTATAGTACACCCACATTTCACCAGTTTTGCTCCAGTTCCATGTAAAAGGGGACAAGCCTATTGCCATCAATCGGGCTGTAATTCAGACTCTAGACTACTACTGAGAAATTCCAGATGGAAAATCCGAATTGACCGTTCCTATTGAGACAGATAACACTATTATTGTTTTCGAATCGCGTGCTTAGTGAGCTGGCAACGGGAATACGGCAGTGCGCTGTCGCGCTCGGCGCTACAAGGATCTAAAATATAGGTTTAGTTTAAAACTCAAAATATAGAAAAAAAAATCCAATATTGATATTCCGATATTGGATCACTCAGTATCGGAATTTTATCGGAGATTATTTTTTATATTTTCGGAGATTCCGATATTACGATATTCCGAGATTCCGACATTCATGACCTCTGTTTAAGCTCTAGTTATGTGGCAATAGGTTCATTCCTACTACCTGGGACTTGAACATAACTGGCGAAATGAGTATGTAAAATACTCGTCTGACTATCCCTGGGAATACTAACAGACGGCTGTATGTTGTTGTTCACCCAATAAAATTCTGTTTACCCAATACATTGGTGCCGATTCTCTTGTCACAAAGGTCTCTAAACTAGACTAAAAATCACTAAAATTTAGTTAATTCCTGTCAAACGACGATTTCCTATTCTGAAATAGACTATAATGACACAACTTAACTATATTTTAGTTTGACAGCAATAAGATGGCACTGAGTTTTAATTTAGTGAAAATGCTATTCTGAATTTGACGTTTTATCCTAAAATTTTGTTCTATATCTAAAATCTTCTAACTTAATCTGACTATTTTTAATCACGATTAAAAATGTGTGGAATAAAATTAGATGTCGTGAACTAAAATTCAAACCAGCACCTCGACTTCAGTTGCAAATGAGTACTGCATCTTATTTTATTTTCTTTTTCTTATATCTCGAAAATGGTGTCTCCTATCGCAAAAATAATGAAAATTTTGACCCATTTGCAACCAGTAAACCCCTGACCCCTACATGTCGGCAATTTTAATTTTTTTTTTCGTCCAAAGATTATAAAATTCCATACAAAGTAGGTACGTCGAGATGGCAAGATTGCGCGCCTTTCCAACTCTAAAAAAATCACGGGGTAGGACAAACAAGTCGGTACCAAGTGGAGTCGCGATTGTCAAATTCGATTTTAGTTGTGTCAAAATAATGTTTAAATTTAGACTATTTTTTTGGCAGAATAGCTCTAAGATTCTCATAGTAAAAATAAGGAATTTTAATGATAGTTTAGTTAGTTTAGTTCGGTGTACAAGAGAATCAGCACCATTGTATAATTATTTAAACTTTTTTCTAGTGCATTGGAATTTCACAGCTTACTTTGTTTTGTTTTTATTACTCTAACCATTTTAGGCATTCGGTACCGGTATTGGATCGGCCAATGACCCAAACAGACAACCGGTTTATAATGTAATTTTGTTTTGCATTAAAGGTTCCGTATACGATTGATAAAGCAAAGCACGGTTCCGTTTAAATTGTAGTTTTATTTTTGAGTTCAAACTTTTATGATTGTAAAGTTTTTGTGGAATTAGCAATGAAGAAAGTTTTTGCTATTAAGTATTAATAGTTTGTTTACCAAGTTTCCATCCGGTTTGTCGGTATTTTATTTTATGAAACAAGAAAATAAACCTTATTTTGTGCAATCTACGCCAAATTTGGAGGCAACTTTAAGATAGTTAATTGATTCAGGCGTGACTTTGCGGAAATTCATTACAAAATACAATAGACGTAGATATATTTAGTAACCTATTTCGCTTAACTATTTATTTATTAAAACTTTATGCACAAGTAAAAAACTACTGTAAAAAGGCGGACTTAATGCCTGAGGCATTTTCAACCAGTCAACCTTAGGGTGATGCAGAGAAAAACATGGCAGGTGCAACATACGGGATAGATAACTCGAAACAGGATAAATAGTAATACATATATACTTACATACATACATACATATAAATAGAATAAACTTTGTCAGGAGAAATAACGATAGGTGGAGGAGAAAAAAAAAAAAGCCCAGCAAATCAGCGCCGCAACGATTCTGCCAACTTCTCACGAATATGTTAACTATTCTTCAAGAGTCATAAAAAAACCAGCTCTCGGTGTGGTTCCGGTTTGCGACTAGACAATCTTGATCCTGAGGATGCCTCGTTGAGAGGTGAAACACGTGTAGATTTCCTGCAGGGTTTTTTATGACTCTTGAAGAATAGTTAAGCAGAATAGGTTACTAAATATATCTACGTCTATTGTATTTTAGAGGTAACTTATAATAATCAACAAATTCACAAAAATATTACTGCCAGGTTAAGTATTGGAACAGTAGCCATCTTGGCCTTTAATCCTGTCGAGGTAGTGGGGGTGATGACTAGGTACCGCAATGACGACTTATAGATACTAGCTTCCGCCCGCGGCTTCGCCCGCGTGGTATGTCGATAAAATGTCTATGTCCTTCCCCAGGATGCCATCTAACTTCTTGCCAAATTTGATCGAAATCCGTTCAGTGGTTTAGGCGTGAAAAGGTAACATACGGACAGACAGACAGACAGAGTTACTTTCGAATTTATAATATTAGTATGGATAGAGAAGTATGGAAGACAAGCCCAAAGAAATTGAAGGTATAAGAATCATGGCGATGGAACCCGTCAAAGTCTAGGACTCAAAATACTTCCGAAATAAACGTTTCTAGTAACTGTTCATAAATTCCAATTTGGGAAAGGATGCTCCGGAAAAAAAAGCATCAAGTCATCGACTTAATTTTCCCATCACAGAACCAATCACCAATAACAGAATTAACGGAACTCCAATGCCGCCGACAAGCAGAAGCTCCACTTTACATACAGGAGGTTCCGCATTGAGAAACATAAGGAAGTGCCATAAAAAGGAAAGAACACTTCCCATCATGTCATCCATTAGGAATTGATTGTCAGTTCAATAACTATTATCACACAGAATTTCAATTGATTATTAACGCGTGATAATAAAACAATGCATGGTTATGATAAACTAAGACTTAATAACCGCTAAATGAATGTTCCTGCCCGTGCATCTCTGGGAGAATTTTGAAATTGGGACAGTATTGAAATTGGGACAGTATTGAAATTGGGACAATATTGAAAGTGGGTCAGTATTGAAATTGGAACAATATTGAAAGTGGGACGGAATTGAAAAAGGGCCAATATTCAAATTGGATCAATATGGAAATTGGGACAATACCTATACATTTATTGTGACAAAAGTTTTTTTTTTCTACCCAAATTACTTGAAAATCAACCTTCTTTATTATATTTTCTGTCGTGACTCTCGATCGATCGTTTCGAGTGTCTTAAAGTGAGCAAAAAATGTTAATATCATTGATTAATGTATTCGTTTTAATTACTTTGCGCGATAGTTAGGGTTTAATTGAGTTATCTATGACTGGTTTTCGTAGGATTAGATTGCCAACGGATTTCATTGCTGATTTATCTTAATCAATATTTTTAATACTGCTGAGTAAGTTTTGTGATCTAACAAAAATGATTTTCTTGAGACAAGAGCAAAGTTCAAACTTCACAAAAACTTAGTTTTCAAAACATCAAATAAACAAGTCTTTCATTAAAAGAAATCAGGTCATATCAATCATTTGAGTAAAACATCAAGTAAACCGAGCCTAATTCTCGAATAAACTTAAGAAATAAAATAACAAAAATCTGTCACAGCCGTGTCGCAAGTCCGCGGTTCGTTGCCCATTGCAACAACAGCTTTCACAATAAAAATGAATGCCAGTTCTTTCAATTTAAGGGCCAATATTAATATTTGAAGTACCTACGTATCAAAGAAAAGGCGAGACATTGATTAGATGTGCTCATGTAATGTTGGTTGTGCAATTTGCACGCTGTTGCATGCAGGTTTTAATTTGAAGCTTATTTCATTCTGATTGAACGTTAGAACGTCAAACGGTAGCGGTCAAATTCAGTTTCGTTGCAAGTTTCTAGAAAAAAAACTTAATTTGTTCGATTAATTCTAAAACGAATTGCAAAATAACTGCTTTGTTGGTCTGGTTGTCGCAAGCGCTACCTACGGTCTTGGGTGCAATTCCCAGGTCGGGCATAGTAATATTGGGTTTTTCTGTCAAAAATGTCTCAGTAGCCTCCCGGAATCTGGACTTGTGCCCGGTTGATGGCAATAGGCTCGCCCCCCTAGGACATATATGGGACTTAAACATTACTGGTGAAATGGAGGTGTACTATAGATACATCTCTGCCTAACCCTTCGGGGATTATAGGCGTGATGGATGTAGGTATATATAATTGCAAAATTCTGCTATTGAACAATTCTGTGCACCTTTATGTATTCTTTTATTGTCCTCACTCACAAATAATTTAAAAGAGTCAATTAATCTAGCCTTTTCCCAACTATATTGGGGTCTGCTTCCAGTTTAACCGGATGCAGCTAAATACCAGTATTTTACACGGAGCGATTTCCTATCTGACCTCCACAACCCAGTAACTGGGTAATACGATACCCCTTGATAAGACTGGTTGTCAGACTTTCGGGCTTCTGTCGACCCGTAACGACTGTCAAAGATCTACGAATGACAGCCAGGACTAACGGCTTATCGTGCTTTCCGAGATGCGAAGGAGTCTCGGTATGTTAAGATGGTCACCCATCCACGGACCAACCCCGGCAAGCGTAGCTTAACCTGATGGATCGACCCGTGCGGCTGTTATTACTAAGCCACGAGCTCCAAACCAAATATAATTAACAGTATATTCGTTAGACCCTATATAAAACTCATTACAGTTATTAAAAGTACGGTTTAAACGATAAAAATGCAGGAATTAAATCAATTATGGCGGATTCAAATCGATTAGTCGAGCATCGGCAATGGCGTGTGCGCTCACGTTTTCAGTTGATTTCAATATTAGATTATTATCGGTTTTCATGGATGGGAATGTAATGCAAAATTATAGCATTGAATAAGGACGCAATTTTTTTAAAATTCCTTTCGTTAATATAATGTTATGCCAGGACAAGTCCGTTCGAATAAATATATGAATTGGTCACCCTAAAATAAAATTAATAAAATTATACTGGGATAGTAATCTACTTTTAATTTTATTCGAATTTGATTTTGTTTCTCGGATGATGACATTTTCTAAGCATACAATTCGCATAATATTTTAGTGAAAAGCGGAATTATATCAAAATATTTCGTATAATTCTTCAATTCCAGAAGAACTATTTCAAACAAGACGACATGATATAATAGTAATAATTCTTACAAACATTAGCTTCCTCGTCTACCTTCCACCGGATATAACGTTTAAGATAATCTCGTGCACTTTGTCATCGGCGCGCACGCGTGCATTGCAGACGGCTGCGTAAGAACAGACTCGCCTACGCAGATCACAGCTGTTATTATTATGCTTATTTATATACGGCGGCGTTGCTTAGCAACCAGATCGACCTTTCGATTGTAAAAATGTTGCTAAATTGTACAGACCTACTTGAAAGTGATACAATACTTTTTCCTACCAGATACAAAAGTATGGTACTTATCACTTTTAAGTACTTATGCGTTATAAAAGGTTGATTGGGAATTCGATGTATTCTTCTAAAAGGTTAACAATAGACCTTATTTGCAACATAGTCTACCCCAAAGCACTTTTTAACTTTTTTAGATTTTTTAAATCGCTCTTAGAAATGATTTGTAACTCACATTGCTAGTAATGTTATCATATATCACATATTTTTTTCAAGTATCGTTTTAACGGTAAAACCACTCGAAAACCCATTGATAAGAATCGGCAGACGGCGCAGCGCAGACGCACCCAAAGATCAAAAGATAATAAATACTCCTTACAATGATAGACTAAAACAATAGTTATTAACAACTACAATATTGACACACATAGATATCTAAAATAGTTTCATATCCTTATCTTAAAGTTTAATAATAAATGTAATTCTTTTGTACCTTGACTTATTCTAGGTTCAGATATTCCGGATATAAAGTGATTATTAATGTTTTTTTTAATAATGAGGTTATCTTCGGAACTAATTGTTTTCATTCGAAAAAGTACACGTCCACACAGTTTATTGACATATCAAATGGCATTGAAGCGATTTATGGAAAGAATTGGGTGCGCTTGATAAGAAAAGAAACGAAAAAGTTTGCATTTAGCACAAGAAGAGAGATACTTATATCCAGTAGTGGGATTCGTCTTCTTTTTTTCGTATTGATCATCTAGTTTACTTTCTTCGAGGAGCTCGTGGCTAAGTACTAACAGCCCCACGGGTCGATCCAACAGGTTAAGCTACGCTTGCCGGGGTTTGGGTGGGTGACCATCTTTACATACCGAGACTCCTCCGTGCCTCGGAAACACGTTAAGCCGTTGGTCCCGGGTGTCATTCATGGATCTTTAACAGTCGTTACGGGTCGCAAGAAGCCTGAAAGTCTGACAACCAGTCTTACCAAGGGGTATCGTATTACCCAGTTACTGGGTTGTGGAGGTCAGATAGGCAGTCGCTCCATGTAAAATACTGGTATTCAGCTGCATCCGGTTATACTGGACGCCGACCCCAACATAGTTGGGAAATTAATTTTAGCAGATTGATTTGATTGGTACATCTATGTTGCTACTGGCCCAGTAGGTGGCCACGTTTATTGCGGCGCGTGAGACGATGTTTAGATCGTCAAGGGACTTTTGAGACACTAGCAGATGGGACATAGTCTGTTCAGTTGTACTCCTACTGTACGTTGGATGAATCTGTCAAGAATCTGGCTATGGACGGAAAGATTTCTGTGAGCGATTTGTTACTTATTGCATTTGATTTATGTACACACAGTAAAATACACACTTATAGATACGACATAATTATAATATGAGATATACTATGATTAATTTTATTTCAATAGCAATAAATAATTTTCTTTGTAACAAGAAACAAAAGAAACCACTAATAGGATCAATGACTTATGAAAGAACAATATATTGTGTATCGCCTTTCCTCTTATTGTAATTCGCTTATCGCCATTTGCGTCAATTAAGGAAAAAAAAGAAAACTACATTAGAGACACGATACAATAAAAATATGTGTCATCGAAACATTTTTTATCATCGCAAATTGTTTAAAAATCGATTTTTTTCTCCTAAAATCTTTTGAATTTCCCCCGAAAAGAAATGCTGTCTCATCCAGTTTAAAAAATAGGGCGAGGTACAAAGTATTTTTATCCAAAACTGTAACAAACGACCTCTAAACGTAAATTGTGTTAAGGCCATTAACAAAGTAATATGATACTGAAGGAACTGTGTCCTGTGGTAAAGTGAACATCTCAAGTAACATTGTTCGAGTATTTTATTGTGTATTCCTTGAACTTCTGTTCTTCACATATTGGCAGGTTTGTTGCTTGTCTTCCCATAGGTCTACTTATCTATTAACACTGTAATTTTAATTTTATTGTAAAAGCCAATTCTCAAAAGAGAATCCATAGAGTTTCTTGCCGGCTCTTCTCCATAGAAAAAGACAAATTGGAACCGTGCACCTAGCTTTTGACGTTTCATTTTTTTGTTGTTGTATGTTTCTTTTTTTTTGCCTGGGTTTCCTCTCGCGGTGTAATTGCGTAGTTGACACACTCATATTGCCCTGTTATTCATTTTGACAGTTCATCTACTTTGTCGTGCAGGCGAATTTTTCAAACATTATGGTACAATTGGTTAATAATTTCTTAAAATTCCTTCGGATTTTCAGAAAATTAGGGTGAGGTTATCACAAAAATAAGAATTTCCCCCTTCACACCTGTCTTGCAACTAGCTTGCGCGTCTTCCTATTAGAATTTGGTACAAAGGTGTCTTAAATCTGTCTAGTTATATGACCGCAGTTTTCCTCCCACCCTGGCATTCTTTTAGAATTCAGTTCATTGCGTGAAGTTTGCTCGATAAATTGAAATAACCCTATCCCATATTCATAATGGAGGGAATTACCATTCTGATTGCTATCGCTACTTTCATGTTCATTATAAATGCATTTTGGATTCAAGGTAGATAGATAGATGGTATTTTTTAGATAATATTCGGTACCCACAAAAGAAATAGCACAACACTACATCACAATTAAAAAATTACAAATTAGGGACATACATTAAAAACTTATTTTAAAGAATTAAAGTGACACTGACTCAAACTCAAACTCTTTATTGACACACTAAATTAAAAGTTGTCTCACATGACTTCCAAATAACGACAATACTATATATAAATAAAAAATATACAACCAAATTAAAAAAGATAATGAGAAAACTGAAACCTATAATTTCATAAGCTTACAATCATTACTAGATATACCAAGTCCTCTAAAACGATGCGAGAAAATTACGTTCTTCGGAACAATGGTCAATAATATGGTCATATTACCACCATGAAAGCTAATGGTTAGTATTGATTAGATCATAAAATCGTAACATCGAGTAATCATTAAATGTACTCAGAAGTCAATCATCATTCATCATTCATCATTACTTACCTTGCTTTAAATAGCTCGGAAAGTAAAAATAAATTGTATTGTCCTTTGTGTGTAATAAGGCTTTTTTTATTTCTTTCGAATAATATTAGTTTAGTTTTGATATAATTCCATGAATTTCAAAAACGGAATTATATCAAAACTTCTAGTAGGTTTGATATAATTCCATGTGTGAAATTGAAATTAAGTGGAAATAATATTCATAATTCTGATGAAAAAATATTACAATACAACGGTGACTAGGATTTATGTGAAATGGTGAGTTCGTATTTTTAGTTCCGTTTCCGCCTGAATTAGTCGAATCGTAGATTATAACCTATTACGAATAATTCCGGATGTGACAACCTTTTTTTACTGTGATTAATTTTGGTGAGTTTTTACACTATTATTGGTGATTAATTATTTACTTCATCATTGTCGATAGCATCCAGTGAGATAGTGGTGTAAAGTCAGCAACTAAAATACAAACAAAATCGTGTAAGTACCTAAGTATGAAAATATTCTTAAATTATTAAGAACATCTTCATACTTTAGGTATTAGGTATTTATTTATATTGACTAAGAAAATAACTTGGAATTAAAACTCAAAGGTTGAAGCAATGGCATTCCGCCAATGATTGCGCATAGTTGCGCTTTTGACTGTTAAGGCAGTGTGAGTTAACGTAATTTAACTTATTGGTAACAGGTAGGCACCTAGGTATAGATAGCGGTGTTTAGACAAAAGAGGAAACTAACAGTACACTCATCACTATAGAAATAACAGAACTGTGTCCAAGTATGGTCAGTGAACACAGAAGTGAAACAGTTTCGTTCAGGCTAATTTACGTAGGTGACTGGTATTTCTTTTTTTACATTAATGTTTTTACAAACTACCCGCTTACCCAGTAACTGGGTTGTGGAGGTCGGATAGGCAGTCGCTCCATGTAAAATTAAGCCAGGGAAATTAATTTCTTAGGCACATTGAATACCCAATTAAATTGTGTATTTTGCATAAATACACAATTTAATTGGGTATTCAATGTGCTTATCACAACTATGATTCTTTGACAATTCTGTGAAATGGCACGGTAAATTGACCTAGTGTGCCAATTTTCCTTACAAATAATTTCCCTCACTGTACATTATATCAAAGTAAATAAGTAATAATATTATTTAATCAGAGCAGAAACCAGAAACTACTCAGTGAAAAAACTCATAAAACCAAGTTTTTATTTTTTGTATATATTATTTTACTTCGTCACGTGTTTTCAAACTTTCGGACAATGAACTCAAAACTTCCTGGAAATTGGATGAATCCTACAACATAGACATAAAGCTAGTTGTACACAAACTAGTATTTGGGTCAAACCGACGATTTTATGCACCAATTTGTCCCACTTATTAGGTTTCAGCTTCACGCTCGTTTAATGAAAAGCCACACGTTTTGTTAAACGTGACATTTTAGTAAACGTGACGCTTTAAACCGGTTTATTACGTCGAAAAGCCCGGTTCTCTACAGGAAATTCAACTTTTCCATTTTCGTGGAACTTTTTAGAACCAAACTTTTGCCAAAGGCGGTGATATTATTTGCCGATTACTTTTCAGCAGTCTTTACAAAGCCTTATAATTTAGGTATAATGTGTATGTAGGTGTCGCCTGTAATGTCGCAGGGTGATTTGATAATTCGTATTTTCGCGAAAACCCGGATAATTAGAAAATGGTGAAAAAAATCTGCGAGCAACTTGAAAGTAGCGAGCGCCGGCCGGTGCCGCGGCACCGCTCGCTTCGCTCGCTCTACTCGCATGCGGTTGGTCTCAGTTCTAACCTAATCTATTTCACCCAGTTAACATTGCGAAGCTAAAAGGATTAATACCAGGTTAAAAATAAAACTAAATCGATAATACTAACGAGAAATCCATTGTAACATGCCCTCTTTCATACCATATAAGTATATACCTACGATAACACGTGTTGACCCAAATACCCACTTTGAAAATAGTATCGTCGACATGGCCTACTTACCAAGTTGAAAAGTTGTCAATGTGACTGTAGTAGGAATCAAATGATATTAATTTTTTTATTAAACTTTGGGGACATTTGATTGACAAATCTTTTTATCTACACCCATGCTATAAATCCTCTATAAAAGTTCCTGAAACGGTTACCTTATTGACAACATTAAAACAACCAGTGTCATAGTAACCATAATAACAGGTCTTTACCTATGAAATTGCCGTTCTGCAGTACTGGCCATTTCAAATCAAAATAATTTTTGTTTGGCTAAGAATTCTAATTTCAAATTAATTTTATTTTAAAAACATGGAATTCTTTTTTCAAAAGAAGTCATTTGTTTAATGATTAGTGATACATTTTCATCGCATTTCAATCTTTTCGTCATCATGGATACGTTAAAAATTCGAGTAATTATGGAATATGATTACCGTCGTGGCAGCAACGCGGCACAAGCGGCACGCAACATCAACGACGTTTACGGAGCTAACACTACAAACCAACGCACCACCTGTTATTGGTTTGCTCGCTTCCTTTCTGGAAATTTCGACCTGAAAAATGAACCTCGCGGTCGTCCGAAGACTGGTCGACAATGACGAATTAAAGGTGATTGTGGAAGCTGATGATACACAATCTACGGATGAATTAGCAGCTGCTTTCGACGTTAGCGTCAAAACAATATTGGTCCATTTGCGTCAAATTGGCAAGGTAAAAAAGCTTGACAAATGGGTGCCCCACGAACTCAATGATCGCCAGCGCGAAGTACGCGTCGAGGCGTGGCTTGCACTGCTCAACAGACACACAAATGAAGGAATTTTGAACCGCATTGTTACCTGCGATGAAAAATGGATTCTGTTTGATAACCGCAAGCGCTCAGCAAGTTGGTTGGATCCTGGTTCAGTACCTAAACAATGCTCTAAACGAAAACTTACCCCTAGAAAAGTGATGGTCACTGTTTGGTGGTCTAGCGCCAGTGTGATTCATCACAGCTTCTTACCAAACGGGGTGACCATTACTGCAGATGTGTACTGTGAAGAAGTGAACACAATGATGGAGAAGCTGGCACATCTCCAACCAGCATTGGTCAATCGCTCGTCTCCGCTGCTCCTGCACGACAACGCGCGACCTCATACTGCACAGCAGACGGTCTCCAAGTTGCAAGAACTGGGGTTGGAAGCTCTCCGTCATCCGCCCTACTCACCAGACCTTGCGCCTACAGACTACTACTTTTTCCAGAATTTGGATAACTTCTTGGCGGGAAAAAAATTCAATACCCGAGAGGCAGTACAAAATGCTTTTGAAGAATTTGTTGCCTCCCGTCCAGCTGATTTCTTTAAGGATCATCAATAAACTGCCACTGCGTTGGCAAAGATGCATTGATTGCATGGGTGATTACTTCGATTAATACAAATAAAAAATACATGAAAAAAATTCGTTTAAATTTTTTCATACAAAACGGCAATTTCATAGGTAAAGACCTAAAAACTGGATGAAAACGTTCTTTTTTTGAAACATTAAAAAAAAAGAACATTGTCATTCACGAGCATTTCACTAACAAAGCACCGTAATTTAAAAACAAAACACATTCGAATTCGAAAAATTCTTATTCACGTCGTTCCGCGCCATTTTTGTTCGATACTCGTATTGCAAAGAAACTTTTATAGAAGATTCATAATCATGGGTGTAGATAAAATCTTGTAAGTATGCAACTGGAAATAATTAGGTATTAAAACACTCATGTGATACTAATACCAAACCCACGTTCGTATTTTAATACCCCTTATTATATATAACAGTTGTATGTATAAATAACTATTATTTAGCTTCACATCGCTTCTCATGCGAATTTTGGTCAACCTCTACCTCCTTTTGCTCTCTTATGGCATTTTAAACCGGTTTTCTTTACTTAAACTAAGTCAAGTTCTGGTCAAGGCCAGGTATATTATTAGTTTTTGTATTTATTTATATCCCCAACCTCTTATTTTCGTGTATTTTGTTCTTTCTTTGCTTCATGTTTACCGCAAATAATCGTATGTTCTTCTTTTTTACTTCTTTGTGCGAATAACGCAATTATCATAAAAATTACCTTACGTAAACATTACTTTGAGCAATTCACTTCATCATCACCGCTCTAAAATCGTGCGCAAACCGGCGTGCCCTACAACAAAAATATCATAGACTAGTGTCTGCGCCCCGCGGTTCCACCATCGTAAGTCTCGATCCCGTAGGAATATCGGGATAAAAAGTAACCTATGTTATATTCCAGGTCATGGTCTACCCATGTGCCAAATTTCATCCAAATTTAAGCCGTTTTAGCGTGAAAGCATATTATTATCAAACAAACAAACTCACTTTCGCATTTAAATACCTATTAGTTTAGATGTTAGGATGTTAGGATTACCTTACGTAGACATTACTTTGAACAATTCACTTCATCAGCGCCGACACTCAGGAGTCGTGCGCCGCCGCCGCCGCCCGCGCCCGTAGAACAAAAAAAATCATGGATAAATGTGACATCCATCTACCCCGCACTGGGCCCGCGTGGTGGATTACGGTACGGCCCTCTCCCTCTCACCGGAAGAACCGCCTGAGTGTCAACAGTGTGAACATATTATACAGGGTTAAATAAAATTAGCTAGCGAAACTTCGCAGACCTGATCATTAACAAACAAAACATTTTTAGATATCGAAATATCTAAAAATGATTTTTTTTAAATGATGTTTTTTTTCTGGGGTCATCGACCTCCTGTTAGTGTCACTTGTAATATAATTTACAAAATACTGTTTTTTTTTATGTGTAAACTTCACAGAGAGTTTCGATATCTAAACACGATAAAACAAAATAAAACAGATTTTCTCAATAAATACTTCGAGTAACAAAACTAACTGCGGACGATGACCCCCCCAAAAAAACATTTTGTTTTTTTTTTATCGGGTTTATATAGCTAGCCTATTTTTTTTTTTTTTGTTTAGGCTGACTAAATAATATGCTGTGTTATTTTTGTATGATAGCCATTAGCTAACATATCTTTGTCTTTTTCCCAGGCATGGTCGGAGCTCCGGATGTTGTCAAACCATCAGATAAGGTCGAAGATCAGTCGCCGTACCTCAACGGCAACCCAGTCTACACAATCAGCGGTAAGTGTCTAGTTCTATCATTATTCTGAGCATAACAGGCAATTATATTAAGTAATTAAAAAAAAAACTATGTTGAACTCCTTGGAAGAACAGAAAATAAGAAACCCTTGCCTTTTTAAGCTATTCTATAAAAAAAAAAAAGATTTTTTTTCTGGATTAGGAAGTGTGACTGTAATTTACGTCATTTTAATCATTTCTGGGATAAAAATTATTAACTACCTATATAATTATATTAAAAATTACAGAAATCGATTCAGTAAACGATTCTGAACAAACTATTTTCATGATGTGCATTAATTCAGTAACACACTGTTTAGGTAGATGTAATAATATTGATGCAACTTTTATTATTTTGTAGTAATTTATGAAAAAATACTGTTATAGTTTCAGCTATTCCTATGCATAAGGAAAATGCGTTATTTATATGCCTTAAGGCAATATATATTATTATATATGTAATGCTATGTGAGGATAATAATATAATTTATATCCTTACATAATTACACTGATAGTAGGTACATTATTTGTTTAGTTACTGAATTATCTAAATACATATAATTATCATAAATATAATGCTGCTCGCATTATTCCTTTTCTTGAGTCATTGTTTGGAATAGTAAGTCTTTCAGCTTTGTCTTTTTAATGGCTTCGCATCTACGATGTCTTTGGTAATGCAGATTTTACAAGGACAAATTGTGAAAGAAAACGAGCAGTGGTGGCCCAGTGGTAACGGCCACGACTTACGAGCTGTAGATCGTGGGGTCGAACCCTGACAGGCGTTTTACTTTGTGTTAAGCGCCTGTTTTTCATCGCCACTGCTCTCAAAACGGTGAAGGAAAATATCGTGAGGAAACCGCAATGACCTAGAACCAAAAATTCGAAGACATGTGACATCTACCAACCCGCACTGGGCCCGCGTGGTGGATTACGGCCCGCTCCCTTTTACAGAGAGGAGGCCTGTGTCCCAGCAGTGGGAACATTATAGGCTGATTATGCTAGCTAGTGAAACTTCACGGTTACAATGGGAATAGATAACAATAATGGCTATAAAACAAACTGGATTCGATTCCCAGAGTGAGCAATATCACTAAAATATTAATAACTAGCTGCCGCCAGCGGCTTCGCCCGCGTGTAATCTTTATAAATTATAGCCTATGTTACTCAGGGTGAATGTAGCTTTCTAATGGTGAAAGAATTTTTGAAATCGGCGCAATAGTTTTTGGGTTTATTCATTACAAACATACACACAAAAATACAAATCATTCCTTCTTATAATATTAGTGTAGATAACTAGCTTTTGCACGCGACATTACCCGCGTGGACGTCGAAAGTTATCACACGGGAACGTACTACCGCGATAAAGAGTATCCTATGCCCTAACCCAGGTCATGGTCTACCCATTTGCCAAATTTCATCCAAATCTGTTCAGCCGTTTTAGCGTGAAAGCAAACAAACTTACTTTCGCATGTTAAAAATAAAGCTTTCGCTTTAAATAAATATTCTAATGGAAAAAACCCATTGACCTAAAAATAGTACTCAATTAACAAGAACTAATAATTACTAGAACATGTAATATCGCAATTGACAATGTATTTTCCCTTTCTGACTCAGTAAAGCGATCGATTACTATCAATATTTTGTCATGGCCGAGCATCGACCGATAGTCGTAAAACAATAATAAAAGTATGAGATATGACAGCTTGATGTGTATCAACAATGGGATTAAATTCTTTGATAGTATCGATCTATTAGCAACCGCTACCCGCGACTTCGTCTGCGTGTTTTTTTTAACATTAAATCATCATCTGCCTAGCCTTTGCCCAACTATGTTAGGGGCGGCTTCCAGTGTAACCGAATGCAGCTGAATACCAGTATTTTACATGGAGCGACTGCCTATCTGACATCCACCACCCAGTAACTAGGTAATACGATACCCCTTGGTAAGACTGGTTGTCAGACTTTCGGGCTTCTGACTACCCGTAACGACTGTTAAAGGTCCACGAAAGACAGCCGGGACCGCGGCTTAACGTGCTTTCTGAGGCACGGAGGAGTCTTGATATATAAAGATGGTCACCCATCCAAGAACCAACCCCGGCAAACGTAGCTTACCTGATGGATCGACCCGTACGGCTGTTATTACTTAGCCACGAGCTCCTCTTTTTTAAACCTTAAATATAGGGTGAAATTGAATAAATGTGATATACTTAGTCTTTCAAAACATGAATAAATCTCTGTTTAGCAAATCTACTGATCTCTGAATCTCGTGTTAATTATAATTCGTTGACCTAAGTAATTCGGTTACACCATAAAATTTAGTTTTATAAGCTTTCCTTATATTTGACAATAGATTTAAGTGATTATACTTTCGGGAAACTAAGGTAGGTAATTAAGTCAGGTGGAGATTTATACTGTTGTTTGTACTGTTTAATAAAAAAGCGGCCAAGTGCGAGTCGGACTTGCACACGAACGGTTCCGTACCATCGTAAAATATTTGCCACTACATTTTTTTTTTAAGTTTAGAAAAAACTCATTTCTTCTATAGGGACCTTTTTATATTTTAACTCATTTTATTTTTTTGTTATATTGGCTTTATTAATAGTACCTACATACTGTGAAAATATCCAGCCTTGTGATAGACGGACGGAAAGCGGAGCCTAACTGTGAGTTTGCACTGGTAAAACATTCACAACAAAACATGTTGAAGTCTCTAGTTCCCGTCAAAAATTGTATGGATTATTGGCAGAAAATGGAGATTTCAACATGTTTTGTTGTGAATGTTTCGCCAGTGCAAACGCACACGTAATAGGGTCCCGTTGGCACCCTTTGGGTACGGAACCCTAAAAAATACAGAAGAAACAAGTAATAAACTACAACAACAGTATTTCAGAACTATTAACAAAATAACAAATGTAGTAAGTAGAAGGAAAATCCCGCGAAACAATAAAATAATTTAATTATTACATGTACCTAACATTGACATTAATGTCAATGAATTGTAGATTGTGTAGAATAATGTTTTATCTGCAGTTGTAACGTAGTTGCGCAGGCGGTGACAGAAGGTTAAGTTCAAATTGCAGTGAAAATATTTTTTATAGAAACCTTTGGACTATTAGAGTACACTACTGTTGCGGTCTGCAACATACGTGAATCCATCAATGCCTGGTTGCGGCCAATGCTTCAATAGTACTTTTCTAAAACAACGCGCGGAAATTCAAACTAAGTAAATTAATTATAAACTCCAGAATCAATGACGGACATCGATTATTTTTCACGCGCCAAAAAGTATATTTATTTGTTTTTTCTTTACCTTTAACCGTATAGTTCGGAACCGCCCCCGATCGGACCCGAACACAAAAACCTCCGCCGGCTCGGTAGCGGGTCCTTTGGGACCCCAGAATTACCACATACGACACCCTATCTCGATTATGGAAATATTTAATATGCTACACTTCAAATCTTATGAATGTGCGTTAATTATGAGAGTTAGATAAAAACTCATTATGTTTACGCCATTAAATCTTTCATATTTAGCGCGCAAGTTAATTAATTCACCTATATAAAATTCAAGACTGTAAATACCATAATCGCCATTTTGATGAATTAGTGGTCGAGGAAAAAAACAAAAATTAGTGATTTTGAACATCCAAACCCCACCACAGGGGCAGTGAATAATACATAATTTAATTATTTGACGAATTCATCCATTGTTCAAGTTAAATAAATAGTGGTAATGAAGTTTTGTGTTATCCAAAGACGCATATCACTCATACACATGTAGATACGATTTAAAATGTGACAAATATTATTCAAAATATTATAAACAACTAGAAAATGTCCAAATCTTAACATAATATACGAACACGGGTCCAATAACACGTATTATTCATTACCACTACTGAATTTGTTTTCAAAATCGCCGTCCATTATACTTTTTTTTATTGTAATGATGTCCAAAAACGATTATGCCAAACGATTATTTTTTAAATTTCGTTCTTCTCGATTAATTAATATGTCGAATATAAGAAATCGATACTTGGAAATTGAAATAAAATTGTTTTATACAATAAATACATTAAGCACTGGATAAATTAATAATATATACTTTTCTAATGTTATTTTAATCGTTTTTCGGACATTATATTGAAACCAATGATATTATATTATATTAACAGATATGTTATACACTCACAAAACACCCGAAAAAAGTGTTCCGCGCAGCAGCGGCACAAATACCCACGTTTCATTCATTTTTACATTTCACTACGTAAAAACGTTGCAATTGGAATGTTTTCGAGTCTTCAAGATTGTGCGCTTATAACATATCTGTTAATTTAATATCATTGATTGAAACCTATAAATTCTATTAACTCAATAGACAGGACCTTATGGCCGGGCTAGGTACCTCATCTTTTGAATTTCGCGCCGAAATGTTTCTATAATTGAATTTAAAAACGGAATGCGCTCGCTGTTCTAAATTATTTTAATATATTGGACAAAATTATTTTAATGTGGATTTTATTTTTTAACCGCCGAAGTCCCGCCGCATTTTGCTTAAACTTTTCTGATAGTTTGCTACAGAATGCCCAGTATACTTTTTAGGTAGGCGTAACAAAATTTTGTTTGGTAATGGTGAGAAATTAATTCCGCAAACACTTTTACATAACGTCAATATTTTTTGTTAGTTGTATGAGCTTGCTAGTTTTTGTTTTTATTAGGTTACTTGAGTAGGTACTAGAAATTGTTATTTTTTGTGGTAGTTTCCCAACGAAATTTAAGAAACTGACCAAGTCTTTGTCGGACCACGCACAAAAGGGTTCTGTAATTGGGATGAACATATACGCATGCACATTGCACAGCATTAATTTTTCGACTGCAAAAATAAGTTTGTATTTCTAGAAAAAACTACGAAAAACAAAGTTAATTCGGCAGTAACTCATTGTTGAAATACGGGTTATTTTCGGTTACAATGGGTTATTCACTTTAAAAAGCAGTCACGTATAAGCATCTTATCATTTTAATTATAAGATCCAACAATGCTACATGCTTATGTGCATAGATCTTTTTTTCATCCCTCGATTGCATGTATGAGGAATGACACCCCTAATTATGTTCACGTAATTTTACTAAACGATTTTTGGCGGTGTAAAGAATAAACCTTCTTCCAAATTTTCAACGATATAGTATAAATAGGTGTCCGAGTAAAATGCCTGTATGACATCCGAACCCATGGACGAACGGACGTGACGAAATAATTAATGGTCGCTGCACACAGCGGGCGGGGCGCGGCGTGACCGGGCGGCGACGCGACGCTGAGCAGTTGTAATGTACTAGTTACTATGGACGACTTCACACAGAGCCGCCGCGCGCGGCGCGACGCGACCCGTCGCGCCACACCGGCGTCGCGCCGAGCGCTAATACAACTCCGGCGCGGCGGGGCGCGGCGCGGCGGGGCGCGGCGCGGCGGGTCGCGGCGCGGCGGCGGCGTGGCGGGGCGCGGCGCGGCGGCGGCGTGGCGGGGCGCGGCGCGGCGGGACGCGAGCGCAGCGCCGGCCGGACGCCGACGCTTTGTGTTGTTTGCAGTGTTGCCATCTTAGCTACTTTGTAGCTAGATCTAGCTATTTTTCAGTGTCAGGCAATTAAATAAAAAAATTAATCAAACTTGTAGCTAGATTTTTTAGCTACTTTTTCTAGCTACTTTACACATGACGTAAATACTTTCGATATTTTTTATTAGGTATGCAATTCTTCAAAACACTCTTGCGTCATTTTGAAGTAGGCGTAAAACTTATCTTCATGGGATAAAATTTCGCGGCACAGTCTATGATACTCCCCATAATTACGACGTTTTTGATTTATTTCATGCACCCATTTCCGTTTACGTTGTTTTTTCTTAGCTAGCGCAAATAAGAGCAAGAGTGTTTCCACGTGTGAATCGCTCAACATCTTTTTGACGAATGAATCGCGTCGCGACTCGGTCGCCGGTCGGCGTGAGTGGGCGCGGCGCGGCGCGGCGTGACGGGACGTGATCGCGCCCGCAGTGTGAACGCTCCCGTCGCGCCAGCGCCACGCCGACGCCCGGTCACGCCGCGCCCGGTCACGCCCCGCCCGCTGTGTGCAGCGACCATAAGAGGTCCTATTTTTTACGGATTTTGGCTATCTAGTTTACAATCGACAGCGGCTGATGTCTATGGTAATTTATTTACAATATAATTATAATTTCATCTTATTGGGTATCGACACTATCACCCGAAAACCACACGACACACATGACAAAAACTTTTCGCAGCCGCCATCTTGGATTTACATTTTGACCTCACTATTGACTTTAGCACCATTGCAAACTATGAAAACGACAGATATGAGGAAGAAAAAAAAAATTGCAGCCATCTTGGATTTTCATTTTGACTAAATTCACACTTTCCCTCTCTTTCTCTCTTGCTATCAAATTGGAAGAAGACCGTCGCAAGTATGAACGCTTTTTCGAAAACTTTTTTTTTTTTCAGCCTAATCGGTCTAGTAGATTCGAAGCAAATTGGCTATGACAGACAGACACAAGACTCGTGTGACACGTTGTTAATTTTTGTTTATATTTGATCGTGTTTTTTATCTAGTTTAAGTATGAATAATGGTAAAAGTAAGAATACAGAAAGAATCATAATATCTTTATTTGGTCCTTTTGCATATTTCAGCAAGAGAGAAGATTGTTTATGTATATATTTTCAGGGAATCTGAGTTGCCTACCTTTTGAATAGGTGTATTTATACCTGTTTTATATAACTTTCGCAGTCGACTGACGCGGTTTGACCGACCTCAACATATAATTTATGATATTTACCACAAACTTATTGTATAAAATAGATGCGGTAACATACATTTTTTAATAAATTCGAATGCTGAAAGTTCATGTAAATTCCTGATTTTCATGACGGAATTCGCAACACCCCATCGAGTTAGCTGATGTGTCACGTGTCAAAATCTTGTCGAACAGAGAGGTTAACAGCTTATATTTGCAAGCCAAATCGAAATTTAAATAAAATCTTTGATTATGTTACCTCCTTGGTTGCCATGTGTTGAAGTAAAAAGTTCGTTCCATTTTTAAATAACACGACAGACGAGTTTTCAATCATTTAACATTGCTGGCCGCATCGTCACTCGTTTTTGACCAGTACAGTCACGAGCAATAATATGTATACACTTAGCAACTTTTAAAAGTGATTTTCTCCTACTGTATTGATTGTAACTTTATGATATTACGAATATAGTATTTTGGAACCCCTATTATTATGAAAAAATTATCATCTCAAAGTTACAATTTTAATTCCACGAGAAAATCGTTATTGAATTTTGCTGAGTGTATACATATTTTTGCTCGTGACTGTACAGGAATTTAGATTTATCTCGAGGAAGGTTGTCAAAATAATGCTCTAGTATAAAAAAGTACAATAGATATAATATCTTAATTTAAAACAATACTATCCATATTCCATACATTTACATGGAAATTGTTACAGTAATTTGTTACTTACATAATAATATTACGATTTAATGTTCAACTCAAGCGCATGTTTCGGGATTGCAATTGAATGCGCAAGAGCAATAAAGTAATCTAATATAATAGTTTGAATTAGTGGTGAAATGTCATGTCATAATTATTGTGGAAATAGATTATGATGAAACATACAATATGTTAGGATTACGAAAACGGAGTATCGGAATAAAATTATTATTTCTGTTAATCAAGATTATAATATACTATCTACAATTGTTCCAATTTTCATCCAATTCCGTTCAGCCGGTTTTGCGTGATTGAGTAACAAACATACAAACTTTCACATTAATTAAGTAGTAGGACAAAACAAAAACATTGTGTAGCTGTTCCAAATTCAACTAACCATGTGTATTGGGCACTTTCCATTATTTTCAATGTTACTTTGACATCCCATACTAAAAACTCGCCCTGTATATCAAATAAATTAATCATTACTACTTTCTGAAAGCTTGATAAATTGAATCTGTTATCAAAAGTTATTGAAACGGCAGGTTTTTTTAATCCTTAAGTTTTTTAGGATTTCGTACCCAAAGGGTGCCAATGGGACCCTATCACTAAGGCTGTTCGTCCTTCGTCACGGGGCTGTATCTTTCGAACCGTAATAGGTAGACACTTGATATTCACAGAGTGTGTACTAAATAAATGGCCACAATATCAAGAAATGATAAAAAAAAACTACTTTTTGTTCTCAAGCTCTAATACGTAGTGTTAAACTATTGTACGGAGGTACGGAACCGTTCGTGATTCCGACTCGCACTTGCTCAGCTTTCTTAAAATCCTATGGGCAATTAGTACTTCGATTACGTAGCTACTTATTTTTACCCGATTTCTAAAAGGAGGAGGTTATCAATTTGGATATTTATACATTTTTGTTTAAATCTTGTTTTTTTTTTGCCTACTAATTATGTGCACCTCTACCAACACAGCGTTAAGGCTCTTACAAACTGGCGCGATTCGCCGCGCGACGCGAATTTTAACAAAACAATTTCTGAGAAAACTTCACGGTGTACAATGCAGCGGCGTCGCGTCGCGCGACGAATCGCCCCAGTATGTAAGAGCCTTTATGCGGCGTTATTTTTTTGTTCTCAAACTTTTTGCTAGTGTTATTCTTCTGTATTTCGACTGTATATTGTCATGCCTTCTAGCAGTCTAATCTCGGCAGTGCAAACACAGGGTGCTATTTAATAAACACTTGTTCCGCGCGTGTTGGAGACATTTCGTAGACTATTTGATACCGTTTACAAATGTAAAAGGTCAAATAATGATCAAATAATCTAGCTTTTTGGGAAGATTATTTGATCAGGAATTTGTCAGCAGGAGTCTGGATTCTGGATTTGTGCCCGGTTGATGGCAATAGGCTCGGCTCCTATTCCATAGGAGGCCCATTATGAAGATGAAATTATTATTTTATGAGTTGATTCAGTGTAGTATAGTTCGATTCAAACTTAATGGCGGCTTGGAACATGAGGCGAGTCGCTGCGCAGTAACAATTTCATGTGACAGCTGGGGTGAGTGGTGAGGTACTGCGCAGCTAAAAGCTTACTTCCGAGCCGCCATTATAGTAGTAGGTACCTAGTACTCGTAAAAGGCATGCGGTATGTCACCATAGTATTTCTCCAAAGACTAGATAAACCTACCTGCGTAATAAGTAGCATTATCATTCTCTGATAGCATGATCTTCAGTTATACTGGTTATACCGTCTAGACCTGTGATTACTAATCTCCTTAGATTACCATTTTTATTTTTATATTAACTAATAAAATAATACCAGTATTTATTTAAGTCCAACATCAATTTTAACACTTTAATCTTATGGAGTAAAATAATGCTAATTCTAGTGTTTTTATCTAATCGATTATATTTTATAGCACGTAAGGCTTGCTCAATAAATTGAAATGTTCGAAGGTGGTCTATGCACAAAAAAATAATGTAAGTAAGTACGTTACGTCAATAATTTCCCGTTTTTTAAAGCCATTTCACACAACTGTAATTTTTGGACAGTTGACTGCGAGTTGGTAGTCAATTGCATGCATGCATAAACTCATGCCCTCTTCCCATGGGGGTAGGCAGAAATTACAGAACGCGACCTGCTGCGATCCCTACATACATGGGTCATGCCAAAACAAATTAGATACCTACTCAAAAATTATAAAATTTATTCTTTATTACAAGTATCGATCTTTTTGAAACTCTACGCGAATCGTCGCGCGACGCGACGCCGCCGCATTGTTCGCCGTGAAGTTTTCTCAGAAATTGTTTTGTTAAAATTCGCGTCGCGCGGCGAATCGCGCCAGTATGTAAGAGCCTTAAAACGGCTGAACAGATTTGTCACATAGGGTAGCCCATGACCTGGGTTAGGACGTGGGATACCCGATATTCCCACGTGATGTAGACTTATGTTAACCGTGGGCGCAGCTATACATATAAGAATATAAAATCAGTCAGTAATTTTCCTACTCTTTGCGTGTAGATTTATAAAATAAAATTAGCAACATCTGTGATTTTTCTACTACAGAACAATAGTAGTTTAAGAAACTGTTGCATAATGAGCGGTATTAAAACACTCGTGTTTTAATACCACTCATTATGCAACAGTTTAACACACACACACACACACACATTATACTTTGTATACTTGTACACACGGCTACACATCAAGCTAAACATTTCCAGTTTATGCTGATCCCGCATTGTGTAGGATTTCCGTACTATGCGAGGTCAGCTTATATTGGAAATGTATAGCTTGATGTGTAGCCGTGTGTACCACAATCTCATAGTTTTTATAATTTTCTTTGGAGTTTGTATCGCAAGCATCGTTCGTTCGTTCGTTATGGAGTTTGGTTTCCGCACTTAGTCCTTAAAAGGTGGACCATTGTGCGTGAGCCATGGCGGCTATCGTGGTTACTCCAACCAGCCCACCTCCCTCCAGAAGCTAATTAAAGCTCCTGGTCTGTTCAGAACATCTGTGAAGGATCTGGGTGCCCCGAGGGTTTCTGTTCTGATCTGGGTTACACCGGTGCATTCGAAGAGCACGTGCGCGACAGTTTCCTCGGCCTCCATGCATGCCCTGCACAGAGGACTGTCTGTAATGCCTATTGTGTGGAAATGTTTATTTAGCGAGCAGTGCCCCGTGATGGTCCCCGACACCAGGCGCAGGCCGTACCTGTCCAGGCGTAATAAACGCCTGGTCAGCCTGCTATCCAAAGATGGCATAGCTTCCCTGGACTGCCTGCAGCCCGGTGCCGAGGTCCACCAGCTCCCTGCCTGTGTGTGGGTGAGCTCCTGTAGCCACCTGCGTATTTGGTTGAAGGGGATGGGTACAATAGGTTCGGGTCCACAGACTGCCGTGCTAGAACCTCTTCTGGCAAGTTCGTCAGCTGCGTCGTTACCTAGGGATCCGCTGTGTCCTTTAATCCATTGTAGTGTCACCGTGTTGCGGTTAGATACTGTTACTCGCTCTAGTGCATTGTGACATTCTAGTGTTAGCTTTGAGGTGATGCATTTTCTTTTTAGGGATTGGAGAACTGAGGCACTGTCAGAGAGTATACGTATTTGGCTGTCCGTGACTCTCCTGGCTTCTAGGGCGTAGACCGCTAGAATGATGCCCACACACTCCACCTGGTAGACGGTGTTGAGCCTCCCCAGCGGGCTGGATATATTTATGTTGAGGTCGTGTGAGAAGACTCCGACTCCGGTACCGGAGTCGGTCTTCGATCCGTCCGTGTATACTCTCATTTCCTTCGGTCCTGAGTAGTCACACTGTTCTTCTGTGAGTACTATACTGTAGTGCCTTTGGAAGTGGTGTGTTTTTGGGGCTTTGTCGCAGGGTGATGCCATCATTGGCCGTCGCTTAATCGCATGTTCCTTTATACTTGTGTGTTTTACTCTGGAGTCTTTACTTAGGGTACCTGATAAATGGAGCCTAAAGGCGGCCAGGGCCGCCTCCTCCCTCACGATGAGGTGTAGAGGCGGCAGTCCAAGCATTGCCTGTAGGGCAGCAGTAGGTGCGGTTCTCATGCTGCTAGTGATTGCCACGCATGCGAAGCGTTGCAGTCTTTCGAGGTCTTTTTGGGCTGTGCTCAGGTCCGTCCTGGGCCACCAGACCAGTGAGCCGTAAGTGATAATTGGTCGGATGACTGTAGTGTATAGCCAGTAGGTGATCTTGGGACTAATCCCCCAGTTCCTGCCAAGCAGTCGTTTACATTGCCACAGGGATATACTGGCTTTTGTAGTGATATAGTTGGTGTGTTTTGCCCAGTTCAGCTGTTTATCCAAATAGATGCCCAGGTATTTGGTTTCAGTAGATAGGCTTAGGTTTACTCCGAAGAATCGTGGTAACTGTAGTGTTGTTAACTTTCTCTTTTTTGTGAAGAGAAGCAGTTCAGTTTTTGCTGGGTTTACTGAAAGCTGGTGTCTGTCACACCATTCCTCCACTATCTTCAAGGCTTGGCGCATGAGGTTGCACAGAGTGTTTTCGTGAGTGCCATTGATTATTATGGTTATGTCGTCGGCATAGCCTACCGTGTAGTATCCTTTGTCGTTAAGTGTTTTGATGAGGCTGTCCACCACAAGGTTCCATAGTAGCGGCGAGAGGACGCCCCCTTGTGGGCAGCCCTTCGCCACGATGGCCCTTGTCGTGTCATTCACTGTGACCTGTACCGCCCTTTGTTTGAGCATGTTGGTGATCCAGCCTCTCAGAGTCGCGTCTATGTTGTGTCTGTCGAGGGCTATGTTGATGCTTTTGAACGTGGTTTTGTCAAAAGCGCCCTCGATGTCAATGAAAACGGCTAGTGCGGAGCATTTGTGATCTACTGCGCATTCGATCTTAGAGACCACGCTGTGCAGCGCGGATTCTGTTGAGCGACCTGTGGAGTACGCATGCTGTTGTCTGTGGAGAGGTTTAACTCGGAGAGGTCCATCCCGGATGTGCCTGTCGCAGAGTCTCTCGAGGGTTTTCAGTAGGAAGGATGTTAGGCTTATAGGCCTATAAGCCTTGGGTTGTGTATAATCTGGTTTGCCAGGCTTGGGTATGAAGATAACCTTCACTTCGCGCCATGCGACAGGTATATATCTGAGTGCTATGCAGGCTCGATAGATCTCCACCAAGTGTGGTGTTACGTGATCTACCCCCCACTGCAGTAGGGCTGGGAAGATGCCATCCAGTCCTGCGGACTTGTATGGCTGAAAGGTGTTTATAGCCCACTTTATTCGGTCTTCTGTTACTATATTGTGGGCTCTAGACCAGTCTTGATCCGTTGAGTTCCATTCTGGAACCGCCTCCCATGTCCGTTCCTCTAGGAGTGTACAGTCTGGGAAGTGGGTCTCAAGGAGGACTTTGCTGGTTTCTTGGTCGGTTTGGGTGTAAGAGTTGTCAGGTTTCTTCAGCGCGCCAAGGGTTCTGTCCTGGTCGGTTGACAAAACCTTCCTTACCCTTGCTGCTTCGTTATTTGTCTCGATGGATTCACAGAATTTCCGCCATGCTGTTCTTCTGGCGGTTCTGATTTTCTTCTTGTATGTATATTGGGTCTCTTTGTATTGCTCCCAGTCAACCGGAAGTCTAGTGTTTTTCGCTCTGTTAAATTGTTTGCGTAGTGTATCTCTGAGTTTACTAAGTTCGGCGTTCCACCAGGGGTTTCTTTCACTCTTGGTCCGCGGCGCTCTTAGCTTGCAGCATGCATGATATGCCTCTGTGAGGTATTCCGATAGCTTTGTTAACGTGTATTCCAATTGTGCTTGGTCCCGTATGGTAACCCGCGATAGGTGCCTCACCAAAAGTGAGGCCAGGAGGCGTTTGTACTCGGGGACGTTTGTACGTCGCGGGTTACGCCTCGGTGCGGGTTTCCTTGTGTTGTCAGTTAATGTAAAACGTATTCTTCTGTGGTCTGAACAAGAAGGCTCGTCCGATACGTGCCAGTTTGTTATAAGGTTTGTCGCGTTTTCCGTAGCAAGTGTTAGATCTATGATCGTTTGACCTCGGACTGTGACCCAAGTGGGTTCGGAGCCGCGGTTAATAATGTTAAGGTTAGTGGAGAACAAATAGGTGGATAGTACCTCTCCTCTAGGGTTCGGTGTGACGCTGCCCCAGAGCGGGTGATGGGCGTTCGAGTCGGTGCAGATGATCAGGTCCAAACCGGTGCGCTCGCAGTGTTGCACTAGGTCGGCCATCTCCTTTGGCGGGCAGTCTGTGTCCTCGCCTGGCATGTATACCGAGGCCAGTACAACATCCGGAACGCTACATGCGGTTTGGAGCCTGACAGCCGTCAGGTCTCTGGAACAGAATTGGGTGAGTAGTGTGATAAGAAATTCTTTGGGTACATAGATGCAAGTTCTTGGCTTGTCTGAGGTGTGAGTGTTGAGGATTATCTTACCTCCGATGTTACCAAGGCCACATACTCTATTGTTCCTGATCCACGGCTCTTGGATCAGTGCGATGGTTCGGGGCTTTACCTCCAGCGCCCTGCGTAAGCTAGCCGTGGCAGTCTGGCTATGTTGGAGGTTTGTTTGGATGATGTTGAGGGGCGATGACGACGGTGGAGTGGAGTTAGTCGGAGATAGATCCATCGGACAGTTTCTCCGCCTCCTCCACTCTGTATCGGTCTTCATGTTGAACGTCCGGCGACGAGGCAAGCAGTTGCTCGCTCCAGCCAGGTGATGTGGGCGGTATGGTGTCGACGTCGTCGGCCATTGCCGCTCGGGCCATGACCTCCTCAAGTCGGTCCATGTCCGTGTCATTTGTCGGTGTCGCCGTCAGTATCGTCGTCTTCCCGTCTGTGCTGTCAGTCTGGGTGTCAGCGGGTCGGGTCGTGGGCCAGAAGCGAACGTATATCGACCCTAGTAGGTACGATATCCGTCGCTCCCGTCCCAGGACCCTTTCTGCTTCCTCCGGTGGCAACCCTAACGTGAGATAGGTCCCGTTATTGTCACCACCGACGGTAGTCGCCCTGTACAGTGACCACCTGCCTATGTCGTACCAAGTATTCTGCCGGGTCAGAATGCTGTGGAGCCGGGCCACGTCACCCCTGTAGCGAGGGACGAAGAGCGAGGCTCGGACACGGGTGGGCACGTCTGTCTGTCTCATCACTGTCAGCTTCAGGTCTGTGTCTGGGAGTACAATTTTGGGCACGTTCTGGGTCAGCCAGGTCAAGGCATTTTCGTCCTCGCACCATATCTGCACTGTGCCCTCCGCTACCCGAGGGTATCCGCGGAAGGCCGGGAGTGGTGTCGTCAAGTCTGTGTCCATGACCAGGTTCTCTAGGTCAGTCTTGATGTGCTCGGCCTCTTCCTTGGTCAGGTCTCTACCAGGCGGGGGGAAGCAGATTGCTACGGCAAGCCGCGCAGGAATATCCTTTGTGGCCCGCGCGTAGGTTCTCTGACCTCCCTGAGCGGAGTGGGTCCTCACGCGCTTGGCGTCCCCCTGTAACGTACTCGGTGAAGCCGTGTCGTTTGGGCGCTCCCTCTTCGCCGGCCCTGTACCACTCGGTCCTGGCTGCGGCTTGGAGGTGCCAGGCAGGGTGTTGGTTGCCAGCGACGCCTGGCGCGAGGAACCAGCCCGCCTACCCCTGGCTTGTTTAGATCGAGGCCGGTCGTGGGTCATGTCCGTGTTTTGGGGTCGGCTGGCGGCCCCGGCAGAGTCTGTCGCGTGCGGGGGCACTTCGCGCTGGGTTGCCCCTTCGCGTACCTGCCCTCGCTTGCTTGGGTCCACGACTGGCTGTGTTTCGCGCTGGGTTGCCCCTTCGCGTACTTGCAGCTGGTCGCGTGGATCCGCGTCCGGCCCCTTTTCGCGCTGGGTTTCCCCTTCGCGTACTTGTGGCTGGTCGCGTACCATCGCTTCGGCGTCCGATCGCGCTTCGCGCTGGCTAGTGCCTTCGCGGGTATTGCGCTTTCGGTCGCCTACTTTCTTCTCCCGGGCTAAGACTTTTCCGCGCTTTCTCAGCAGGCGTACTTTGTCAACTTCAACCGGGAGATTTGTGGAGCTGCCAGGTCCATCATTCTTCCCCGTCTCTGTCTGTTTGTGCTGGTCTTTGTCATTGTCCGGGTAATTGATGCTGGTCCGCACGATGCTCTGTTGCCAGACGCTCGTCGGAGGCATACTTCGTGTAGTGGGTGTCGGCGCGTGGGTCGCAGCCGGAGTCGTGTCAAGTGGCGCGTTAGTCGCAGCCGAGGTCGAGGGTGTTGGCGCTAAGTCAGCAGCCGTATCGCAAGCATTGTTAAATAATTTTGCTGAAAAGTGTTTCAGTACATTTCAATAACAGAAATTAAAACAAACTTGAGTGAGACATAATGTCTGGGTGCAAACCTGTAAACGACTTACGCAGTTTATTCGTTTATAACTTAAATGTAAAAAAGCTTATCATAATAATTTAATAAACATTAAAGATTAACTTTATGACTTGCTGAATAATATTAACGACCATGGATTATTTTTGTTTAGCAAAAGATTTAAACAGAATTTTTAATCAAATACAATAAATACTTAATGTCACCTTTGCTTACTAATCGTGACTTTTCGCGTGCTATCACTATACTATCCTGCAGCTGAATACCAGTATTTTACATGGAGCGACTGCCTATCTGACCTCCACAACCCAATAACTGGGTAATACGATACCCCTTGGTAAGACTAGTTGTCAGACTTTCGGGCTTCTGACGACCGGTAACAACTGTCAAAGATCCACGAATGACAGCCGGGACCAACGGCTTAACGTGCTTTCCGAGGCACGGAGGAGTCTCGGTATGTAAAGATGGCCACCCATCCACGGACCAACCCCGGCAAGCGTAGCTTAACCTGATGGATCGACCCGTTCTGTTATTATTTAGCCATGAGCTGCTACGAATGACAGTATAAATCACAGTAAAAGTACCTTTATGTAAGTAACATACCTAGTACTTGTATGTAAGTCGATAATTTAAAGCCTGCCTTCTGTAATTTATAGAGTGCACTAGACTAAACCTGAGTATGTACCTAACTCTATACATTGTGATTTTTTGTGTACATAGTTACATACATCTTTGTTGGAGGTCCCCAATAAATAAATAAAGAAGGCTGGAAAATAATTATTTGTAGACTAAGAAACAAAGTATTGGTAGGTAAACGATTCCGTGATAAATTGTTTTAAGTTTCTAATCAATTGTGTACTAATACCATGGGCATTGTGCAATAACTTCTGTATCGCAATCTTCGCCTAGTACGTGTTCACAAGTGTTGATAAAACAACAAAATATATTGTAAATAATGTCAATAGTATACATACTTTAGATATACTAAGAATTACAAGCATACTGTGTCTGATCACAATCAGGGCTTTGCACTTCACTTCAAATTAGGAGTGAGGCGTATTTATCGTCACAGATAGAAATCACAGATATTAAAAAATAGCAGATAGCAATTGCTCCTAACGATAAAAAATATCTGTTACTTAAAATCACAGATCCTCAAGACTGTTACCGCGGCTGTTACTGTTTAAACTTCGGATACGATTTTTGACTTTAACGAAAAGAAATAAAGAAGATATTCAATTGAGTTTAATACGTATTTATCATCCGTACAAAAATAACAGACTGTTATTTTATAACAGATAGATACGATTTTCGACTTTAAAGCAAAAGAAATAAAGAAGATATTCGATTGAGATACGTATTTATCGACCGTACAAAAATAACAGGCAGTGGTTTAATCTCAGATATTTGGATCTGTTATTTTTTTTTCAGTCACAGTGATAACAGATATCATCTCTACTTCAAATCAGTCTATCGGTATGACAACGTTTCATATAGGCTAAGAGTACTTAAATGCAGTAAATCTATCGATTTACTGCATTTAAGTAGTAGTATTTTTTTGTGTTCTCATAAGTCGGATAGGAACTTGGACAGAGGGTGTTAAGAGCGTTTACGCTGAAAGTTGGCAACGTCGCAAATAGATGTCAAATATTTGACATCTTTGCAACAAAAAATAGATGTCAAAAAAGGGATTTGGAAGTTTTCAAAATGCCTTTTTTTACACCTAAAACTAAATATTCGGTGTTACCTACGATATTATTTATTGCATTTCATAATCAATATTTTAAACAGTTAGCTAGCCATATTTCATATTTCCATACAGTATATATTGCCAAATTAATAAAAACAGCGAAATATTTGACATCTATTTGCGACGTTGCCAACTTTCAGCGTAAACGCTCTTAAGGATGTTTTTAGTCTCAAGAAATATGGTGGGGGCTCATGGCTAAGTAATAAGAGCCAAAAGGTTTGATTCGTGGTTGATCCGTGAATGAATGACGCATCTATTTCATACTGAGACTCTTCCGTGCCTCGGAAAGCACGTTGCTGGTCCCGGCTGTCATTTATAGATCTTTGACAGTCAGAAGAAAGTCTGACAACCAGTCTTACTGGTATCCTGTCACTGAATAACTGGGTTGTGGAGGTCAGATAGGATCGCCTCATTTAAAATACTAGTATTCAGCTGCATCCGGTTAGTCTGGAAGCCGAGTCCAACTATGTTGGGAAAAGGCTAGGCAGATAGTAGTTAATTGATTCAGGCGTGACTTTGCGGAAATCCATTATAAAATATAATAGACGTAGATATATTTAGTAACCTATTTCGCTTGACTATTCTTCAAGAGTCATAAAAACCCTGTAAGAAATCGACACGTGTTTCACCTCTCAACGGGGCATCTTCAGGATGACGATTGACCTATCGTAAACCAGAACGCGACATGTTACCACACCGAGCGCTGGACGCACAATCACACACAACACACACACACAAACACAGTGGTGAAACACGTGTCGATTTCTTACAGGGTTTTTATGACTCTTGAAGAATAGTCAGGCGGAATAGGTTACTAAATATATCTGCGTCTACTGTATTTTTTAGGCAGATAGTAGTCATAACATCCGCCACTCCTTTTACATGGTACAAATCAGTTCTCTCTAGGGTGCTAATATAGAAGATAAGATATGCTATGAAATTATCGAGAATGAATGAAACAGGAAAGTGTAATGAACAAATTCCTATCAAACTTACTCATAACCAAAGATAATTTTCCCAATTATGATTCATTGCGCACTTATAAGTTACAATAACATTTAAAATGGTTAAATTAACATTGTATTTTTCTTAAATGACGTCGTTTCGATGATAATAATCGTTTAGAAACAAAGGTTCACTTGTATAAATACTGAATTGTTTATGTACGTCTTAATATGTATACAGTCTGATTTTTCATGCTTAGGTACTTACGACCTTCCCATTGAAAACAGTCATTTGTTCCCACTTGGTTGGATTAGCAATAGCTCGGATTCTGCACTTCGCCGGATTCTCACTTCGCCGGATTCTCACTTCGCCATATTGTCACTTCGCCGGATTTTGAACTTCGCATTCAAAATTGGGAAAATACCGCAGCACGACAGCAGAGATAGTAACATAACATCAAGCCGGTTTTTTCCGAAGGGTTAGTCAGAGGTGTACCTATCCTGCCAGGGTTGCGGAATAGTCCGAAAGGGATACCGGGACCCTGGCAACAGGCAACTGAAGGAACACGGGTGGGTTTTAGTCAGTAAGAGTCTGACACGCCCTTCCGCTCCGCCCAGAGCGGGAGAAGTCATTTGATGATTTCACACCCAAAAAAAAAAAAAAGAGGTGTACCTATAAGTAGGTACTTACCCACATTTCACCAGTTATTAAGTCCCATGTAAAGGGGGGCGAGCTTATTGCCATCTAATGAGCACGGGCAGACTCCGGGCTGCTACTGAGAAATTCCTGATGGAAAAACCCAATAACACTTTACTCCTGGACCCAAGAGAACAGGGAGAATTGTTTATTAATAAAATATTATAAAAATAAAACATCGAAAAGAAAAGAAGGATTTTCTAAATGTCTACAGTTAAAAGAAACCGGCTAGATTTAATAACGCAGCTGGGATGATTTTTTCCCAAAAACAAAATTAACATTGTAGTTGAAAGACAATTTTCTCCCCTTCGTATCCATATACTTACGTCTCGGCCAATTCTCCAACTGCAAAGATTCCGTTTTTCCTTTTGAGGTACGGAACCCAAAAAATTCAAGAACTAGAAAATGTTCGCCTTTTAAAACCTATACCCACTCTTAGCACTAAACCAACCCTTTTTACAAGCTTTATATTAGTTACTGCAATTTTCATCCATTTTTCAAGCAAATCCGATTGAGCTGAAACATAGCATACTTATACAACTATCGAGACATTTTGTTAATTTTTAGCTAAAAACAGAGTAAAGAGAGAAAATTCATGAAAGAATATAAACGTCTGGTGCTCTAACCTACCTAGTGCGTTCTTTCAGCTTTACCGCGTTTTTATTACTTAGTCGTAGACGCACGTAAGGGTGAAATAAAAGTAGGTTACTAGGCTACACCACTCTGCTTACATGACTTACAGATTTAGAGTGGGTCTGAAGACTGTTAAAGCTCGTTCTAAGGAGTTAAGCTTTTTTTTTTGCCAAAGTCGGGAATTTAGAGAAAAAACGGGATATTCCACTTTCACCCTCCACTCTGTCCTACCAGTGGGACAAAGTGGAATATTTACAATTTTGTCGTCCACTGTGTCCAACAAACAACAACAACTGTGTGTGACAATTATCGTGCTATTGATTGACATGCTATGTGAATCAATATCACGATAATTGAAAGAAAGGCGTTCAAACAATTATAAATGAATAAAAACCCCACAATGTTCACATGCCGAGTTGACATACAAATGAAAAACCAGGAAGTGTTGGAAGGTTAAGTTCAAATGGAAGGAAAAACGATGATTTTCCTCAAGCATTATAATATAGATAATTAATTAAACGGTATATGTCAATGATCTTCGTTAACGTGACCAAGGTTAATTGACAAGTTTATTGCCTTTTGTGATATTGGTTTAGTTACTAAGTAAACTGAGATAATTATTAGTCTTTGAGGCATTAAGTAAGATGATTTGAGGGGCTCGTGGCTAAATAATAACAGCCGCACGGGTCGATCGAAGGTTAAGCAACGCTAGCCACGGTTGGTTCGTGGGTAGGTGACCATCCACTACATATCAAAATCCCTCCGTGCCTCGGAAAGTACAAATTATTCCACTTTGCCCCCCAAACCACCCAGCCGTGCCAATGGTGGGACAAAGTGGAATGCCTAAAATTTTGCAGTGGAATCTGCCCCACTACTAGTTCGATTTGGTGGGGCAGATTCCACTAGTCTTGTTGGGGTCTGCCGCACTGGGGTTGGCATATCACAATTTGATTAAATAGGTATGCTAGTATCTTATAAATGTTTGGAAAAACAATTATAAAATACGTTATGTGGCAGCAATCGCTTTTCTAGGAGACCGTAGCTTTCGCAATCATTTTTACTTCGTTAAATGTGGGTAATAATGTTCACATAAATTATGACTTATGTTAGATACATAAGTACTTACCCTTTATAGCTACCAGGGACCTATTTCTGTTTGTAAAATAAATAATTCATAAACCACCTATCAGTGCCATCTAGCGGCACGTTCTCGAAACACTAGATGTGATCGATACCTTTCTGAAAATCCATTTGTTAAATCCTCCTTGCTGAAACAATTTAATTAGTAAAATATTTATTTTTTAACGGACCAATAGGTACTGTCCCACTTCTGGGCAAAGATCTTCCTCATTATTGTCTGACATGACTAGTTAGGCGTCGGAATTAACAATAATAATATTATTATTGCTGTTTTTCAGATAACCTTTTGCATGTCACGTTCAAAGATATTTATATTAAGGGAAAAGGCCTTTTACCTATAATATTGTTACGTTATTTTATGAGGTAGACACTTCCTTACTATTTTGTTATTTAGTCTTAGGTTCCACTTTTCCATCAGGTGATCTCACCAAGCCAAGAGCTTCCTCGTAGTGGATAAAAAAAATACTACAAAGAATATGCTGCGACTTCAGTAATTTTTTAAATGTAATAATTTAGGTGTTTTTAGCTAGATATGAAGACTTAGTCAAAAAGTAAAAACAAAATCGTACTTACGTAATTTTAATAATCAGTAGCGTAAATATTCTAACCAATATTACAAATGCGAAAGTGAGTTTGTTTGTTGGTTACGCTTTCACGCAAAAACGGCTGAACGGATTTGGATGACATTTGGCACATGGGTAGACCAAGACCAGGAATAGGACATAGGATACTTTTTATCCCGATATTCCCACGGGAAGCACGCAGCTAGTATAGTTATATAGTTTTGAATATTACTAGTCCTTCGGTCTCGATCGGTGAAGGAAAACACCGTGAGAAAATCTGGACTTAGGTATAGTTGATATTACGTCTGAAATCACTGGTCTTTCGTCTACATAAAGTTCATGTCAGTTCCATAACAATATGCAATAATAATAATTTATTATTTAGAAATCTCCTAACCTTGCACACAAGACGCCTACACAAAATGAAATAGTTACCTACTCAATGGCCTTCACCGTTGTATAATAACAAACCATTTCGTATTTAACTACACTTTTACTCTTAACTAATGCAATAAATGCAAATAGTTTATCAGTATCACTTAGATAGTAAATGCAGTTCAACTCATAAATAAAGACATTATCTCTAGGTACCGGGCAGTAAACAGAATATACAACTTTACCCTCATTACGAAGCAAACATCATTTATAATAGTAATGATAAAGAACTGCACTAAGCGTTTGTACGTTATGTTGAACAGTACCCTCCAAAATGTGAAAGGAATAAGCAGTTTTGAGTGTGTTGACTAACGCGACGTTAATACGAAAATCTATTTTGTTTTTGTTTACATTCAAAATCTAAAATGGAACATAAATCGTGAAGTGTCATCGCGGTTTGACTTTGTTTTTTTTTGAACGCGCTCGGAATTTGAATTCTGCTGTTTGTTTTTTTTGTTTATAAAAAATACGAATTGTTTATCTAATAAAAATGTGACTTTTTAGTTGTGACGCGTGTGAAATTAAATATTATGCGCGCAAAACAATGTGTGAAGTGAAAATTATCAGTTAAATTAATAATCACATAAGATCTTTTCGTGATAGTTGAATAAACAATCCAATTACTTACGTTTGTAAAGAGATTTTTTCATGAATTCCTTTTAATGAGGTGTTTTTTTCGATAAGGAAATTGTTGTTCCGCGATAGAATAGCAAACTTGATCGTTTCTTAGTCTTTGTGTAGCTACCAAACGTTGTGTTTCGTTTTAAACGAGCTGAATTAAATAAACCTCTTATTTTTTTACAATTTATTCGTTAAAAACATAGATATTTGTTAAATTTTGTCGCTAAAATGTCTGTTATAAACATGGGTGCTAAGCTGGAGATAATGTTCAGTAAAGTCTTCAAAAGAATGGATGGATACACTATCATAGGTAAGGTATTTATTTCTTACATTTTTATGTTCATTTCCTTATCCGTGATGTCACTAATGGAAGATTATCAAATAGTTTACTTAAATTGTTTAGGCAGAGATGTACCTATAGTACTCCGACATTTCGCCAGATGTTCAGTCCCATGTAACGAATGGGGGGCCAACATTAAAAAAAAAAAAAAAAAATATTTTAACAATAGGTTTTTTAATTTGAATTAATAAGTAATTAGGTAACTATCGTTTACCTACTTACTTATGAATTCTAATTAAAACTGCCTCACGGTTAAGTGGTCACAATCGCGGCTGTCGGATCAGCCCTATGTTTCATTCCAAGTTTGAGCAAATTGTATTTCTCTGTTATGGATTTCTGGTTAGATTGTACCCAATTTTAAATGTGTCCAATTTTTTATCTAAATTATCTCAAGCTGTTAAAAAGTCAACTGCTTTGATTGGTAACATCGAATAAAATAACTTGTTAATTTTGAGATATGGCAACATAAATATAGGCTTCAAACCCTTTGTTTCGACTTACTACCACAAACAATAATATAATCCATCCACATTATAAATTCGAAAGTAACTCTGTCTGTCTGTCTGTATGTTACCTTTTCACGCCTAAACCACTGAACGGATTTCCATAAAATTTGGCAAGGAGATAGATGGCATCCCGGGAAGGACAAAGGCTACTTTTATCGACATACCACGCGGGCGAAGCCGCGGGCGGAAGCTAGTTATTAATAAAATGACTAGTCCCATAATGGAAAAGTACGGGACTAGTAATTTTATTAATAATTATATTATTGTAATAAGGAAACGGATGCTTATAGGGAACACTGACCGTTCGCGATAGCCAGTCACTACTACTAGTTCTAGTATATCTTACTAGGTACGTATGTAGTTATAATCACAATATGGTCACAACAGAGAGGGCCAGTTACAAACTAGATATCAGTCAATATCAGACTGAGAGAGAGAGATATCAGACAGATAGTCAGGACTGATATCTAGTTTGTAACTGGCCCTTAAAATATTTAAGACGAATGTTCAGCAGATAGACAAATACCCTTTTCATTAACAATAGGAAACACCTAAATGAAGGTCTTAATAGTGAACTGTTGGATTGTCAACTCTCGGCACTGAACCGAAAGTTGAAAATACAACAGTGCGCTGTTATTTAGGTATCACTTAGGCTGGTTGTCACTGCAGCAATCGTAACCAGTCGTGTAAAATTATTTAATTTTATGTACTAATTTTATCGTTTTATCAATTTTTTTATATATACAGGGTGTTAGGGTAAACACCGTTATCCTTGCAACCAGTGGTTTGGTTTCATTTATAGAACGTAAAATCAATGGAAAATTATAACTTTGTTTTTCTTTTTTTTAATTCTACGTTTTACCACAAGAGACGCAAGTTCGTTGTCCTATGCGCTAGGGCAACGAACTTGCGTCTCAACACGGGCGGGGGGTGCGGGATGTGACCTGACCGGCCGCGATCGCGACCCCTCCCTCAGTCCGTCAGCTGTTTCGCTAGAGAGCACGGAGTCGGATAGAAACTTTTTAAAATCTTTTAATGAAAATGACGTTTTTTTTTTGTTGTGTTCTGTCATTTATTATTATATTTAAGTCAACTACCCGTGGTTTGAATGACAAGACTGTTTACCCTTACAGCCTGTATATATTTTTTAATAAATATATAAAAAAATATTAAATTTTATTTTAAATGAAATTATTTATAATTTTTTTTTTTAACGATGTTACTCATAAAAATATCAATTACATTTCATTATAAATCGTGAGCAGTCGGTACACGCTTCATAAGAATAATGCTGACCTATCAGCGCCGGCGACGGTCAGTCTGACAGGAAAACCAGCCAAGGGAAGAACCCAAAGATCCTATGTTCTCATTGTTCTCTGATGATGATGATCAGATAGAATCCTAACTAATGCGAAAGTGAGTTTGTTTATTTGTTACACTTTCATGCTGAAACGGCTGAACGGATTTGGATGTTTGTTCCACAGGTAGAGCATGACCTGGGACATAATGAGGACATAATTATACTTTTTATCCCTGAGGACATAATGATACTTTTTATCCCTGAGGACAATGTCCTCAACAAACAGGGCAACTATAAATGTGTGTTTATAAAACGATCTACTATCACCGATCCATCTGCCAAGCGTACTTTCAAAATAACTAGTTCTTAACATTAGAAGAAGTGGCCATTTTGTCTTGTCATAATGATACTTTTTATCCCGGTAGTATAATCCTGTGGGATAATTTCCGAGCTCCACGCGAGCAAAGCCGCTGGAAAAAGCCAGTATGTAGTAGGTACATAAATAAAACAAAAGACATCTACCCATCATATTATATTTTTTCTAGACACTTTAAAATGTAATGATAGTGGCTTGCAAAACTCTGTAATCATAGTGAATTATTAAGCGATCAGAATGAGAATAGTAATGGCCTTGCGACTGGACTTATTTCACGTGGACGACGATACAACACATTCTAAATCTTACCTAATGCTACTCAATAATGTGAAAGGTAAGTACTCCGGTACTGCACTTCGTTTTACCATTTTGTACTGTTCTTCGTTTTACCAGTTGAGCTTCTCAAGTTCTGAGTTGAGCTCCACTATTGCTGACAAATGCTTGCACTGACTGGACAGGTCCACTCAAATCTGTGTGGTTCTTTCCTCAAAAGACCATTTCAGACACCAATCTACATGGTCTTCATAAATGGCCTGACCAAGATTATGTCTGGACTTTAAAAGAGACTGTGACCTCTGAGTTTGTTTCGGCCTTTCTTCTCAGAGTAGTCAGATAGGAAACGCCGACCTCATCTAGCTTATTTTTACAACTTTATAATATGACGTGTAAAAGTAATTCCAATATCCTATTTACAGAATAAACAATTTCATTTCATTTATTTTGTTTGCTAATTCTGAGTTGCTCCGTAGCAATAGGGTTTATAACACAACTAGCTGCGCCCCGCGGTTTCACCCGCGTAAGTCTCGATCCCGTGGGAATATCGGGATAAAAAGTATCCTATGTGTTAATCCAGGTTATAAGCTATCTGTTTGCCAAATTTCATCCAAATCCATTCAGCCGTTTTTGCGTGATTGAGTAACAAACATCCAAACACACAAAAACACAAACTTTCGCATTTATAATATTAGTAGGATTAGCTATTGCCCGCGACTTCATCTGCGATCCAGGATGAAAGCAGCCTATGTCCTTTTTCGGGTCATGGTCTACCCATGTGCCAAATTTCATCCAAATCTGTCCGTCCGTTTTAGCGTGAAAGCGTAAACAAACTCACTTTCGGGTTTTTTTATAATATTACTATCGTTAGGATTTCTTGCGTATCCCTGTCCAAATATTGCAGGTTGCTAAAGTTAAAAAAAAAATTAAGTAATCACTTATTTTTGGGCTCCTATTGACAAAGTGACCAAAAAGTTTTGTATAGAGCTTACAATAATTAATGTTCCTGCTGCTTTTTGCCTGGAGGCCTTTTCCCGAGCATGAAAAAACATGTCTATAAATTGTCACCCCTTAGGTATTATGGCAATATGTACTCGATCCACGCAATAGTATGCCTTTCACGCTGGAACGGCTGAACGGATTTGGATGTTTGTTCCACAGGTAGAGCATGACCTGGGACATAATGAGGACATAATTATACTTTTTATCCCTGAGGACATAATTATACTTTTTATCCTTGAGGACATAATGATACTTTTTATCCCGAGGACATAATGATCATATAATATTACTATAGTTAGGATTTCTTGCGTATCCCTGTCCAAATATTGCAGGTTACTAAAGTTAAAAAAAAAAATTTAGTAATCATATATTTTTGGACTCCTATTGACAAAGTGACCAAAAAGTTTTGTATAGAGCTTACAATAATTAATGTTCCTGCTGCTTTTTGCCTGGAGGCCTTTTCCCGAGCATGAAAAAACATGTCTATAAATTGTCACCCCTTAGGTATTATGGCAATATGTACTCGATCCACGCAATAGTATGCCGTTCAAATTGGATGAAGCAACCAAATTCAATCACGTTAACACAAAAGTAAATCGTGTCGTACCTTTCATTTCTGCGACTTCCATTATTTGATTAAACCGTGCATTTTAAATACATAATAAATAAATTATTTGCCTGAGGAGCTCGTGGCTAAGTAATAACAGCCGCACGGGTCGATCCATCAGGTTAAGCTACGCTTGCCGGGGTTGGTCCGTGGATGGGTGACCACCTTTACATACCGAGACTCCTCCGTGCCTCGGAAAACACGTTAAGCCGTTGGGCCCGGCTGTCATTCGTGAATAGAATAGAATGAATACTCTTTATTAGGTACACACGGCTACACATCAAGCTATACATTTCCAGTATAAACTGACCTCGCATTGTACGGAAATCCTATACAATGCGAGATCAGCATAAACTGGAAATGTATAGCTTGATGTGTAGCCGTGTGTACACCATAAAAAAGACGTAGATCGTGGATCTTTGACAGTCGTTACGGGTCGTCAGAAGCCCGAAAGTCTGACAACCAGTCTTACCAAAGGGTATCGTATTACCCAGTTACTGGGTTGTGGAGATCAGATAGGTAGTCGCTCCATGTAAAATACTGGTATTCAGCTGCAGGATAGTATAGTGGTAGCACGCGAAACGTCACGATTAGTAAGCAAAGGTGACATTAAGTATTTATTGTATTTGATTAAAAATTCTGTTTAAATCTTACTGTAAATACTGGTATTCAGCTGCATACGGTTAGACTGGAAGCCGACGCCAACATAGTTGGGAAAAGGCTAGGCAGATTAAATAAATAAATTCCTTATTTCCATAAAAAATAGGTTACAAAAAAAATTTTACCCTGGCTCCAGAGCTAGGTTAGAGTACTTGTATTTCAGGAGCCAGTGACTTCTTCCATTAAGGTTATAATTAATAAGCAAGTAGGTATAAGCAGGAATTAAATAAAATTATTTTGTGAACTCAGTGTGGAAGTAATCTTTAAAATTCATCACCTAAAGCGGTTAAATAGGGGTTGAAGAATTTGTATGGAACTTCGTAATTTAAAAAAAAAAATTACGATAGGCAGATTAAATAAATAAATTCCTTATTTCCATAAAAAATAGGTTACAAAAAAAAATTAACCCTGGCTCCAGAGCTAGGTTAGAGTACTTGTATTTCAGGAGCCAGTGACTTCTTCCATTAAGGTTATAATTAATAAGCAAGTAGGTATAAGCAGGAATTAAATAAAATTAATTTGTGAACTCAGTGTGGAAGTAATCTTCAAAATTCATCCCCTAAAGCGGTTAAATAGGGGCTGAATAATTTGTATGCAACATTGTATTTTTTTTTTCCGACGGGTTTGCCACCAGGCAAACGTCTTACACACACATAAGATCACGCCTGTATGGCCCGAGAGGTTAGGCAGAGGTGTACCTATAGATAGTACACCCACATTTCGCCAGTTATGTTTAAGTACCATGTAATGGGGGGCGAGCCACATGACTTGTTTAGCCATAAAGTAGTGCAATGGCCTGCAACGGCCTCGACGACTGCGTCCGTGACATTGCAACTGTCATTTATAAACGTTTCTATTACGTGCACTCTTAGCTATTTAGTTGTCACTTGTTTTGAATAAGGTTCCGTAGCTAATTATCTAATACTAGCTGATGCCCGCGGCTTCGCCCGCGTGGAAGTCGATTATTATATAGTCAAAGTCAAAGTCAAAGTCAAAGTCAAATAATTTATTTTGAAATAGGCATACTAAAGGCACTTTTGAACGTCAAAAACAAAGAAAAAGAACTGATTCTAGTTGCCCCTTCCAAAAGGTAGTTTTCGAATGGAGAAGAATGGGCAAGAAACTACACCGTTACTCTTTTAAAAATAATGTTTTACAATATTTTGTATACATCTATTATGTAATTACATTACATGTGAATACGATGCACCTAGAATACGATTACTGTACCACAATAGATAAAAAGAATTAAAAATGGAGCATTGACAAATAAATTAAAGTATTCCTAACATTTTTACAAGTAATACTAATAAAATAGTGCGTGAGTTTAGGTAATCACAAAATGAAAAATCTATGATATACAAACATTATACAACTAGTTAGGCAACCAGGTTGATTTTGTCCAGACTCGAATAATAACTATACTAAAACCTTCCTCGAGAACCACTCTAGTCATTGGTGATAACAGCATGAAAATCGGTGCAAAAGTTTTTGAGTTTATCGAGAAAAGGCGACAGACAGACGCGGCAGAGGACTTTGTTTTATGATTTGTAAGGATCTTCTATTTAATTTAAAAGAACATTTCTGTAATCGACTAACTTATGGAAGAAATTTTCGGAACTATCGATTTTTTTGAATCTCATACCCAGGTGCTGCACCTATACCACGACGTATTAATGCCACCATTTTTCCTGTGTTAGTTAGACGGAGCTATACAAGGCCGCTAGCACCATCCTTTTTTCGCAGTGGAATAATGATGGCATTTTTTTTTTCTTTTTTTTTTGTTATTTGCCTATTTATTTTGTATCACTATAATGTAAGGGAGGAGCGGAGCCTTCAACTACAGGCATTTCTATGCCTAAATGGAGACTCCTTGACATGCAATGTAACCCAAATTGAAAGGTAATAAACTTATTTAAAAAAAAAAAAAAAAAAAAATTAAGACTTCATAGTCAGCCCCGATCGGGTTTAGGAGAAAATTCGATTATCCTAACTTTAATATTATAAATGCGAACGTGTGTTTGTTTGTTACGCTATCACGCTAAAACTGCTGAATGGTTTTCACATTAATCGATGCACATGTGTAGACAATGACCTGGAGAAGGACTTATGCTACTTTTTACCCTTCGTCGAATGTTATAAATGTGAACGTTATTTTTGTTACTGATTCACACAAAAACGGCTGAACGGATTTGCATGAAATTTTGCACACAGATAGTTTATGACCTGGATTAACATAGGATACTTTTTATCCTTGTTAATGAGATGGCTTACCGACTGATATCAATTTATATTAAAACTAGCTTCTACGTTTGTTAGTTCTCTCTGGACCCTATTCTGAAGTCACTGAAGAACACATAAATCTCTGTTTAAACGAAAGGTACATATAAAATAATTTATCAGATTCACCCAATGTGACCGCCCCGCTAATCGCTTTTTATGTGACAGATTACATTTCTAAAAATAAGTACTACTAATGTTATCAGCTTATCTATCATTATTTAATTAGGTAAGTATTGCCACGAGTCGGATATTACATTGTAGTGCCTACTTAAAAAAGTAAAATATTTTTACTTAGGTAATCTATTAATACAAAAATCTGTTATACCTACTTAATTTAGGTAAGTAAATGAAAAAAATTGTTATAAAAAGATCTGTTATACTTAATTCAGGTAAGTAAATGAAGAAAATTTGTTATAAAAAATCTTTTATACTTAATTTAGGTAAGTAAATAAAAAAAAATTGTTATAAAAAATCTGTTATACTTAATTTAGGTAAGTAAATGAAGAAAATTTGTTACAAAAAAATCTGTTATACTTAATTTAGATAAGTAAATGAAGAAAATTTGTTATAAAAAAATCTGTTATACTTAATTTAGGTAAGTAAATGAAAAAAATCTATAATAAAAAAATAATTTTTATATATTATACATATATTCATATTTAATAATTTAGGTAAGTAAATGAAAGAGATTCATTAATTGCAAAACTGAGAACATTTTTTTTCATAAAACAATGTCTCAATTTCTGGCTTGTACGGGATGATAAATCATTGCTGCTATTCGAGGTAAATGTACTGAAAATATGTTTGTCATGTCATATTTGACATATATGTACTCGAAAATTCGACAACATACAAATTAATACAATCCGTCCAGTAAATTACACACGGCTAGTTACACAAAAAAATAGATCTTTGAGCACAATTACTTTATAAACATTGTACACACCACAGATTTGTATATCTACCTATATCTGTGATATACACTAACTCCTGAATATTCAGACAGAATTCCAAACGTGTTTGTCTCTACAATACACCATAAAAAGACAAAGAAAGCATGAGACCTAACTCCTCTTATAAGATAAATGTTCTAAGTAACTACTTTTTTTATTTTTATAAATTACGTACAAGTGTACATAATTTATGTATTTTAGTGTACTTAATTTATGTATTTTAGTGTACATTTTAGCTTGTATATTGTAACTATAGTACATTTTCTTTTACAATATAATAATTCAAATTCATTTCAAATTCAAATTCATTTTATTTAGCATACACAAAGTTCTTAAATATACAAGTAGCATGGTATGAAATTCTCACTAACGGAAGATTTAAACAGATTAGACACCGGGTCCCAAACTAGGCACAGCCTGTATCTTGGTGTAACTGTAATTACAGTAACTACTGTACCTATCTATACGGACTTTAGAAACAGAAGGAGGTTATGCATTCGAGTTTTTTTTTTGCCAACTGTACTTAACACACGTTGTATTTACTTCTTTTTGGTTGAGTAATCTAAAAAGCATACATCAGCATTACCTATACTTATGCATGTCAACATTCGTTACCCAGTGTATGACGATCGAAATGATTGCTTTGGAACACGCAAACATACGCTACATACAAAATGGCCGCCTTTTCCCTTAGTCATTGAGGTTTCACTGTAATTTCTGATGGTCTGATAAGATTCCTGTTCTTGATGTGGCCGTGACGGGTGTAAAGAGCTAGAAATATGTGTAAAGACCTTGTACGTAGTGGAAGGAAAAAAAAAGCGGTTGGCGCAGTGGCTGAACTATTGATCCTGATAGATCGATCTTTCGCTGATAGACGTCATGTTTGGGTGTTAGATGCATGAAAATCACCCCAAGCAACGTTTGCAAAATCCCCTAATCTTACGGGATCAATGATTTTTAATTTTTAATTTTTATTATTACCTAAGAACAACAAACAGCTACACTTTACAATATTACAAACAGAAAACATCAATAACTTAAGTAATAATGTAATAATATGAGTTCTTATTATAACTTCAATATCAATGTTCATTTAGGTATTCATTATTTTCAAATAATTCAGTAGTTACTGACTGTCTTCAAAGGACTATCTTTAACTTTGCAATCTCATATTACAAGAATATTGCTTTTCTTTCCATCATGCACGTTTTTTTTTGTATCATCATTATTTTATTCCAATTTATTTGTGGTCGGCGCAACATGTCTTTTTCTTCCATACTTCTCTATAAGTCGTCATCTCAATAGTAACTCCCTTTCTAGCCATATCATCTTTCACACAGTCCATCCATCGTTTCTTTGGTCTTCCCCTACTCTTATAGCCATTATTTATACTCAAAACATGTTTTTCTTGTATCATATAATATTGTTTCACGTGAATTATGAAAACAATTACGCCGTTTTCCTTTACACGATTCCGAGAAATGAGTTGGAGATTAAATTCTCTACCTATTATGTAAATCAATTGAAGTCGACAATGTAAATTGTAGGAAACAATTTTCATCATAAGGCAGTTTCAAGATGAAAAATATTTCATTTCACGTAGATAAGCTTATAAAACACTGCAATGTCAAGAAAATTTAGATGGATTTCTCCTTATCTGCCTCGTGGGTCTAAGCGCTGCTGCTGATTTCCAGGTCAGCCAATAGGAATTTCTCAGTAGCAGCCTAAAGTCTATATTTGTGCCCGGTTTATGGTTATTGCTATAGCTCGACCCCTATTACATGTGACATACTCGCAGCGCAGTACCCTATCCCTCACCCCCGCTGACACATTCAATTGTTACTGCATAGCGACTCGCCTCATGTTCCGAGCCGCTAATCGAACTGTCACTTCGTCATTGTTACTTTCGAATGTTAATCTCTCTCTTTGCCTAGCCTTATCCCATTTCATTTGGGGTCGGCTCTCCTCGTAATTCTTCGCTAGATGTTTCGGTTCTGTTTCGTCGAGTCCTAATTTTAATTTTCTCTTGAAAATTTCCTGCTATTCTTTCATCAAGACCATCATCAATTTGCATAAAAACAGCATTTCAATAAATCATAAACATCAACAAAGACGGTAAAGTTTTGCAGTAATTACTGCTAATTAATTTTCTCATAAAGATCTTATTTACCTTACATAAGGCAAGGTTGTTCAAACAATGCAGTTCTCTTTCACTCAAGGAACCCTACTTCTGGCTTATTTGACCTTCGGTGACTAACTTTCTCGTCATAGCATGCAATAGCTTGAACAATTTATGCATTAACGAAAATAAAATGCTGATTTTATAGTCTCCAAGTTTTATTTGGTTCGGTTTCTTTTGACCTTAAAAAGATGGAAAATTTCTAGCTATAAAGGTCAGGTTATATGATAAGGTGAACTTTGCATTGGCACGTGTATGAAATGCAACGTGAAATTAATTATTAATTGAAATTGACACGACGATAAATAAAAACACTAGCAATACTAATAAATAGTTTAATTTAATTCAATCATTTAATCCGAGCAACAGGACTCATAGTGTTAGTAAAATATGTTACAGAATCAATTTGTGACATCACTGCTGCAAAGTGACAGGCCCAGCCGATACCTCGCAGCAGTGACTCACAAACGCACAATCTAGCCCGCTTGGCCATAGACGGATGCTAGAAGGATGCTGTTGATGCTGCCCCTACTAATAATTCTAACAAAAATATTAAACATTATAGGAACGATCTAATAAATTCTAACATCTCAATAACAAAAGTATTTTTTTCCAACAAACTAAATATGGACCCCCTATGGATTTTGCCAATCTTTGACTAGTAGTGACAAAACGATTGGACAAAGGTTGAATTTTTGTATGCAGACTAGAAATGTCTTATACGAAGTTTAATTTATTGTCATATTTTCGACTCCACCTTTTATAAGGTTTTTGTGTGATTAAAAAAACATTATTTGCAGCAAAAGCCTGGAAAACCTTTGCACTGAATGCTGAATCGAAGGCTTTATTTATTGAACTTTGTACACAATAAGGGTGTAAAGAGGACTCATAGTCTTAGGCTTATAGGGCTTCAGACATTCTCCAACAGTCAACCAAAGCTGGTGGAGAGGTTATTAGTAGAAAACTAAATTTCGAAGTATGTTTTTAGAAAATGATCATGAATTCTTCACCATACGTTCGGTAAGTTAGATTTACTAAGGGCGTATGAGTTATGAGCAAATCAATGTACTTACGAGTAGGTAGATATTTAATATACATACTAAATATTTAGTCGCTTTTACGAGTAAGTCGCTCCATGGGGTAGATTTTATCACCATCAATTTATCTCCTTGCCTTTCATATCGGAATGTATTTACGATTTATATTGGTAGCATAATAAAAATATTAATTTTTACGAAGGACGTACTAAAAGAGGATAAAGTTATGGATAATAATATGATGGTCCTCAAAATGTTCTTCAAAGGGAAATATAATGTGAACTAAAAGCACGTGAAGCCGCTAAAGGTTTAAGTATAGAATAAAGAAAGAAAAACAAAGACAATACACATAAATATATAAATATTTTTTTCTTTTTATTAATATTATGTACGTATGTAGATCTTAACAAAAAAAACTTTCATAGTTAATATCATTTAACACATTCAATGATAATGAACTCATTTGTTTATTTTCTAACCACATAATGGTCAGTTAGCATAATTACATATTATGCAATTTGAACAATTACCTACATTAATTTGTTTATTTGCTAAAACGTGCGCTAGCGCTTTGGATTCTATTTCTATGATTTCATGCTAATCAACTTCTGCCACGTTTAGCTAAATATAGTTTGTCATTGTCTTTATGTGTTGAGAAAAAAGTGCATTAATTAAAATTGTGTTACTATTATAACACTAATTACTAACACATTAATATACTTTTTGTCCTATGAATTTCGTGATGCCCGTGTCCATGTCCGGAAGGGGTGACCTTTTGTGATCGTTGAACGGACAGTACCTTATAAAAGATCCAAGATTCAAAAGCAAAAGCTGTTAAAAAGATCCTCAGATCAAAATGTCATTTTTCATTGTCTTTTCTAATAAGTACGTTTTTTTATTGGTAATATAATTTTTTGCATGTATGGACGCTGTACTATTGCGGGTACACTACACTGTCATAATCTAAGGATATAACTTTATTCATGAGCTGAACGGAAAATAAATTATATTAAAATAAATCTATACTAATATTATACATTCGAAAGTAACTCTGTCTGTCTGTCTGTATGTTACCTTTTCACGCCTAAACCACAAAACGGATTTCGATAAAATTTGGCAAGGAGATAGATGGGGAAGGACATAGGCTACTTTTTATCGACATACCACTCGGGCGAAGCCGCAGGCAGAAGCTAGTATTAAATAAATTATAAACAAGAGACCATATAAAGGTAATCCGGTAGGTAAGTATTACCTACTTATCTGCCAATAGAAATTCATAACTTCACTGTCACATCTGTTTTGACTTATTCAAACTTTTCTTTTGCTACCTAATGAAATTCGTGAAAGCAAATTTAATTTTGGTACATAATAAAACTACCTAATCGGTAAAAAATTTAAACCTGTGGATATGTTTGTATCTTAAAAATAGAAACAAATACTTTCACTCATTAGGTAGTTATTATATACTGTTGGTATCTCCTGAACTATATAATATTTATTATCTCCTAAGGGCTGATTTCATCAAAGTCTTTATCAGTGGAATAAAATTCTCATCTGACAGTTTTTATATGGAAAAACTGTCAAAAATTCAAAATTTATTCGCAGGATAAGAGACGTACACTCGGTATAAAAGAATGGTGAAATTCACCGTAATATGTCCTAATATTAATAGCGAACTATGTAATACTTACTAAAGTCCTTAATTTTAATAAAACTAGAAAACGACACTTGTTACTTTAAGAGCTACTGTTTATAACTTAGCGATATTTTTCGGCTTATTTTTAGGTACAGTCAGATTACATTAATCTGAGTAAAATTACTAATTCCCGATTGTGGAAAAAGTATGCGCAATTAACCTTGATGTTATCAAATAACAAGAGCATGGATTGACCTCACAAAGAATGTGCGTTACATTGTCAAACGCCTTCCAGAAATCCTTAGGGGTTCCCCAAGGTACAAAGACCATTCTTTTTCAAACAAAGAGAACGAATCTGGTCTAATCTTCTAACCTTTAAGCACCCGTTAGTGTTATCGTCATTAAACTATTGTTTAGTTAACGTGACTGAAATAAAACCTCCACAACTATTGTAATTTAATTTAAATTTTGCAATTTAACCATTGTTTAACAATTGCTTATTAGCCATTATATTATTTATTAGTCGATTAACGATTGTTTTACCATATTGTGAAGCGATCAATCCGGTTTTATGTGGGAATAAAATTATATTTATTGTTTTATAAAGGTGGTTGACGTAGATCTTCGGATATTACGTCGATGGTGTGAAATTTTCCGATAATGAGATTAGTTCAATCATTATTCTAAGATTTTTTATTCTATTGTTGTATGCTTCTGACGTCAATAATGATGATTATTAATCTGCAAACGTAATGTGTTGAACAGTTATTATTAACTATAGACGATAGACGAACAATATGTTCAGCTTTTACTTCGCTAAATTCTAAATTAAAAAATCGCATTTTTGCGTCCTTTCCATCTTCAGCGAACCGATTTATTTTGAATGAACTTCTTTAAGCCACATCGAGACTTTCATGTTATCTTAATAATGACTTCGCTTTAAGTACATATAATTATACTTTGTCTATTATTATAGGTACTATCTATTAATAGCACAAACATAGACAGGAATACTTTTAATTGGTTGAATCGACATAATTATGTACTTACGTCATAATTAAGAAGATAAATTGATAAAATTACTCTAATCCACACAGATTAACAAATTTAATAAATTAATCGTGATATCGGTCATTTGTAATATTTAACGACATTGGCAGTGATCAAAATTGTGATAATGATAAAGATTATGTTTAAAGGCACTATTGGGGTTATTCTCGTTGCTATTCTGTTTAAAACTAGACGTGTCAGGTGGTTATACTGGTGTCATCTCAAGAAGAAGAATAAGAAGTTGTAGGCTGTGGTCAGCTGTGACTAGCTGTGACTTGTGTGTTGGTGTGATTCCTGAGTGTGAGAGTTTACCATGGATGTTTTAGGTACTTTTTCGAATCTTAATAAAAATCCTTACCTCCAAAAATCACTCTCAGAATAGTGACTCCAATACTGAAAACTTCAATGGTCCTTTCTTGAAGTATCATGCATTTATTAGACAAATCTGACTTGAATTTCCCATTGTTCCAGATGAAATTGGAGCACAAGACAACGATTACAGCATGGCGTCGATAAATTCTAACGAGAAAAGTCCGGGGGATCCCCCGGACAAGAAACTTGCTGTAGCTGAAGCAGACGCCGAGAAACAGCCGCTTTCAGGAGTAAGTATTAATAAACAATGTAAATAATAACGTGTACTCACAAGACAAGAAGCCTAAATGATAGGCTATATGGAACAAAGGGAAGACTGAAAGCTCTATAAGTAAGAAAGCCAAGGTTGAAAAATTTAAGAGGCAATTTAAAGAATCTACTTTAAATTGCCTCTTAAATGGCTATCAGTTGAATTTTCTTTTACTGCCTTTTATAGTGATGAGACACTTGTGTCAACTTAGTTCAATTGTTTTACCTTGATAATTTTTGAAGGTTACCAGCCTAAGAATGTAGAATGGTCATCTTAGTGGTTAAAAAAAATCCGATTGTTAAGTTCCCTTATGTCACCTCCACAAATAGTTCATCCCCATAGAGGGTAGGTTATAGAAACTATTAGTTCCAATTTTAACATTTTACTTATTTGTCCTCCTTTGCTTACCTCCTTGGAAGAATGCTGTGATTGTAGGTATTACTCTTTATTATGTACTCATTACTCATTGCTTACTGTGTTAATCTTTTCTGAATCTGCTTAATACTTTAATAGCTTTTTCAGATAGTACCATCGTCATCTACAGTACTTTTAGCAACAGTAGCTTTATTAGACTTATTAAAACTAATTGTTTTAATGCTGTCATCGTATTTCTATACATCACAATCATATTCTTCACTCGCATCATTATCAATTACTAATAGGTATGTCCTTAGAAAACAAATCTTTAGGTACCTACCTATAAAATCTCATTTTATCGTTCTAATAAAAAAAAACCTGAACGATAGGGGCAAGATTATTTGGATATTTCCCAAATACACAATAATTATTAAACGTATTTTGTTAAGACGTGGCGCTAGAAATTTATAAAATAATGTAACAAATCAGAACCCCAATTAAGTATATTCACTAATAACTAATATAAACCGGTGACGATCAATCATAAATCGATTTTTAATCGATCTGATAGTAGCGGATATACTTACTTGTAATAAATCCATAATCGTTTATGATAAATATCACGTTTTTGAATGTTACATTTGTTATAAAAAACTCATTCTGAGGCGTCCTTAAGTTAATGACTCATTAATTTATAATAAACTTTATAAATTATAGCCTATGTTACTCAGGGTGAATGTAGCTATCTAATGATAAAAGAATTTTTGAAATCGGCGCAGTAGTTTTTGAGTTTATTCATTACAAACATACAAACAAAATTACAAATCTTTCCTCTTTATAATATTAGTGTAGATTAAACACAATCTCGGCCATTTTCGTTTGCCACAAGTTTAAATAGCTCTGGGAAATTCTGAAAATGCAATCTAACCGTAGGTATTTCGCTTTACTTTAAACTGATTTTGGAAAAAAATAAATTAATAAAAATTAAAACCTCTAAACTACGACTAAAAAGGTATAAACAAGGTACAGACAGAAAAATTAAAACTCCGGGGTCACACGTGTCAGGGCATAATTCGACCAGATTACGCGTGGTCCTTATTCTTTTTCTAAAATAAAAGTAGCCTAAGTTACTCTTATAAAATCAGCTATCTGTCAGTGAAAGTCCCCTCAAAATCGTTCCACCCGTTTCAGACAAAATTTTAAAAAATATTTTTATTATGTGTGTAATACCGTATATACTTTCATAATATGCATTTAGTAAATAGCTGTTATTTTCTCATTACAAACAGACACTTCAATTTTATTTATTTGTTTAGATTGATGCGCAACGTATATCAAGAACAAGATAACGATTCTTGTAATACATTCCTACAAAACTCAACAAGAGGGAAAAATATTGAGGAAACTTGGTTATAAAGTTGTCAAATTGGCTCGCGGCTCGTGGTTCGCGGTGATAACAGACGGGCGTGTAAGCTGGCCGAGCCATAAGTACGCGTACTTGCTCGCACGTCTATCACCCCTTTTAAACCGAATATAAAGCCAGGTGGCGAAGCGGCTGGGGGCACATCTTAGTCAGATGGGGATCTTCCAATGAGCCACAATGCGACTGTGGAGCTACACCTCAAACGACCTCACCTTTTGTTGTGTTTTCTGTGCAACAATAATAAATAATACCAGCATATTATTGTCTATTGAGAGGAGCTTGTGGCTAAGAAATAACAGCCGCTCGGGTCGCTTGCCGCGGTTGGTCCGTGGATGAGTGATCATCTTTACATACCAAGACCCCGCCGTGTCTCGGAAAGCACGTTAAGCCGTTGGTCCCGGCTGCCATTTGTAGATCTTTGACAGTTGTTACAGGTTCGTCGGAAGTCCCAAAGTCTGACAACCAGTCTTACCAAGGGGTATCGTGTTACCCAGTAACTGGGCTGTGGAGGTCAGATAGGCAGTCACCCCATGTAAAATACTGGTATTCAGCTGCATCCGCTTAGACTGGAAGCCTACCCCAACATAGTTGGGAAAAGGCTAGGCAGATAATGATCAGCATATTATTGTTCCACTGCAGGGCAAAGGCCTGTTCTCATACAGAGCAGGCACGAGCATTGATCACCATGCTTGCTCAAGACGGGTTTGGTATTTCAGACTTGCGCAAAAACACCTGTACCATAAAAGGCCTTTGCGAGGCCAATGCTAGGGCTGTCGACTTGGCTTTCTGGTCAAACCCAAAAAAATTGGAATCTTCGATACGGAAAAGACTTATGTATTGGACCTATGAAATTGGCGTTTTTTTGTCACAAATAGAGGAACTCGTCTCTTCTATGATTTAAAATATTCATCAATTGCTTGGTATTATATCGAATACTGACCATCATAAACAACTACCAATAGTAAAAAACCTTATTACATATAGTTTTCTAAACATAAAAAAATATTCTTCATTTTGTTAGCAGAAATGACCACTTGTTTTAACTTGCCAAAACTTATTTTTGTCACTTAATCTATGTATCATTAGTGATCATGGTTGTTATATAATTAAGAAAATTTTAGTATGAAAAATGCAACTTCTTTCAAATTCTCCATACAAAACGCTGATTTCATAGGTGACCTAATATAAGACGCCATGACACGCGACGTGACGTCAATGAAGCGTGAAGAAAGAATAAAGCGTTACCTTTCATCTCATTAAGACACGGTTGATCATTTGACCAATGAACACGTATGTGGTGACGTCGAGTGTTACATGTATACTGCAGTCTTAAAACTCGATTTCACTTAAATAAACTCTCTAATCTATTTTAAAATAAATCCCAAAATCCGCACTGCAATAAAAAGCACTTTTTTTGTTAGATTGATTACAAAGAGGATATTACAAATAGTTACAAATGATTAGCAAATTCATATCAATTGAATAATCCCTGTGATAGCAGACGTTGAACGTGGAGTCTATCGTAATTTTTTAGTAATGCTTTATTCGGAGTATTTAGTCCGTCCGGTTTAGTGTTTTGTTTTGTATAAAAGGAGTATCGAAATTGTGTTTCCTTATTTGTTTATCCATTCTGACGTTCAAATTATGGATACTGCACCAGAAGTAGCCGCACAAGCTGTGGAACTGCTTCAGTCTGGACCTAGTCAGCGAAACGTAAGTGCACAACTCCATATAAGCCGTTCTGTCGTTCAAAGAATTTACCATCGATACCTGGGGCCTGGCGGTTTCATGCGTCCGTCGTCCAGGAGGATAACGAAATTGGGTCACTACAGCACGACGAGATCGGTTTATCTTTACCACCAGCCTGCGTAATCGTCATCTGACCTCAGTACTGGTCCAAGAACAGCTTCGAGACTTTCATGGATGACTGTCTACGCTCGAACTGTTTGAAGGAGACTCAGAGAACGTGGCCTGAAATCACATAAATGAACCCCAATGGTCCCAAACTGACACGAGCTCACACAATGGCGTACACGTACACTTTACATGCGCGTCACGTCATTGGGCTTTTCTAGTGTGCCTGCATTTAGCGGTTAACAGTTGGACGGTATCTTTTTCGACAAGTTCACAGCTTTGACTGTCTATCTAGACATTTATTATTATACCTTTGGCTCTCAGTTGGTCCGTCCTAAGAGTTAGATTATAAAGAACATACAGAGCCAAGTAGTGACAGCAAAACACGAAACATAACTACCCTATCAACAAAAGTAAACATATTATAAATCGGCCGTGGACTCAAAAGAAACTAATAACAAATACAATTGACATTGTAATCAACAATTACTACTAAAGTACTGTTTATAGATATGTCCTCTATGTTGTGAAAGTTATAGATAATGAGTTACTGACTGTCAATGTTAATATGGGCTGTGTAAATACCCAGGAATATGGGTTATCATGAGTACACAGTGTACCTGTTTTTGCTATCTGTTCAAATTAAAATTAGCCTCTACTTATTTTATCACACAAGAGCAATCTACTTGAAGTACAAAAAGAAATTCCATAACTTTACGTTTTGATAAAATCTAGCTTTTCTTGAAGTGTTCTGTTTTCTTTTCATCTTTAGTTGATCTTTAAAATACTTTATCTCAAGTACTCTCGTTAGTGCAGCACATAGCTCTTGTGAGCCAATTTCTTGACCTCCATATACATCGTGACCTTCACTTCCTTTTTCTCTGTAATATTGTTTTTGCTGTCTGATATACCCTCTTCTGCTTTCAATCTTTCCCTCCATGATATCATCAAGTGTGAAATTATCTAAAATCTCATTTGAAATCAGTGTCTTAAGATTTTTAGTTTTCTCTTGCGAAATCTACACTACGTTATCTCTACTGTCCCAGGTTAATAATGCCAGTTTACGGTGTCTATCCTGCACTGTATTGAACAGCTTTCGACGGATATTGCCTTAATTGCCATTGCAGCCACCTTCCTGTAGAAATAGCCCATATTCGGCAGTGGGTATTTGGTTATCGGAATGATCTGATCATACAGAGAGGAGTGGAAGGTAGAAAGGCCGGCCTTTGCCATGCAATGGGACAACATAGGCTACAAGTACAAACATGAATGAATAATGCTTCTTTAGAATAAAATCTATTTTTAAACGCAAATGATGAACGGTGATGAATAGTGAGATACATGAAGCGTGTAGGATCCAGCTAGGATAGCACTATGACGTCATGTCTATTATTCTAATTTTGTAAATGTGCCAGGATAATAAGCCAGGACATTACTTGTTTGCTATCCTAAGTAGCTTTAAAAACTACCCTTCTGTATCGGAATACAGTTTTTCAAGCTACTTAGGATCTTATACCAGGCCGGAAAGGCCGGAATCAGGAATAAGATCTCGAAAATTGCAAAGGCAACTTTTGATCTAAATTAAAACTCTTTGCTCGTGTCCACTGATAGCTTGAATAAAATTACACGCTGACTTAACATCTTTGACTTTTGACAGCTGTCACTTTTGTATAAATTTTATTTTGAAGATGTAGTTTTTATGTTTTCTACAAAATTATAACAATTTTACGTTACTTAAGCGGGGCTCGGCGCCGGGTGCGGGCTCCTCCGGAGGGGTCCCCCCTCTACCCGGAGCTCGTTACTCCAGCAGAACCTAGTAGAGTAGTGTACTATATTTAATTACTATAGTTTCTAGTTGCATAACCTATATTACTTATAAAGTCAGATTGCAGCCTAACAGTGGTCATTATTCTTCTGTCCGGGCAGATGGATTAATGATTGCAGTGCGAGAAATGACACAAGATACGGCCTATAATCTTGACAGAAATTCTATATAAAGACACCCCGTGCCGTAATAAAAGTGATATGTAGTTTATTCTTCTCCAGTTCTAAACGATGTATCAATGAATAATGTTCTAAGCATATGTACGATCATGTATACTTCGCTTTGTTCGTACTTGTGGTGTAAAGTTGCGAACACACTGTAATAACGTTAACATGCAAAATATAGGGAATCCAAATTCTGATTTCGTCATTTCATTATCATCATCAGATCAGATATCGCATAACATCGGCTGCTTCAATAAACAGACACGAAATGCTTATATTTCCATATAGAAAATTGTCGTTCGATTATTGTTTACTTGGCTACTGTTACTGCTTTGTTTTACTGCAAAACCTTTAAAGTTTTCGTCATCATCATTACTCTTCATTATCCTCTGCTTTCTTCTATGCTAGCTGTCTACGCTTTTTTGAACTACTTCTTGCATATTTCCTGATATTATCTACCTCCTCAAACTCTTGGGGTCCTGGTAGTAGTACCACGAATCTGTATGCCTAACTATCGCACCCTGTTCCAGAAGAAAGAGGAACGATGGTGGACCACGTTGATGCAGGTGGCTGTGCCGTTCTTCATAGCTGGATGTGGTACCATTGGAGCTGGTATCGTTCTGGGGAACGTCAGGGTGAGTTAATTATACTAGCTAATTAAATAGCTTTTTCTTCGCCCGCGTGGAGATCGGAGGTTACATGCAACCGGTTTAGAAGTAGGTATCCTGTCTGGTGATGGCATAGCTGTGTGCCAAACTTTATCGACAATCCGTTAAGATGGATCCGCAGTGATAGCTCGCGAAATTCAGTTTTTTTTTTTTTTTTGCAATTTTCAGGTCCGTGTCAGGTTGTATCTTGATAAAAGTATGATTCGCGACCATAACAAATATTTACAGAATTAGAATCATTAGAATCATTAATACATCTCTTGCTCGTTCCGTTGTTCCATTGATTGACTTTTTTATGAAGTCATGACACTTGAGAACAAATCTAGAGATATGTATTAATGTTTCTAATGATTATAATTCTGTAATGTAGATAATAATTCTGAGTTATTTTCATGATAACATGCAATCAATCAGTCAATTCAGCCTATCGCAGTCCATTGCTGGACATAGCCCTCCCCCAGCCTCCTCCAGTCTGGCCCAGCCACCTCTCTGGTCCCATACTACGCTTGCCAATACGCAGTCTCCAGTCCAGGACTCGTCTGCTCCACCGGCCATCGGCCTTTCAACAAACATGGCCAGCCCATTGCCACTTCAGATTGCTTAATCTGCAAGAAACGTTTTGCATGCAATTTTTAGAAACTAATGATCTCCGAAAAATTAAAATAGCCGGTCTTACGCAAAGTACAATGCAGACGACGATTAGGCATTTTTTGTCATCTTTTTTGTCTTGATTACTAGTAGACATTTTTCCGTTTCTGGTGATCAGTACCAGGGTCATTGTTTTGCAAGCAGACAGTAAGGTCAAATTGTTTAAGAACTTGCTAAAGGAGACATGGATGACGGTGTGAATTTACCTTTTACCCGACTATTGCAATGAAAGGAAGGTTAATGAAGTGTCTATGTCCTCAAAATCTGCTAAAGTGATATCAAGGAGGCCCGATAGTCTTCAGAACAGACGAATCCTGAGGGCCTAAACAAGTGACAATCGCTTTCAAAGCGTTTCGTATCTCTACAACGAGTTTCATACCTTCAAGGTCGATTCACACATATCAGTGAAGCCACTGTTCCGACACAGTACCGGCACAGCACCATACATTCGCATCCTCACTTGTCAGTGTCAGTGACGACACACTGCCCTCACTGTCAGTGCCGACACCGGCATGAGAATGTATGAAAGAATATTTTGCACTGTGCCGGTACTGTGTCCGAAACTGTGGCTTCACTGATATGAGTGAATCGACCTTTATGCTTTTCGAGTCAAGCCAATACATTTTTGACTTTTCCATCAACGTTATCACTAATGGAATCTTAGTTGTCTAGACAACTAAAATTCCATGAGTGATTCCATCGCACACGGAACGACCTCCAGATATCCCCAGCCCCGATGGCCTTAAAAAAGTGACTTAGACTTGATGTGTGGCTTAGGCAAGACCTATCTCCAGCAGTGGACTGCGATAGATTGCGTTGAAGGTTTTCTATAGGGACGTCCGTTAGTTCGTTTGTCAAGGGTTACTCAATCGTTAACCCTAAAACTTTGTTACCTATGAATATCGTTATGTAGTTTTTACCCCAAGGCAAATAGGCGTGATACGAGTTTGTATATGTTTGTGTATGAATATAATGAATGGTTTATTTTATGTTGTTACAGGACTGGCCCGTATTTATTGAAGTATCTGCCATCTTCGTTCTTGTGCCATCGCTCTCTGGTCTAAAAGGTGAGTCCCATTTCATAACTCTCTTTTCATAATTTACAAGCTGATGCCCGCGGCTTTGCCCGCTTAGATGTCGGTTATTATATACTAAAACCTTCCTCAAAAACCACTCTATTCATTGGTGAACACAGCATGAAAATCGGTGCGGTAGTTTTTGAGTTTATCGCGAACGGACAGACAAACAGACGCGGCTGAGGACTTTGTTTTATAATACGGAGTGATGATTTATTTTATTTATTTAATAGGTTAATTAGATTCTAGTATAACATTATCGACATTGCTAATGACCGTAGGTAGTAGTTTCTATTGAATAAGTGATTCCGGTTCGATCACCAGTTCAAAAAACTGTTGGGTTTTCCATTAGAAATTCTATATTTGTGACAACAGTGAGTGAGCGGTTAGACGCTAACTCACCCGGCAAAATGTGGGTGCTTTTACCTAAGCCATAATAATATTTTTTTGTGTTTATCAGCAGTTCAGGAACCGGATTGGTTTTTATCATGCTTCTGAGAATATTATGATCAATATTATGACCCTGATTACATCTTATCCCTCTTAGTAAGAAGGAAAAGATTAGGTCAGAGGCTCTGACGTATACTTACGATATTGATTTTTTACTATGACTATAATCATTGAATGAGTAAGTACAGTCACGGACTTTAATTGATGAGCCACCTTCAAACTTTTCAATTTTGCAGTTTCATACATTCACGAGATTACACGATTAAACACGAACTCAAATCAGAAGCTAGTAAACAAGATGACAAATAAATTACTTTTAATATCCATAGAGGTTGACTAATAAAGTCAACCTCTATGGATATTTCCGATTAAAAGTAATTCAGATTAAAAGTAATTTATTTGTCATCTTGTTTACTTTCATACATTCACGAGATTACACGATTATACACGAACTCAAATCGCAAGCTCGTAAACAAGATGACAAATAAATTACTTTTAATCGGAAATATCCATAGAGGTTGACTAATAAGTTCTCAATGATAAAAATAAATACAATGTTGCATTAAGTTTATCCAATCTATTTGATACCGACCTCCTTTGAATCATAGCTCATTAACTCGATATTTATGAAAACATATCTGAAGACAGTGACAGTTGAAATATCGATGTCAGAGAATTTCTCCATGCGCAACAGTAAACTAGCAACAATTGTTTATCGTTGCTAGGTTACTGTTGCTAGACCTGCAATTGGTTGACTTTGAGTAGTCACTGCTGTCAAGTTTGTAGTTCTGCTCTCAGGTTAGCCAACTGGTAAAGATATGAAATATAATTTTCTTCTTTTATTACTTCTTTTATGACTTTGCGTGTCGGGAACCGAATAAACCCGATTTGCATTACACGGCTAAAATGCGAACAGTGCCAGGTGGCTCATCAATTAAAGTCCGTGACTGTACATCTATAAATCATTATAAAATTTAGTAAAAACGAAAAAGAAAAGAAAGGATACATATATATGTTATGGACCAAGTAATAAATAGGGGCATTTTTCATAATGCCCGCGCATTATGAATAATGACAAGCTACTTAGGGCGAAATAGTTAATTATAATTTGAACGTCCTTATTTTTCACATTGCCTCATCATTATAAATATTTCCGTGTGGTGTTTGGGCAATCTGATAATACACAGGTATTTAATTATGCTAAAATCTTGATAGATCAGCAGAGTGTCTACGAATAGAAAGATTTTATTTGATTTTAAATATTGATTCTACGTTTGAAATCAAAATAATAGTAATAAAACCTGGTTTTAATTGTGCTGTCCCATAGGTGACTAGCATAATAAAAAAGGCCCGGTCGATTTGATTATTTCAATAGTTGTTATCATACTGCCCTCTCATATTGGGCATTTTTCAAACTGCCCGGGCATTTTTTATAATGCCCTAATAATCACTTGGTCCATAACATATATATACAGTGTGTAACAAAAACCCCATACTGAGAGTCTATTTGTGTAATATTTTTTTGGAAAAACTAAATTCGCCGCTATTTTTTTCAATGGGGTATTTTACCTGGTCAACATGGGGCGAATGTTGCCGTCGTTTAACGGTTTGTACAAGTCATAACTTATGACCTCTGAATAAAATTTACTGATTTATATAATGAAATTGGGGTAGTTATGAAACTAAAAACGTGAATTTTAAATAGCAATAACTTTTTAATATTTACCAAAAAAATATGTTTAAGATAGCAAATTCTACTCAAAGGAAGGCATAAAAGTACAGGGTGATACATGTCGTTCGTTAAAAAAAAAAAAAAAGGAATGTTTCCTTTGGCTACAGTATTAATTTTAGAGTACTTTCCCTCGTCGTAGTAAGGTTAAAAAATTCCAGCCTGTATATTATAAAGATAAAACACAAATAAAACATGGGAATTAACGAATGACAATAATCAGGATTACATCGAATTCATGAGATTAGAACCTTTCAGATATTATCAACCTATTGTTTATAGAATAATAGCGAAATATAAGTTATCGAATTAGATCTAATCTTTGCGATAGTACAACTAGTCCTTCTGAAGTCATTTTCAAGTACTTACTAATCTGATGTCCAATGATAAAATAATCAAAACTGTATGTTTGTCAATGGGATTTTCCTTGTAAATGTGAGGCTTATAGATTTTACCAATTGATAATTTAGTACCACTTTTAGGGCTTGCTCCTGATAATCGTGAGTTCTGAATCGGCGCAGCATATTATCTTCTGGTGCCATTAATCTATATCAGCCGTCTCCTAAGCAAATTCTATTGGTCAATATAAATAATTGAATTATAGACCTAAACCTTTCTCATGAATCGCTCCGTCCATTGGTGAAAACCGTATGAAAATCCGTTCGGTAGGTTTTGAGTTTATCGCGGACAGACAGACGCGGCAGGGGGACTTTGTTTTATTATATAAGTTGTAATAAAATATCAAGCCTTTTTATTATGAGGGTTGGAAATCATCCAATGACTTCTCCCGCTCTGGGCGGAGCGGAAGGGCGTGTCAGACTTTTACTGACTAAAACCCACCCGTGTTCCTACAGTTGCCTGTTGCCAAGGTCCCGGTATCCCTTTCGGACTAACCCGCAACCCTGGCAGGCATCGGTCCTAGCGAACCCCGCCAATTGTGCTGACATCTCTTTGAGGCGCGCGTGGAACACGACGCGCCATCGACCCGGGCCTGGTCCTAATCAGACGGCGAGCTACCCACTGCTCGCCGTCCGCAAGCCCACGCCTATGGTGGCTGGGAATCCGCCTGGGATTCCCGACGCCCAGGGCGTCTCCAACGGCGGCGGTTAGGGGCGTGAGGGCGCAAACTTTGCCTCTCCCTCACGCGTTCCGCCTCCTCCTTCGCGAGCATTACTGCTTCGCAGAAGGAGGTGACTGCTTCCTATGCCCTCTCGCTCCGTACCATGGTACCGTAAATATCAAGTCTATCGTCAGTGTCATCAAAGTTGTGAAATTTTGACAATGACAGTTCTCGAACGAAGTTTAGTTAAGCTGATCGCGTTCAGTTTCATTGGAGCAATTCACCCCAAATCGAATTCAACTCAATTCAATCGAATTTAATTCGATTCAGAACTTGGACTAAGCAAAACTAGTTTAACGCTAAATCAAGCAATTGTCAGCTGTGTTTTTTTTTATGCGCAGTTCGCCGAAACCCAACTTGTCTATCCGCACCTTAACATAGTTTTTATGCGTAGTTCGCCGAAACCCAACTTGTCTAATCAAATCAAATCAAATCAAAATCATTTATTTGCCAAATAAGGTACAGAAGGTTGGTAAAGTGTACAAAATTGTTCTCTTATTCTGCCTTTAATTTCGGCGTGCAAATATAAATTAAAGTTACATTTTATTTAATTTAAATTTATCATTGATAATAATCATGCAGTCATTAACATAAATAATCAATCCCATTAAAATTGTATTAAGTATTGAATTAAGTGAATGTCAATATAATGAAAAAAATAACAAAAAATAACAAGTAATAATAAAATAAAATAATAAAATAAAATAATAAATGTCAATAATAATCATGTCAATAACTTAGAAAGACCGCGCAATTTACAAAACTTACAATTTATACTCTAAAAACTATAAAAACATTTTTCAATTAAAAACCTCGTCAAATTACTTTTAAATCTAGAGAATGGTAGCGTTTTTATAGAATTTGGTATTTTATTATACAATTTTATGCACATAATATAGCTATTTTTACCTGTACATGTGAGATTCGTTCTCGGTTGTAATAACTTATTAGTATACATAGATCGTGGGGTATAGTAGCTTGTCGCTTGCTGAAAAAGTCTCATATGTTTGAAAACAAATAGACAGGATTCTAATATATAAATACACGGTACAGTTAGTATTTTATATTTCCTAAAGAATGGACGACATGACTCTATTTGCTTCAACCCAAATATAGCTCTTAGACACCTTTTCTGCATTACGAATGCTTGATCAATCTCAACACAACGCCCCCACAGGATAATACCATACCTTAGAGTGGAGGTTATATAGCCATGGAAAGCTGTTAATGCGGCATCTCTAGATACCTCGCAGCTAATACGCCTCAAAGGGTATATGAAATTATTTATTTTAACACAAATGTCATTTATATGATTTTTCCACGAGCAAAATTGATCTATATTTATTCCCAGAAACTTAACACAGTCAGTTTCTGCCAGGGCGACGCCTTTATAAGATATATTTAGGGCCTGCGGTTTTGATCGATAGGTATGAAATTGCATGAATTTTGTTTTATTAATATTAACTTTTAAGTTGTTAGCCTCTAGCCACTCTATAGTTCTTTGAAGAACACTATTTATTTCTTGCTCGTACGAACTTTTATCTTGCCCTTTGATAATAATTGTAGTATCGTCGGCAAACAGTACACATTTATGATTTATAATTTCTGGGAAATCATTTATGTAGAGCAAAAACATTGGCGGCCCTAAAATACTGCCCTGTGGCACGCCATATCTATTGTACTTAAACGAAGATTGGCATAATTCGAACGTTTTAGTTTGGTCATTATAATTCACTACTTCAACTGATTGTACTCTGTCGGACAAATAAGATTCCAGCCAGTTATATGCCATTCCTCTGATTCCATATCTGGAAACCTTTTCCAATAATCGTTTATGAGAGACATGATCAAACGCTTTACTCATATCCATGAATAAAACTGTAACAGGAATTTTCTTATCAATACAGTCTGTTATTTCTTTTATTAATTGAAAGGCTGCTAAAGAAGTACTTCTATTTTTACGAAACCCATTCTGTTCATCCTTAATAATCTTGTGCTTTTCAATGAAGTTTGCTAATTTGTTGTGAAAAGCTTTTTCAAAAATTTTTGAAAATATAGGTATCAAAGTCACTGGTCTGTAATTGTCCATTTGGGTGCTATCCCCTTTTTTAAATATTGGTTTCACTACTGATCTCTTTAATAAATCGGGAAATATTCCTTGTTCTAGAGAGAGGTTAACAACATGTAGAAGTGGCTCTAAAATTATATTAACTGACAGTTTTATGATGTCAGTGCGAATATTATCATAACCACTTGCTTTGGAATCGTTTAGAGACATCACTATTTTTTTAAGATCACTACCATCCAGTGGGTACAAAAATATTGTATTACTGATTGCATCAATATGATCCATTTGTCTTAATCTTGAATCTTCTTTATTATCAAGGCTGTTATTGGTAACCGTGTTAATGAAAAAATTATTGAAATGGTTTGCAATAGAATCAGGGCTTACACAGTCACTGTTGTCTACAGTAATTTTTGAAATACAGGAGCGTTTTAGGTCTGTGCTGGTATGCTTTTTTATTAAATTCCACGCTGCCTTACACTTATTTTGGGCTTTATTTATGTATTTGGTATTATTATTTTTCCGAGACGTTAAAATGCATTTTTTCAGTAAATTACAATAACTTTTGTACTTGTTTTTATGAGGTTCATTATTTCTATATTTTAATTTATAGTGTAGTTTACTTTTATTCCTACAGCTTATTTTTATACCTTTAGAAAGCCAGTTTACTTTATTTAATGCTTTATTTGTTACTTTTACGCGAATGATAGGAAAACATAAGTTATAAAATAGCAGAAATGTATCGATAAATTTGTGGAATGCTTCGTTTGTTGAGTTTTCTTCAAATACGTCACTAAAAGATAGACTTGAGATTGAGTTTAAAAATTTTTCCTTATTGTCATTACTATAGTCTCGTTTAAATTGATACCACCATTTTAAAACTGGCTGGTGTATTTTTGTCCAAGAATATGATTGGGCTGAGTGATCCGATAAACCTAAATTATGTATTTTTGCACACCCTTTTTCTATGTTGGTTATGATGTGATCAATGCAAGTTTGTGTCTTTTCTGTTACTCTAGTAGGTGTCAGGATAGCATGTTTTATGTTGTAACTATTTAACAAGTAATTATATTCCCTACTTTCCTTTGACTGTTTTAAAATGTCGATATTTGTATCCCCGCATAGAATATTTTTTTTCCTAGTATTACGACACAACATCCTCAATAGAGTCTCGAGTTTATTAAGAAATATCGTTACATTCGACGAAGGGGTTCTATATACACATATTAATAAGATACCGTATTTGGTTAATTCTAAACCACAACATTCAAATACACATGTTTCGCTTATTTTTTGTATTTCCTGTATTATTTTAAATTCAATTTCGGTTTTTATAGAAATAATAACGCCCCCTCTTTTTGAAGTTTTCCTTGAATAGTAAGCTGCCGTAGTAAAGCCTTTTAGGCGAAAGTTTTTTTCAGTACCTCCGAGCAAGAATGTTTCAGTAAGACACAGTATATCTACGCTGATCTCGTTATTTAGCTAATCTAATATGGCAATCGAAGTTTCGTCTCGTTTGCTTAAGGCACCGGCTATATTCTGATGAAGAATTGTTAGGCGTGGATCATTTTTTGTCACGAAAAAAGTCATCTTTTTGAGTATCTACATTTATATTATCCGTTTGTACACTAACGTCGTTGAAACTACAGGTCTGTACAGCAACATCCCTGGTGCATCTTTGGCCATTCTGAATAATTACATTATCGGTATATTTTTGAAAATTAATTTTATAATTTACATGCAAAATTTGCCTGTGGATTAACCTACAAGCATCCAACTCTGTGATATATTTTGTTGACCTATAATCATTATAAAAATGTACAAAAGATGAATTCTCACAATTTGAGCACACAAACCTTAGTAAATTATTAACTTTTTTTTCATTTAGGGATTTATTTTTGTTATTTTGCCCGACTAACACATTGGTGAATTTTAGTTGACATAATGTATGGTGTAAATACGTTTGAATGTCTATAGGGTTTGTGTCATTTGAACCTGCTAATATAATTACAAAATCAGATTTGTTAAAGTCCTTACACGTATTTGCGCAGGTTTTTAGTACCTCTTCAGTGCTTGCATTCGGTTTTACGAATGACGTCACAGCAAATTTCTCCCCAAGATAGAACTGCAGAATGTTTCGGACACCCCGTCCCGATTGGTCGGCAAAGATCATTACTCTCTGGGTATCACTTGACCGAGATTGGTGTTTTAGTGGTTCTTGTCCTTCGTTAGATGTCTGTATTTTACTTATTTCGAACCTCTTACCCAAGGTCAAAGATGTCTGCTTAATTCGTTCGTTGTCGTCGGTGTTGTGGTCAATTCGATTCATGCACGTGCTGGAATTTTGAACGTCATTAATCGGTAGCGGTTTTGTATGAAGTATTCCATCAGTACTGCAGATCGATCCGGCTGTGTTGAACGAGCAATCTCCCACGTCTATCGCGGTCGCAACATTGTCAGGTTGTTGAGTCGTAGGTGAAAAACTCTTAGTGGGAGTAGAAAAGCAGCTTGTTTTTAGAATATTTCTTTTCCGTCTATCCGCACCTTAACATAGTTTTTATGCGTAGTTCGCCGAAACCCAACTTGTCTATCCGCACCTTAACATAGTTTTTATGCGTAGTTCGCCGAAACCCAACTTGTCTATCCGCACCTTAACATAGTTTTTATGCGTAGTTCGCCGAAACCCAACTTGTCTATCCGCACCTTAACATAGTTTTTATGCGTAGTTCGCCGAAACCCAACTTGTCTATCCGCACCTTAACATAGTTTTTATGCGTAGTTCGCCGAAACCCAACTTGTCTATCCGCACCTTAACATAGTTTTTATGCGTAGTTCGCCGAAACCCAACTTGTCTATCCGCACCTTAACATAGTTTTTATGCGTAGTTCGCCGAAACCCAACTTGTCTATCCGCACCTTAACATAGTTTTTATGCGTAGTTCGCCGAAACCCAACTTGTCTATCCGCACCTTAACATAGTTTTTGTCGTTTCCGTGATTCAGAATAACATAGTTTAGAGATAAAAATCTGTCATTTACTGGAATGCACCGTAGATGATTGTAGTGTAATTACAAATGTAATTGCTTGCTCGTCTTGGACAAAAGCAATTGATGTAAGCAACAATGCTTGTAGGTATGTCCTAGAGTTTAATGGTTTAACGTACCCTTGGCCAAGAACCAAGGTAACCGACATAGCCCGAGCTCGCAGAATATATGGCCGATGGAGCCGAAAGGTTCTGGAGTGGCGACCGCGTACCGGAAGACGTAGCATTGGAAGGCCCCCCATAAGGTGGACTGATGACCTGGCCGCAGGAATACGCTGGATGCGAGAAGCACAGATCGTGTCGAAGTGGCGGTGCTTGGGGGAGGTCTATGTCCAGCAGTGGACGTGTTTCGGCTGAAATTATGATGATGATGATGGCACTTGGCCAAAATATTAGTGGATATTACATTAGTTACAGTTCGATTCAAACTTAATGGCGGCTCAGAACATGACACACGAAATTGTTACTGCGCAGCGACTCGCTGCGCAGTAACAATTTCGTGTATCAGCGGGGGTGAGGGGTATGGTACTGCGCAGCTAAAAGCTAACTTTCGAGCCACCATTAAGTTTGAATCGATCTGTACTTGGCTGAAATTATGTTTTTTTTAACTACAGTTTATTTTGTTTATGAAATTATAGTAGCTAATGCTAAAAGTTTTTTGGCTATTACCAAAACGCGATACTTTTTTTTACCTACCATTTTGTCTTGCGTTTTCTTACTCCACTTATGTGTTTTTTTCATCATTCTTTTAAATCGACAGCTTCAATAGTCTGTCTTAACTTAGCAGTTAAGTTATGTACAGACTGAAGCTGTCGATTTAAAATAATGATGGAAAAAACACGTAAGTACATACGACTCAAAGAAAAACCTGTAAGTTCGCGTGCAAGTAATCAGAATCAATGTAAGAAAAATAACTGTAAATAGACCAATAAAATAACAAACTGATGATATTTTTCTATTGTATATTGTAGGAACATGTTACGTGTATCACATAATGATGTGAAGCATTTACCTGAACATCGACAATTGAATTCGAAATACATAGGAATTGCTTTATAAAAGAAGGTACACTGCTCCTTAATCTTTGGGACCAATTCGTAAAATTTAGATCAAGTTCAAATAAAAAAATATTTATTTAATTTGGCAAAAAATCATCACTATTTTAATGTCAGGACTTATAAAGTCCCAAAAACGCCCGTTCTTCACCACTTCCAAGTGTTTTGGCTGGGAAAAAGAAGTGGCGTTCTTGGCTGGGATGAAGTGGCGTTTTTGGCTGGGAAGAAGATGTGACGTTTTTGGCTGGGAAGAAGTGGCGTTACAAAATTCCCTGCAATGACATATTTTTGTAAAGTTCGTTCTTTTAAATGGCAGTGCCTATCGAACCTCCACAACTCAGTTACTGGGAAGCACGATACCCTTTGGAAAAACTGGTTGTCAGACTTTCGGGTTTCTGATTATCCGTAACCACTGAAAAATGACAACCAGGACCAACAGCTTAAGGGGGATGCGCTAAGATAACCCGCGAAATTCAATTTTTTTTCATTTTTGCAATTTGAATGTCAGTGTCAAGTTGTATAAAAAAAAAAAAAAAAAAAAAAACACAATTCTATCGACGATTGTCGCAACCCCGCGTGTCGCTAGTTCGGCCGCCGCCTGGTGCGACCTCCCCTGTGCCAGGACCAGCGTGTCGTCAGCGTAGCAAACTAATACAACTTGACACTGACATTCAAATTGCAAAAAAAAAAAAAAAAAAGTGTCAAGTTGTATCACTACATATTATATAAACAAAGTCCTCCGCCGCGTCTGTCTGTCTGTCTGTTCGCGATAAACTCAAAAACTACTGCACCCATTTTCATGCTGTTTTTACCAATGGATAGAGTGGTTCTCAAGGAAGGTTTTAGTATATAATAACCGACATCCACGCGGGCGAAGCCGCAGGCTTCAGCTGTGTTGATTAAAATATGATTCACGACTGTAACAAATATAGCTTTTCAGAATTGTAATATATGTATTATATTGACGTAAAAAACGCAAATTATTGAGTTCGTTGTTTTTCTATTGAAAAGTTGTGAATCAGTTTCACTCATACAACATATGAATGTGACAGCATTACAAAGTCAATACTTAGTCATAACACATGTTATTATTTTTGTAGTACAAAGCAATTTCTTTTGTTTGTCATAAGTGACTCTTGTGAGGGGAAGTCCGGACCAGCTGTCGATAAAATTAACTGTTCTGTCATCATAATTGTAAGAAAATATTGTTTGCCCTTGTCGCGCCCGCGATATCGCGCCTGTTTGTGGGAGCCTTTACTGGTGTAATGGCACACCTATTATTGTTTAATGCAACGCAGTTTTTATAACTACTTACCCAGTGATTGGTTTGTATACCTTCATATCTTCTGAGTAAAATCCGTGAGCTCACTCCTGAAATATTTCAAGTTCTGAATTAAGCTGAATTGCATTTAAATGAATATCTACTTTAATTATATTAATTCAATGCAGAGCGAGAGCTTGATACTAATTTTACCCATATTCGATTTAATTTAAACGGAAAATTGTGAGTAACCAGCAGAACGATAATTCCTTTCGTACTTTACTTATTCGCTGCACATCCCTGGTGCACAGGGTTCGAACTAGCTCCACACTAGCGGCATCCTGAAATGGAAAGGCATTATTGCCATTCCTGATGGCATCCTGAGGGCATTCGCGCAGACCGCAGACGTTCAATTGTCAGTACCTGAACCATTGCTGTATGGTTCACGTACTAAGCAATAAAATTGAAGTTTTCCATTGCATGTTTTGAATTTTATTTTTACCTACTATGCTTCTATACCATCCTTTATTGGTCGAGATAAACGTTTATTTATTTCTATTTGAACACATAAAATATGTAAAAAAAAACCCTGTCCGATCCGAAAGAGGCACATAGGTACTGCAATAAAATTACGAAAAAGTAATAAATATCTTATTATTATGGAAATTTAAAAAGGTGCTTATTTAAATATTACTAATTAAAATTCCCATTTATAGCACCAAAATTAAAAATCCAATTCCATTAAAAATTTGATGATTTTTAACGGGTCATATTACTTATGACTTCTAGACACCCGCTAAACGAAGACGGCGCCCGCGCCTCATGTAAATAACCCGGTAAAATTCCCCATTGAAAATCAAATGGGGCGCATTTTTTTTCCTTTTTTCCTTAAAATTACCACATAAATAGATTCTCAGTACGATGTACTCAACATCACTCACTGATCGGACAGGTTTTTTTTACATGTTGTGTAAACCTCCAACTATCACTAACGAGACACAATAGATTTTTAATTGTTATCGCATTCTAAAGGCTGATCGAAAGTTGAGCGGATAAAGATATAGATTACATTTTTTTATATTATAATACTTATAAAAATATTATTATTATAAATACGTATTCGCCATAACATTCAGACGTACAGATGAGGTCAAGAACTTTGCTTTTAATAAATACGTATATTTAACCGACATAGCAAACGAGGTGTTTACATTATACGTGTGGTGACGCTGCGCCGGCGTCATTCAAAGGCGCACACGATACTATTTATAAAATATAATAGTCACTACAGGCTTGTATTACTGCTCAAGTATTCTAAACACTGCTCTAGATTTGTTCAATTTGAATAAGACCTTTTAATGTAAACATTGGATAAGATTACTGGACGGTCAGCTGCAAAACTCGCGATTTCGAAGTTGGTCTCATAGTAGAAGTTATTCAGTAAGATGGAATAAAGCACCTCTTGTGAGGAGCTCGTGGCTAAGTAGTAATAGCCGCACGGGTCGATCAATGAGGTTAAGCTCCGCTTACCGGGGTTGGTCTGTGAATGGGTGACCATTTTTACCTATCGAGACTCCTCCGTGCTTCGAAAAGCACGTTAAGCCGTTGGTTTTTTGAATTGTTTTTAATTTCTTAACACAGTTAGGGATATTATTATAAATTATTGGCGCTCTGTATACAACGCTTTTATACAGGGCGAGTCTATTACGAAGTTTCGCTATCAACTGGTTTATTTTGCAGTGTATTTGTACGTCTCTACGTTCCTCGTAGATAATAAAGATTTATGAATAACACTCTACTTTGTCATCAGGTAACCTGGACATGTGCCTGGCATCCAGACTGTCGACGCAAGCTAACCTCGGTAACATGACATCTACGAGAGAAGTCATATCCATGGTCGTTGGAAACATATCATTAGTACAGGTAAATATTTATATCGTGCTAATTATTTTGTCGACAATAACTTTTTCATGTCCCTCCGTTTTCTCCATGACTACTCCTTCTGAATTTCAGCAGCTTCTGAATTGCATATAAGAAATATTTGAATCCTGTAGATTCAAATATCTATATATATTTTTTTTAAATCAAGTAATAAAAACTAAAACCCAACTACGACTCAGTCGGTCAGTCACTCAGACGTAGTCTGTTCGATTTATGCCCTAACACGTGTGACTCCGGATTTTTAATTTGTCTGTCTGTGGTGTCTTGTTTATACCTTTTAAGTCGTAGTTGGGTTTTTGTTTTTATTACTTGATTTTTTTTTATTCTTTTGGGGTTATAATATATATTTTTTTGAAATGTGCTCATTAAGCCATTTCATTTGATACCCAACATGGTACGATTAAACCATATTTTTTTTTAAGTTCCCCACTTTATTTCCTCTAGAGGGCGCCATTTTTAATTTAATGTGACTTCACATAGCCTATAACCAGCGGACAATCACGACGCTTCTAACGATACCTCATTTGTCAAATTGTGATAAGTGGTTTGGAAGATAGGAGGGAACAGATGAACATACATACATACATACATACTTACATACATACATACATACCGGTCAAAATCATAACCCTCCTTTTTTCTTCGCCGTAGTCTGGTAAAAATGAATCCCTATTTCCCTTGGTCCCGCCATCACGCGTGAACGGCTGGACCGATTTCGCTAATTCTTTTTCTGTTGTGTTTGTTATTGTCGGGAGAAGGTTCTTATGAAATAAAAATTAAGAAAATTGCGCGGAAAATTAGAAAATTGACAGGACAACGTCTGTCGGGTCAGCTAGTTACTTATAATATCTAGGTTCCACCAATCAGATGGCTTCAAAACTATCTTTAAGTAATACTTGAGTCTAAGTCTAATACCTAAGGTTTTTTTTTTTTTTTTTTTTTGAAAAACGTTGCCCCACACTAAGAATTTCTTCCTGTATTGTGGGTGCGTTTACAGACATAGAAATTCACACACACTAACACCCAGACCGACAGGTTTGGAGAAACATACCATTGAATAGGCCGGACGGGCCCGTGGCTAAGTAATAACAGCCGCACGGGTCTACCTACCGATCAGGTTAAGCTGCGCTTGCCGCGGTCGGTCCGTGGATGGGTGACCATCTTTACATACTGAGACCCCTCCGTAACTCGCAAAACACGTACTGCCGTTGGTCCCGGCTGTCGTTCTTGGATCTTTGACAGTCGTACCGGGTTGTCAGAAACCTAAAACTCAGACAACCAGTCTCACCGGTCTCACAGGTTTACCTTTAAACCATTGGTTACTCCTGGCGGTGTGTATAATTCATATTACTTCCTTTACTCCCATAGTTTACCTACAATCTAGCATCTGTGACGATAAGTAGTTTCAGAATTTACAGACTTCCTTGTTTGAAAAAAGTGCTGTGAAATACACACATTTTAGATTTATAATATGAACCAACGTGTAAATCGATGTGATTGTTTGAGGCTATCGCACGGTCATTACACGCGGTAATAGCGACGGCTCAATTTGTGGGTGTTTACATGTTCGCTCTGTCAACTTGAGTGTCCATTTCGTATGACATATTGTAAACAATTTCCTAGATTTATAGAGGTATGATAATAAAATATGAAATAGAATCAGGGTAGCTCTGTTTATTACATGAATTTACATGGAATTTCAACTGTAAATTGTTATTTTACACTCCTTCCTGTTTCACACACTTTTGGGTCGGTGTTATTTTGGGTTCGGGTCAGTTCTCCCCGTGGGACTCAAGGATGCCTCACCGTCTTCATCTTGATCTGGCACGTTGTCTTCTACTCTTTAATGGGACATGCCTAGTGTTGCTTTGAGAAAACATTATAGGCCATAGCCCTTATAGTATATTAACGGTCAATCACCAAAAGTCCCGACAACCTTTAATTTTAACACTCTTATTGGGCGGATAGGTTCAATCAGGGTATGGAGTGGTGGATTACGGCCCCTCCCTCTCACAAAGAGGAGGCCTTTGTCCCAATTGTGGGGACATTATAGGCTAATTATACTGTCTGTATGTCTTTCTGAACTTTTTTAGAGTGTAAAAATATAACTCAATTATTTATTTTTCTCTCTTCAGGTGCAAGCGATAGTAGCAGCGACAGTAGTGTCAATGTTCGCGATAGTGGTCAACACTATAACGGACCGTGCCATCAACGGGTCGTTCGTGTTACTACTGGTGGCTTCGGCGGTCTTCACAGCTACGACAACTTGCTTCGTCTTGGGTACGTTACCTACTATTATGTGCTTTTGTTATTATGTTATCTAATAGCTTTTTTATACTTATGTCCCGGCTGTCATTCGTGGATTTTTGACAGTCATTACGGGTTGTTAGAAGCCCGAAACTCTGACAACCTTACCAAAGTCTAGTCTTACCAAAGGGTATCGTATTACCCAGTTACCGGGTTGTGGAGGTCAGATAGGCTATCGCTCACTGTAAAATACTTGTATTCAGCTGCATCCGGTTAGACTAGAGGCCGAGCCCAACATAGTTGGGAAAAGGCTAGGCAGATTGATTGATTAAGTGTACTTCGGTTGTTAATCACTCCACAACGTGAGGTGGCTTGTTGTTGAACAAAGTAATGTTGATCATCATTTTGTTTCATCATTTGAATTATATCTACAACCTTTTCCGTCCCATTAAAAGGCTTATTCCCTTCCTTCATAAAAACTGTTTTTGTTTTTTTTTTTGCACCTATGGACTGTTGCAAAATAAAGGTATTTTGTTTTTTTTCTTTCTTTGCCCTCTTGTGCCATTCTTCCGTGATTTGTACTTATCCCAGCCAAGTCTTCTTGACAAGCTTATTTGTTTACACAGCAAATAAAATGTTTAGAAGCTCGTTGATAAGGTTATTGGTGACTCCGATTTATATGAACTGTTTGTAGTTTTGTTATTTTATTTTAAACAATAATGTTTTTCTTTTCATGTCTTTCCATTCAAGAATTGTCTTTAAATTTTTCCCTTGAAATTTCACTCGTGTGCAAATAATTCCATAACAATTATCTAGTATTTTTGCCAATTGTTGCCAATAAGCCTGATATAGTGGTGGTGGATCGAACAGAGCGGCGCGCAATGATCATTGACATAACAGTCCCGCATGACGGGAACCTCGTGAAGGCCGAGAAAGATAAACAAATCAAGTATCTTGACTTGGCTCACGAGGTTGTCGACATGTGGGATGTGGACTCTGCGATCATTGTGCCGATAGTCGTATCAGCCAATGGCTTAATTGCCAAGAGCCTCGACCAACATCTAAGGAGGCTCTCGTTGGGCAGCTGGATTAAGGGCTTGATTCAGAAAGCTGTACTCCTGGACACGGCTCGCATCGTTAGGAGGTTCCTCTCTCTGGAGCCCTGACCGCCGGTAGCTTGGACCCTGTTCCCGATACCGGTGGGCTACTATTTTTTATAATTTTAAATGTTTTATATAATTTTTTTATTCTAATATTTAAAAATATAATTTATAAGTATGGAAAATGAAATAAAAGAATCTAGTATTTAAGATGTGGATAACGTCCTGAGCTACACATAAGTAATTTCTTTTTTTTTCCCTCCGTTTCTTAAGATATTTGTGTTTTCTTTCCCGAATTAAATAAATAAATATATGTTGAATTATATTCCAGAAAGACAATTAACCATATCCGCATGCCACATCAATTTAATAGCCCTTAACAAACGTGACAGCACATAGAATATAACGTAACTTATGGTCAGCGGTTAATTGTATGTAATTATTCTGGGCACGTAAGGAAATTAAGATAAGATTATCACCATATATCATCTCGTGAAATATAATTGGTCTTATGGACTATTAAAAACGGTGACATAAGTCTATTTTCCGAATATGTCGTACATAAAGCCAGTAATCAGTTCTGGTCTTCCCACAGCTAAATGTCTTCCCACGTATAAAACTATTTGCGGTCAAGAGCTTTAAAAACTGGCTCAGTTTTTCTATAGTACATTCAGGGAAACAGTATTTTTTAGCAGATTGAGTCACTACCTAGTTTTTTTGTAGTAACGCTATTTCATACGCCTGATGAAGAATGACATTTGTGATTTGAATATACGGACAATTCCAGAATTCACAATATCTACAAAATAACAGTGTATTTCAACATTCACATTTTTATAACGAACGTTTTTAACGTATAATTTCAACATGAATGAAGTAACCAATTTTTTGTAACATTTTTTTTTTCTTTAATAGAGTGTCCGTGGAGTTTCTTGCCCGTTCTTCTCCATAGGTACCTACTACGCTTTGGAATGGGCAACTTGCTTCATATTTCTGACTGACTGACTCCTTGACAAGTGCCTGTAAATGGTTTAATTGAAATAAACGCTTTGAGTTTGAGACATTTGCCAATTTATTTGGAGTTGGCACAGCTGCACTGCATGATCTTCTTCCTCCAAGTTCCTACATCGCTATAGCCGTCATCTTTTTAGTCATCACAGTCCTTCTAATGATCAAATTTGTTGTTCCAGACTTCGTGATGGTAATGGTGATCTACGGCTCCCATAAGTTCAAGGTGAACCCTGACAACGTGGCGACGCCTCTGGCGGCCTCTATCGGTGATATTGTGAGCAACACAGTACTGGCTGTCACTGCGCAGTATATGTTCGAGCAAATACGTGAGTATGCTTTAACTATCCGCATATTAGATACGTTGAATAAGCAAATATTGTCACTTCGTAGGGAAGTGAAAGAGTTATGAATATTAATGTGTTGGGTGGGAGAGGAAAGATGGATGGATTGTGTGAGGGATGATAATTATGGAAGTTCTATATTATAGTAGGGAATGAATGGTAGCATGGATAGGAAATCATTTTGCGCTGATCCCAAGTACATAACATTGGACGAAAGACGTAAGAAGAAAAAAGAGTATATGTACAAAGACAAGACAGAATTGTAAAGACTAAAGTAATTAGATGGATTAGGATGAGTGATGAGTTGGGTAACCAGTTTAGTGAGAACTTTTAAAAGCTTAGTTATCTCTTGAACGAAATTGACAAAAATAATGATACAAATCATCAATTTTCAAAATTAAAAGGTACTGATAAAGGAAGGAGTGAGAAAGGTGAGTTTAGTGAAATCAAAAATAGACTTTTGGTTAACATAAAAGATTTATTTGGCATGTCTGTTTTACTCACACTTCATTTTGATTGTATGAAAGACAATACACAATTCACTTGAAACATTTTGCATGAGTTTTATTGTTTAATGTAGATTTCACGCCAATCAATGATCAAACTAATTTAGTACTCAAAATAACATATAAAATAATCTTCTTAGCGAGATATGCTTCTATATCAAAATGAATTAATCTAAATCATATTGAGAATTTCTTAATCACCACTAATCACTACTATTAAAAAGTTTATCAAGAAACGTCTTTATCATAAACGAATGGATTTAAATGGTTTTCGTATTGATTGACGTCAATCATAATTCATAATCAAACAGTTCGTAGGAATGAAACAATAGCACATTCAAATACGTATTTGCTTGCTGATATATGTACTTACCTTCTATTTGACGACTGCACTTCCTGCACCCTTAATGCGTAACACACGATCAATCCGAATTGGAATCTGTTGGAAACAAATTAATGTATAATCCATTGAATCATAAGTTCGAAAAAAAATCCTGCTCAATAACGTAATAACGCAATTAATGTTGTTGAACTGTCAAAATGAAACAAATTAGTCTTAATCAGTTACGAATATAAGTTACGCAATTAGATAGCTGCTTGCTATCGGGAAAATTAGTCTTTACCTTCTTCTTCAATTTAACTTTTTACAATTTATTTTGCTACTAGATTAGCATTATTAGTTCTTAACGTGCAGGATATGATTTTAAGTGTCCCAACGCTGAATTCTCCATGCTGGAATCGTCTGATTCTTTACTGAATAATTTATCTATACTAAGTTGACGTGTACTCATTTAGGGTTAATTTATCATATTCTAAAACCAAAATATTTTATTTCACATAAACCTACACTTATGAAACGTCAGAAGCTAGGTGCGTGGTTCGAATTGGTCGTTTCCTATGGGGGAGAGCCGGGAAGAAACTAAAATGATTTCAAATGAGAGTGTTATTAGGTATGCTGCCCACCTGAGCCTAAAGTGCAGTAACAGCAAAAACACGAATTCGAGAAAAACGCGCTTCAAGTTTAGAATCCATAAAAATATATCCAAAACACACTTTTCGATAAAACTTTGAATACAAGGTGAAAGGATATGTAAAAAACTAAACTAGTAAACATTTTTACGTTAGTTTTTTTAATAAAAAACTATAATTATGATCATTTTTATTTTTTCGCCCCTATTATGTCACACAGTTTTTTTGCAAAATCTTTTTAAAAACCATTTAAAATACAGTAAATGTTATTATTACTGCATTTTAGATTTTTTTTCCACGATTCTTACTAACTAAAGTGCAGCAATTGGGTGAAAATACTGCTATTTAATCTGTTTTTAGAACAAAACACTGCAATTCCACACATAATAGTAAAATAAAATTACCTTTAATATGAATAAAAATGTATTGTGATTTTCTTAAGTAAAGTTGACATGCATTTATGACATTGCCATTAAAACTATTTATCAAAACATTGTATCTTATTACAATCTAATAGTGCAAATTGTTTTTTAAGTGTAGCAATATTATCAGTCTGTCACGTGAATCCGGGACGTGCATGCGCCTTTGTTAAACTAGAACAACACCTTTGTTAAATTATTTTAAAGGGAAAAGGAAATTTAACTTATATCAAGAAGTTAATAAAAATATGTGTAAGATAAATAAAAATAATAATTACGTTCTAAACACTTAGGTACCAAAGTTTTCGGGTTCATGTACAGCAACACAGTTAACTGCCCCATATTTTATCTTACATGTCGCAGAAAAGAGACTAACACTTGACGTTGTCAATTATGAACCCTAGCCAGTGGCTGAGTAACTTATCTTAATTTCGTCGGATGATTAACAAATACCGGGCTAAATCGGCAAGAGTCGTATCTTTTCGTTTTGATGACATTAGAAATCATATTTCTTACTTTTTATTCTTTATCTATCTATATACACTAATAATAAAGCTGAACAGTTTGTTTGAACGCGCTAATCTCTAAAACAACCAGTCGGATTTGAAAAAATATTTTTGCATTAGCTACTATTCTACATTTTGAATGTTATTTTAAAAGATCTTGTGTCAAGTAGACAGACCTGAGCACAGACTAATTAGTCTTGACCTGTGTGAGTACAGACATAAAGATTTTGTTTTTAAATTTTTATTGCATCCATGATCCATGCAGTTTTTATTTGGAATAAACTTTCAAGTAAATGTCAATTTGATTGATAAAGAAAAATTGCAATACGACCGAATTAAGAATATTACCTGAACCGTTTTCTGGAAAACATGACATCTGGACAAACAAATCTAAGGCTAAGAACTCAAGGAGCGGTTTTCACCCGCGCCCGCCGCGTTTGCGGGCGATGATCGCAACCGCGGCAGCTGCGGGACCGCGCAAATTGCTGTTCTCGTGAGTTAAGAAGTAAAACCGCAGTTCCACGACCGTGGCGGGCGCGGGTGAAAACCGCTCCGTGAGTTCTTAGCCTAATTAATCAAATCTCTCTATCCCTTTCGAACAGTCATAATTTCTCTCAGTTGCGTCTTTAAAGGGCAGTTAAGTGTGTTGCTGTTTGTACAGACACAGCACGGCGCAAGTTTGCCTCAAACTGCGATCAAGACACAACTGAGTGCGACGCGACGCGTCGATGTTAGCAGTATCATGCGTGCTTGGTTTTAATATTTTAATAATGTTACCTTGTTAAACGTAGTATTAGGGAACATTACTTGACTTTAGGTATTTTAGGAAGTATGAATTGGATGGAGTAAACTAACTAATATGCAGTAAAATATAACAATATTGTAAATTATAATGGTTTTTCGCAACAAACTACAAAACATCCTTTAGGTTAAACTGCAGTAATGTTAATAATACTACATTTCTTTTGGTTTTTCACAAAAAATGACAAAATCCCCCACAAGTTAATGTGCAGTACGTAATGTTAATACTGCACTTTAATTAGGAATTTTGAATAAAATATTTTTTTTCTTAACTTCGCAGTATAATCAATTTGTATGGCGTCGAATAATACTGCACTTTAATAAGTTTTTTCTTTAATCTTCTGGAACAAACTACTATATTAAATGCCACAAAATATGATAAAATACTGCAGTTTAGTTAGGAAACAGAGAAAAATCTTTTGTAGCATTTATTTTACTGCGGTAAGTATAGCTGGTAAACATTGAATATTTTAATAGATCTGTGAAAAGTGATCGCTATTACTGCATCCGAAAAAAAATTAATATAAAATACTATAATAGCGCTACAAAAAAAAGAGAATTCAACTGATAGCTAATACAATGGCGGTTCAGAATATATATTTAACTCAAAACCGACCAAATGTCTATTACTGCACTTTAGGCTCAGGTGGGCAGTATGGGAGGACAGTAGGTCTTTCAACAAGTACTAAAACAAGTAGAAAATATAAAATGGTCAAAAAATCTAGAGACTACAAGGCCTACAACTTTCTTACATTCACAAAATTTATAAGAATCTCTATCTAGAAAAAGAGATAAATAAAAGAAAGTTTTAGAGTTCTAGACTTTAGTTGGCATATATTATTTTCTCTATCACCATCACAATCCAAGCCAGGGAACTTCATAGATTTAAAAAAATACTCTACTAACTAAGAATATTTAACATAAACTAACAAACTATACTCACACTTCTTACATTATATACTAAATTACTGATTAAAACTAACTAACTATAACTCTCTCCTTAAATTAAATGGTCTGTAAATTCAACTCTCATTCTTTGTCAGTCGTATAAAATAGCTGTAATATAGCAAATTGCCATCATCTCAATCTGCTCAACTTCCCTGGCACCTGTACATTAGTTAAAGGGCCGACTCTATGCCAGTCAACTTGCCATCTAACCTTCTAACAATTTCGTCATTCCTACAGAGATATCGCTATGGCAGCCCATAGCGCTGATGTGCGTGTACTACAGCCTGCTTCCCCTGTGGGTGTTCATCGTCTGGCGCAACAAGTACACCAAGAAGGTTCTCACCAGCGGCTGGACTCCTGTCATCTCTGCGCTCTTCATCAGTGGGTATGTACTCAACATCTTTAACGACTTTTACATTTATAGCGATCTCACGCGAGTAGTGATTTTTCACGAATTTTTCCGGCACGAAAAGTATCCTGTGTCACTTGAAAATTGGAAGAATTTGTTAGAGTGAAAGAGTCCTATAGGATATAGGCATTCTCGTTATGGTACTGAGAATGAGATTAGCATAATAATGAAAAAATAAAAAACACTCCCTTTGCTGTCGCACAGTCGGGTAATAATATTAACATAACAGTGATAATCCTATATAGGTAATCACCAATCAAACGAAAATTATCTTGGGAAGCTTTGCTAATTTTAAGACCAGTTGATTTGTTTAAAGTATGTATATTAAAACTACCTACTGTAACCTTATCAAAAATGACGATTTGTCTAGTAATTTTTCAATGTAAATTCTTTCCTCTGATTTTAAATTAATCTACATTCAAACAATTTTTTTTTAATAAATTCATTTTAGCGTTAATTATCGTTTGCTTTGATGCTGAATCGCGACTAAATCGCTAATCACCGATTCTAAAGACCGCATAACTGCTACGGTCCTTAATTTTACGTCAAATTCATCACCATTATCATCACCACCACCATCATTTTTTCATCACCATTATTTTTTCCATCAGTATCGGAGGTATCGTCCTCGACAAGGCAGTGGACCACTACCGCGGCTACGAAGTCTTCCAGCCAATCGTCAATGGTATCGGCGGCAACCTGGTCTGCGTCCAGTCTTCGCGCCTCGCCACCCACCTGCATCAGACCGCTATTCCTGGAGAGCTTCCGGAGAACACCAGGCTCGTCGAGTGGCCTTGGAAGACGCTGTTCTTTGGAAGTGAGTGACCGAAAATATACAAAATCTTTTTTATTTCCTTCATCATATTTTATTTTATCATATTTGGATACGATACTACTGCCTCGTTGGTTTAGTAGTCGTAAGCGCTATTGCTGACTATGAGGCCTTGGGTTCAATTCCCAGGTTGGGCAAAAGTGTCATTGGATTTTTTTATCTGGTATTTCTCAGTAGCAGCCCGGAGTCTAGACTTGTGCTGGGCTGATTGCATCTGTTTCGCCCTCTTTGCTATAGAAAAACGATTCACTGTAAAATATAACATGAAGAGCCTTCAATTATTTCTAATGTGCTTATTTCTAAATCAAATTCTTTTTATTTCCAGCTGCCGCAGCTAAAGTGGCTCGTATGCTGCTGATCCTTGCGCTATTCGGTCAGATCATCTTCATGGTTGTCGCTGACGTCATGTACCAGGGCGAGGTCACCTTACAACTACCCTTCGGCATCACTTATTTGTTGAGCTCATTGCTGCAAGTAAGTAATTGTTTTAAGACATACTTCTTTTATGGTTTTATTTCTTTCGTGTCACTTAGGCTTAGCTACTGAATCTTGCTGATTGGCTAATATTTTAAAAATATCATCCAAATGAATAAATAAATAAATCATGAGTTATTTCCATACAGTTAGTGCTAATACGGCAGTGAGAGAATCTGTTAACAGAGAAAACCATAATATCCACCATGTTAACTACATCAAATCACATGACTTTTAACCATAGTGCGTCCCTCACAAAAATTACTAAACTCCAAAACTCAATTGTAACTGAGGTGCAACTTGTTTCCAGGTCATGGTACTGTTATACCTAGCTTACATGCTCGTCCACCTGATGTGGCAAAAGAAGAAAGACCCTGACAACGCAGCCATCCCCTACCTCACCGCCCTCGGTGACTTGCTCGGATCCGTCTTCCTCGGACTCACCTTCGTCATCCTCTCACAGTTCGGCATGGAGTATGGAAACAACGTCCAGTGAACAGGTAGGACACACCTGAAGGAATAAGGAAAGAAGAAATATGGATCTTGAAAAGTTAAAGTCTGTTTCAAAGATTTTAATAATAGTTTTGGATGTAAAATGATTTTTTTAATAGTCTTGTATTTTTGAATAATCTTCTGGATTCTAGATCAAAATTGCTGCAAGACTTTGTCGTTTTACGAGTTTGTTCCTTTGAGGATCAGTACTGAATTGAAGTGTTGTCTTGATGTTCCTTCTAGCTCTGCACGTTTGAGCATAGCTAACCAAAACGACATTACCAAAGGATATGGAATCATTCATCGCGTTTTACCAGATAGCAATGTTTCATCAATTTGCTTTTAGATGATCATTTATTTTTTATTCCAGTATGATTCGGTCAACGTGAGACAAAATGGATAATTCAAGTCCTATCAGTATTGAATATTAAAATTAAAATTGTACATGTCAATTGGTGTGCCAATATATTGATGTATGTTGACGACGTCATTAACTTTTTAACGCGACAGTATTTAAAATTTTCAAAGATTTATCGTTTTTTGAACATTATTTTTTACTATTTTGAGAGATTCTTGTTGAGGTATCGCTCTCTTTGTATTAAGAGTTGACATCCTGAGAGTCAAACTGTGATATAAGAAATGTAAAAATGTGATTTAACGCAATTATTAATGTTTTGACATCAATTTTAATGAGATGGACAATAAATTATACGGCGGAGTGGAAATTGATGAATTTGAACAGCTAAATTCAAAATTGTGTTACCTTATTGACTCTCTTAATTTAAAGTTTTATTTTTAACACCAACCATTTTTCGAACTTCATCTGACATTGGTTACCATCTGGAATTAGTTTAGGCTTTTAGGATGTTTTTAAAAGATTTAATAAATTATCAGCAGCGAGGCTTTTACACTAAAAGCCAGGATACAAGATGTTCCTAATCGAACTATTCCCTTGCGATCTAATACTTTATTAATTAGGTGTCATATCCAAATATAATTGGCGATAGTTTTCGATAATTTTGTAGATACGTGTGTAAATATTACCTGTATATCACTACATAGTGATGCTGTAACGTCATCTGTTAGTACTTATGTGATATAGCACTATTTATACACTTGGTTTTTGTATAAGCTATTGAAACTTTTGAAAACCTCACGAAAGAAAGAAAGAAAAAAAGAAAAGTATTTACTGGAACTCGCACAGGAGATCAGAAATTAAAATAAACACACTCATAGAAACTTGAATAAGAAAAAACAAAGTAAAATGAAAATATAAGCAGAAAGTCCTGTACAAGGCCAAAAGGCTCCTATCTTAGTATGATGCTGCGAGGCTGGTATTCTGATAGGGCCCGCACTAGAAGTTAGTACCACATCAATAAAAATAAAAAGATCGTGATTTCCAAAGGAGTAGGTAGATACGCGTGGTCGACTGTACTAACAGACTGACCCGTAGGTCAGTCTGTTAGTACAGTCGACCGCACGTCTGTGGTAATACTTTGACCTCGAACTGGCCTAGCGTTGTAAGGAGTTTCAATCCATTCATCTTTTACTGGTTTTGTTTCCACTGGCACGCGGCCGCTGTACACATTTATAATACAAAAGGCAGTGCAATTCCTATCCTCATTCATCAGACAATTCCAAAACCTTCAAATTTTTCGTCATTGATACCGATAAAACTTACATGTCAGGTACTTTTTATGGGTCCAGTAAGGTTAACAATTGGGATTTTTGAAGGTTCTAGTACAATCAGTTGCCAATTTCAAGGCATCACACGTCTGGACGTTTTTTTTTTAATTTTCGTCACTGATTTTCCTCGGTTGTTACTTGTTGTTACTTTTCGGAAATGTTATAACTACCTAATTTTTATTATAATTATGAGAGTTTTTTTTCGTTTTTTTTTCAAAATTTTGGTATAGTTTTTTTTTTGCTCTTTTGTTTATGCTTATTCAAAAACCAAGTGTTAGTTCGTAATCTAGTGTATAGTTTAGGAAATTGAGTACAATAAAGCAATTACGTAGTATTTAAGTTAAGAGGCCTAAAATAATTTATTGAACTAATGTCGTATAGAACAGATTGGTCATGATTGGTTATCACCAATTTAATAGTATTAGACAAGCATTTGATGAACTGCAGGGTAATTGTGTAACACACTTACAGTGGCTTTCATTTGACAGTTCAACAACATTCATTGCGTTGTTTATGTTGTTGAGCAGACAAATTATTCGAACATATGAAGCAATGGATTAAATTATTCAGTTCGTGATTGAAAGTGTGTTACGTAATTAGAGTGCTGGAAATAGAGAACTAACGTAGAAATAATTAATATACGTTTGTGTGAGATCTCAGAAAATAATAAAAAAAAGAAAATATTTGGACCTGTTTATTTCTACCTCTACTGGCAAATACACAAACACATTGTGTATAAAAATTGTATGTGTGATACATAAATTACAATTTATTTTTGTTAGTAAAGTTTTGATAAAATTGTAAAAAAAAATATTAGCCAAATTATTTGAGGGTACAGTCGACCGCGTGAAAATGTTGGTAATGTGAACTTTGTTCATACCTACTTGTGATGTATAACTACGTTGTCGACTGTACTTCCTTGGATACAGTGCTTCTTAGTAGGATATTGTCATTTAACCAAATATCTAATCAAATATTATTTATTAGCATACAGTATCAAGAAATCGTATCAAAAACAAATTACTCTTATTTTTCTACCTTATTTAATAGAAGCAAATAGGTTGGATAAAAAAAATCTTAATCCTATTAAGTAACTACAATTTGACAGTGTTCGAGATACTGTACGCAAATAAAACAAAATGTGACCATACTTCAGTAATATTAAGGTATATTTTTTGAATGAATGATGTGATATAAATGAGATTTTAACTTGTATATAGAGAATTGTTATGTAGTACGTAAATCACTGAAAAAAGCTGTTGATAGTTTGTTAGAAACGCTTACCTTTCATAAAAGGCTGCACTAGACATCAATTATTAAATAAAAAAAATAAAAAATGGATGATTGGTTGCACGATTTTCTTCTACATTTTAGGTTTTTATAACAAGAAACTTTATTGTCCATTTTTCATTTCAATCTAAAGAAATAATTTTAGATAAAAAAGTGTAAAAAAAAAACAGCATCGTGCAATATATGAAAAACAGGACTAGTCAATATATAAAGACATATAAAACCCAAAATCTTCTGTCCCTCTCCTTTGTTGCGTTCTATAATAGCTACTGTCTGTTTATAGTATTATTTTATAAATATGTATGGCTGTCCCTACATTACTTTTTGTCTTAAGTGAAACTGACTGACTTAAAAAAAAAAAAGCTGCTGGATTGTTCCCTAATTAATTAATAATATAAGTATACTTACTTAAACAATAATGGTGGCAATACGAAAACAAACTCGCTTATGATTATTATATTTGACGAGAAAATAAAGTGCAACCATCCGTTTACTAAGATAGGATTAAATAAAAACTCTTTGGTCCGAAAGTGCCATTAAGATTCAAATTATAGGTAATGTTTTGATTTTTGTAACACTATTTTCTTCTGTATAAAATTGGTATCTTGGTCCGTACATTACTATTTTAATTCATGTGGTAAGAAAGAAAATGTCGTTATTTTGTGAGAGCTAAAGTGGTTAATTTTATGCAGAAGTCATTAAAGCTTTCATTAGTATCAATTTCTTGTCAATTGTTATAAAACTTTGATTTATTATACATCTTTCAATAGTTACCTAAGACTTTAAACTTTTACTAAGTAATAAAATCTGTAAATATTCAACTATAAATTGACTGTTATAATATTGAGTTATCGTATACCACTGCATGCCATCAACCAATACTAAGAATTTGATACTAATTTAAGCATTTGGTCGTTTTTACGTGCGAAAATATTGGCGAAAAAAAAAAAAAAAAATGTGCCTCACACTGCCCACCGATTAACTGTATTTTGTTTTCAATACCTACTTTATCAGCAATAGCAAGTAATCTATTATGAGTTTATTAAAAAATGAATAAAAAAATCTTTTATTTTCACTTAAACATTGTACAATAAATGATACAAATGTACAAAAATAAGTCTCATCAATAGTCTAAAGTCAAAGTATTTTGTCCAATTTTCTCACATGTAAAAATGTAAATAGTGTTATTTATAATATACTTTGAAAATATGTACATTCCATATAAACAGCTTTTGAACGACAATCACGTGGTTTATGAACTGTATTGTTTTAATTTTAAGTTTTATACCATCAATGTATTCCTATTGTGATGTCCAAACATAGTGTAATGTAATTTTTATTTCAAAATAAAATGGATTAAATTAATCCTGTCGTTTTACTTGAGTTAATAAATTCAACACTTGGGATATATCGTAACATCGCAAGGAATGGAAAGAATAGAAATAGAGGATTTGGCTAGCACCTTCTGCCCACAGATCTAGACACGCGGCCGCGTGTCAAGCCAAGTTCAAGAAAAGAACTGGCGACGCAGCAGCCGTGTGTTATATTACACGAACCATTTGGAGCTACTTTTTACCCCTCAATAACTCAAAATCTATTTAACATACACACGTGAAACTTGGTTTATTTATTAATACCCTCTAGATTAACTAGAACCCCAAAGGAGATGTCCGCTTTTTGTACGGACGTTGGTTTTTATTCCGAGAAAAATCTAACCAACATCAAACTACACATATATAAAAGCGACAAAAATATGGAACTAGGAACCACTGAAATAATATTTTAATTTCTTTTAAGAGAAAAATTATAAACTAAGTTAGTACATATATTTTATTTGTTGTTGGAAACCCTTAGTGGAAACCCAAATAAAACCTCCCACACATTTTGACAATGCTTATTTGATTACTCATTAAGTTGACAGACAGTGAGACAGGCGTCATCTGTCTGATCCGTCAACGGTAACGGGATTTTAAAAATCATTCGAAATAAATACTTCCATGTAGGGTTTGATATCATAAGGATGATTTTAAAATTGCAGGAGCCATTTGAAACCATTTCCATCCCGTTTTGACTAGCCGTCCTGAATTCCTGATGCCCAAACTATACTGGAAAGAGCTAATCAAAGAATGAACATGCCAAATTATTTAGTGGACCATGTGACTGGGCATCAGCTTATTAGACGCCGAGCCAGTTCCGTCCAGATAAATGCTCAAATAAGCTGAATATATATCGAATAAGCTGAATATGTTCCCCAACATGGATATGTCAGATTTAGTTTTATTTAGCTTAGGCATTTATCAAACTAAACAGGCTCGCTCTTATTACGGGGAACATTATTCGGCCGAATGGTAGTTTTACTGTACCTAGAAGTTAGTGAAGATACCAGGCATTTGGTCATCACATGAGACAGCTTTGATCACAGGACTCACGTCACTATAGTTATACAGTGTATTACATTATTGTCTAGTATCTTGGATGGGCCGGCATCAAAATTATATATCTCCACCTGCTCAGTTTCTCGACAGTGTTTTAATAAGAGAAGACATTGAAAATGAAGAAAATCAATAAATCATTATTTAAAACTAAAAAAAAAAGTTTTATTTCACTAAAAAACTGTAACACTTGCATTCAAAGCATGTTAGGTATTCAGTTTTTGAATAAAATAATTGTCGAAAGGCTTTTCCGATGCAACATGTTGATTTAAAGGCACTTCCGATGTCGATTCTAAGTCATAAAACAGGAATTCTCCTTCGTAATTAAAAAAATGTTCTTGATCAGTGGGTAGTTACTACTATCATTTTACTCCTGCAGGCGTAGCATGGCGCTTTCTGTCTCTACGAAGAATAGACATAGCTTTTTCTATACAAAGTGACAGTTCGTTTCTTCATTTTTGACATCCACCGTAGAAATCTTTCTACAATCTGTCATTTTGTCTTTCATTTCTAACGATCTTTGTCTAGGTCTTTTTATATGTAGACTATTTCGGAAGAAAGTTTTCTATCCTTACTGTCAAAATCACACTGACAACCGATAAATCCTATGACAAAACAAAGAATTCTGAGTCGAATTATGTAAAAGAGTGAATTTCGTAATAAGTGCAGTTGACTCTTTCTATTTTGCTGCCGTCTCGTACTGTCTACTGTCTACAGGAAACGTCATTTTTGTCTACTCTTCCGTCGACAAAACGGTGCTCTGCTAAGCCTGTGGACTATGCTGAAACATGCACTTCTTGCACAAAGATTCCTAGTAGCTATAATCTAAAGAGAGGTCTAAAAGAATTATGCTACACATTTTTGACTGAAAATATCCCATTTCATAACCTGATTAGAATTTTTGTTTGCATTGTCGTATTCTTTACAACAAAATATTATTTGACTGTAATGACAGTGTCAATTTTGAAAAGTTTGTTATAATTGCTGGGGTGTGTTCACTTTATTATCCGAGATAATTAGAAAAGTTTGTTTGTTTTATGAGTAAATTAACACTAATTTAAAAAACGATTTTTCTCAAAATTGGTAATCCTTAAAAATGCATGATACAGTTAGAGCTACTACTTTTTGGGATGTCTATCCAAATATATTTAACTTATCCTGGTTAGAATTATTGAATAATAAAAAACCATTTTTGGACATGTCCTAAATACAGCTCAAACGGTTGTTGAGATATCAACGTCAAAAAATCGTCATTTTTATCACTGACTGACCTACCTACCAATAGATCAAAAACCTAACCCACCTCCAGATGACCTAGAAAGTTGAAATTTGGTGTCCAGCTTGGTAATTGTGTGTATGCAAAGGAAAAAATCAGAAAACAACAATTTTTAAGATTAAAAAAAAAATTCAAGTAATCGATTTTTAACACCTAGCGCCTTTCAAAATTATAATAGCAAAAATATTTTCTTTTGTAGGAGAATTGGTTCCATTATAAAAGGTCGCCTTTATCGTTTTATATATTAGGTACCAGATTATTTAATATAACTTAGACAACCAATAATTAATAATAATTGTTAATCATTGGCTGTTTAAGTTTTCCGCGAGGCGGGCAAGAGGAGTGCGGCGCGTCCGGGGTCACAGGGATTTCAGGGTTTGGAAATATAGTCATAGTCCGCATCTTGAGGTGACATTTAGGCTTCCCGTACATGATGTCGGAGCCGCACCAGAGCCGAACCACTAGACGAAAAAAATCGCGGCGCGGCGCTGCCGCCCGCACCGGTGAGTTTCCGGTGCATATCGCCCTCGCGCCGTGTGTGCGATATTCATTCGTATATCAAAACTCAAACTCAAAGCATTCATTTCAATTAAACCATTTACAGGCACTTTTGAATTGTCAAGGAGTCGGTCAGTCAGAAATATGAAGCTAGTTTTCCAATAGCCCATTAGAGAGAATAGCCCATTCCAAAGCGTAGTAGGTACCTATGGAGAAGAACGGGCAAGAAACTCCACGGACACTCTTTTAAATCAAAATATTGTTACAAAATATTGGTTACATCATTCAGATATTATAACATAAAACAAATCAAAAATTAATATATATGTTACCGGTAATCTGTATAATTCAGGTATTCTATACAATACATAGGCTATGTATAGAATACATTTTCGGCAGTAGCTAGAAGCCCATGAATAAATAAAATATATATAAAATCGTACATATACCGATACGTTACGTATGTTTTTGAGTGTGTCAAAGCGGATAGTGAGGTCAAAATGTAAATGCAAAATAGTGGCTGCGAAAATTAATTAATTAAAGCATACGTGGGGAACGAACCGACAGGGTCCATGTGAACTTTGTAACTATCATTTTAAGAGTTTGTACACACATGAGATATGCAATAAAGATTTGAATTCAATTGAATTGAACTTGTTCCTGACGGAGTTTCCCCGACGGCACACCTTTTTTTATATAACTTCGACAACCAATATTAACACAAACTACAACGCCGGGCTCAGCGATTTGACATCACTGCGGATAAGTGTAACTAATTAAGTTACAAAAGAAATACATTCTAACACAATCTTGCTACCTATATTTGAAAAATAGATTTTACGGATCACTTTTAGTTGACGTATAATAATAATTTATTTACAAAAAGTAATTATATCCAATCAAAAACATAAATGTGAAATGGGAGCCAAATTCAAAGTTTGGTTATCGACTTCGCCGACAAAAGAATTGAGATCTAAATGGGTGCCAAGTTCTATAGATAATCCTGAAATTTGTAAAGAACATACAACATTCTAAAATAAATTTAAAACAAAATTTATTGTTTTTTCTTTTATTTTTGCTATTTAAAAATATAACTTCATTGAATAGTCGAATTATTTACACAAAGCACTTAGGATGAATTCAAGCTGAAAATTTTACTTGGCTAGATTTTATCAGCAAGCCAACATTTTAGAGGAGTAAGATATGTTGGCCTTACAATATAGAAACGGTAAAGATATAAATATGCCTAAATAGACGGTCAAAACTTCGAATTCGTCGAAAATAAAAGAAAATACCGCCCAACTGTTAGCCACTAAATGTACGCACAATAACAACAGATAGAAAAGCACAATAACAGCACAATGACGTGTCGCGAGTGTAAGATGTAGCTGTCACGCACACCAAAATAACAAAGTTACCCTGTTTGTTTTAGTTCTTATGCAGCGCGATACTATAGACATAGAAATTATCAAAGATAAAGAAGATAAGTTGATTAGCCAAATTTAAGAGAACTTGTATGTAAAAACTAGCCAAGTAAAATTTTCAGCTTGAATTCATCCTAAGTGCTTTGTGTAAATAATTCGACTATTCAATGAAGTTATATTTTTAAATAACAAACATTGTTATAACAGAAAAAACAAGAAATTTTGTTTTAAATTTATTTTAGAATGTTGAATGTTCTTTATAAATTTCATGATTATCTATAGAACTTGGCACCCATTTAGATCTCAATTCTTTTGTCGGCGAAGTCGATAACCACACTTTGAATTTGGCTCCCATTTCACGTTTATGTTTTTGTTTGGATATAATTACACTGAGAAATATTTGTAACCACGTTCACCAGAGAGTCTAGACAAGTGACAATCGCTAAAAAAGCGTTTCGTATTTCTACAACGACTTTCAACAGGATTGACATAAGCTTTTCGATAGCTTCCTATAAATTTTTGCCTTTTCCATCGTCGTTATCGCTGATAGAATGTCACTTTGTCTACGAATGGCTCTAACGATTTCGATGACTATGATACTGATCTTTATTTGTATAAACACGTGTACATACCTACATTGCATGGACGATATTAAATACAGAAATGTTATATCATGTAATGTGGCGTACAAATTGGTAAGAAGAGATGGTGTACAAACTGCGACTATATTTATCAAAATTATATTATAAAATTTATTATTATTTTATTTTATTATCATCCTTTATTTCATTTTCTACACACATAAATTATATTTTTAAATATTTAAAATATAAAAAATAGTAGCCCACCGGTATCGAGAACAGGGTCCAAGCTACCGGCGGTCAGGTACCGGCGGTCAGGGCTCCAGAGAGAGGAACCACCTAACAATGCGAGCCGTGTCCAGGAGTACCGCTTTCTGAATCATGCCCTTTATCCAGCTGCCCAACGAGAGCCTCCTTAGGTGTTGGTCGAGGCTCTTGGCAATTAAGTCATTGGCTGATACGACTATCGGCACAATGATCGCATAGTCCACATCCCACATGTCGACAACCTCGTGAGCCAAGTCAAGATACTTGATTTGTTTATCTTTCTCGGCCTTCACGAGGTTCCCGTCATGCGGGACCGTTATGTCAATGATCATTGCGCGCCGCTCTGTTCGATCCACCACCACTATATCTGGCTTATTGGCAACAATAGCCCTGTCAGCGATGATGGATCGATCCCAGTACAATGTGATATTTCCATTTTCGAGAACTGGGTCGGGCACGTACCTGTAGTACGGCACTTCCGATTCCACAAGGCTGTATTTCAGAGCAAGTTGCTGATGGATAATCCTGGCTACAAGGTTGTGTCTATGCAGGTATTCTCCGTTAGCTAGCTGAGAACATCCGCAGATAATGTGACGGATTGATTCTCCCGGTCGGTGGCATGCCCGACAGATGTCAACCGTGCCGTCCTTCACAATAAATCTCCGGTAATTGTTCGTCATGATAACTTCGTCCATAATAGGGAATATGCATGTATTTTTTTAATATTTTTATTCGATAGTTTACATCGTCAAACAATAGTAAAAAAAAAATCGACGGCAAAAAGCAATTTAAAGTAGTTAAAATGTTTAAAAATATCCAACCGATCCGGGCTATTTAAACGCCCTCCATTTGGCGCGCTTGGTGTGGTGACGTCACAGTTCGTGAAAACAGACAAGCAACTGTCAAGTCAACGTCAAACACTCCTTTTTCTATGACCGTTTGACATTGACTTGACACTTGTTGATTGACTTGACATTGACATTTTGATTGTTAGCCCGGATTGTTACGTCAAATCCGCTCTTAGCCTTTTCAAGTATTTGAATTACCCACAGTTTTTTGGGACTTTTAAAAAATTAATTTCTCGCTCAAAAAGAAATTTTATTCAAAAATATTGATGGAGGCTTAATTCTGAAGTAACATAGTTTATAGAAAAAAATATTTGACCCATATTTGAATCACATGCATATTCCCTATTGCACAGACAAAACCTTCGGTTTCCTCAAAGAGGTTACCGAAACGCAGCCAGGCTACGGACGCTAGTAGATCTACATCGGGTCCATGCAGGGCCCGGAAAAAGCGTCTGTGGAGATTATTACTCTGCCATACCTCCCTGCGATCGTTAGTGTCAAGCACTACAGGCTTGCGCCAGTTCTCTTACGCCAAGGAGAGCGGGGTGAGGCCCTTGTCCACCTCGACCACATCTCGATGCATTCCCACGTCGGCTTCTAGGAAGTATTCCCTGAGACTGCATATCTCGCGATTGTGGAGGGTCTTAGCGTTTAAAATGCCTCGACCTGCACACTTTCGCGGGATATAGTCTCATTACCGATGACCGTGGGTGATGCATTCGGTATGCAGTCAGCAGCGTACGGACCCTCCTATCCAGGGCGTCAAGTTCGGTCTGAGTCCATTTGAGTATGCCGAAAGAGTACATCAAAACCGGCATGACCCAGCCGTTAAAGGCGCGCACCTTGTTCCCGCTTGATAGAAGACTATTATTTTATTTTTTATTATGGATTTACAGAATTATAAACATTAGAATGAGCAAGACAACTTTCTAAGTTCATGTAAGTGCATGGAATGAAAATTTCATAATCGTCATTCAATGAACTTGAACTTAGAGAGTTGTATTGCTAATTCTAATATTTATAATTCTGTAAATCCATATTTGTTACTACCGCAAATAATATTTAGATCAACATACAACCTGATACTGACCAGCAAATTGCAAAAAATGTAAGAAAATTTGAATTTCTCAGGCTACCCTAGTGCATCCACCTTAACGCATTAGGGGGATATTTTCCCAGCAGTGGGATAATACGGACTGGTACCTACCTGTATTTTTGTTCAAGCTCTATTGGTTAGCCCTCTATAGGAAACTCTCATGGAATGAATACGCTCGTTGGTCGTAACTTTCAAAGCCCTGATTCGGTCGCCAGGGTCAGACAGTATATAAAAAAAAGAAAAAAAAAAAGGGTCAGATAGTATTATTAGGATTTTCAATTAGAAATTTTTCAGTAGCAGCTCATATTCTGATTGTATGACCGGTCGCCCCAATCCATGGCACAAGACATGCACCTAAAACATAACTGGCGAACTGTGCAATACATCTCTGGCTACTCTTGTGAATGCGAATACGTGCATGATATAAATAAACCAAAGTACAAAAATATATTCATTGTGGTTCATTCATTCATTCAAAATTCCCATACTTCTTTTTTTTTCATACAGCGCCCTCTTTTTTATTTATACTTAGTCTTTAGTTCAGGAAAATTCCTCCAGATGGCAGGAGCTGTACCTGCGATTCACAAACCCGTAGAAAAAAAGGGGTGATTCTGGTTTCAGACGGACGGACATTGCGTCATCCTGAAAGTTTTAACTTACTAAAAGTAGTATAGATGGCGTTGCAATACCTCTGTTAACAGCAAAAAAGAATTACAGGTAAGTAATTGAAAAATTACTAAAATCACAGTTACGCATGTAATATTGTAATTTCGAATATCGGCAATGCATTTATGTTTTGTCGTTTTTTCATGTATGTTTCAATTTGCTGAAAAACAGTTAACCTAGAAACTCATATATAATTATATGGAATCTTTATAACTCCACAGTAAGGTTTTCGTTGAGAAATGAAACAAAAAGAATTCATTTGACTCGCATATCTTTTGTTCACTACAAACTCGTGTATCTTAATAAGCCCGAGTACCTAGTTACGGAGACTACATGTATCTCGTTTTATTTTCGTAGAGAGAGCGAGATAGACATACAACTACTATTCATAATGTCAAACGTCATTGCAAACTGTAAGGCAAACAACAGATCAACGCGGACGAGAGCTTTTACATACAGTACCCATTTCCACCGCCAGAGGCGCCACAAAAGCTCGAAAATACAACGAAACATGATAAATAGCCCCACGTCCGGAATACGAAAACATATTTATTAGACGAAACACATTTAATACTTCCAATAAATCATACAAATGGAACAAACGGAAGTTTTGTAGGTTAAAATTATGTCAGAGCTTTCAATGTCATCAGTACCTACTTCCATCGATTTTCAGATTTTCAGTGAACGTTTCAGTTCCTCTACCAATTATGTTGGGAAACTAACATTGGGAATTTGTGTAGCTTGAAAATGGCATGGTTGTGGTAAGAGAAATATGCGATAGTATTAGAAAATGGACGCGGTACACCTGTTCTGGATCGCGCGGTGGCCGCGGCGCGCGCCCGAAAGCTATTGCGATCGTTATGCTCGGCGGCGGGCAGCGCGCGTGCGCGTGGCGGCCGCCGGAGCCCGTCAGTCGGCCGCGAGCATCGGGCCCCGACATACCTTGCCCAAAAATCCGCCGCCTAAAGGTACCCACCACACCCGTACTATTTTAAAACCGTTCGAGACATCACGCATGCGAATATCGATCCGCTTCACTCGGAATGGTCCCCGTATCTAGGTTAACCGGCTAAAATTAAAGGTGCGTTCCGAATTCAAGGTTGTAACCGCCGGCGCAGCTCCGAAATAGAGCTATCGTGCATGGAAAATGGAAAATATGTACCCAACGCACGTTGTCTTTAAGGGCGATTATCGTGTGCGTCACACGCCGTAATGGCGGACGGGAATTATGTAAGAATCTTACGTTGTTGTTTGAAAAAAAAATGAAATTCCTATGTGTAAGTGTAGGATGAAGTCTGCTGTCGAACTTTTCCGTCGATGTTAAATCAATAGAGTTACGTATGGTATACCCGCGAGTGTCGTGTTGTTAGAGCGTTGAGCCTTTGCTTTTTGTCAATATAACGTTTTGGGAGTGTCTCAGGATGGTCAGTAAGTACACGGGTGTAGAGTGAGTGTTTCTACGTGAAAGATTTAAATATAAATTGAGCGGCTCGCTCTGCAGAGAAGCGATGACTGCTAAAACATTGTGTTTCGCTCGAGAGCATGTTACATGAATTTCAGTGGACGCCACTCGGTCGTGCCAACGCTTTCCCGAAGCTTTCCATTATATAAACTAATGAAGAACACAATACACACTGTTATAGCACAATAACCTTTACAAGGCCCTAAATTAAGCTGATTTATGGTGGTCATAAAAGCCTGAAGTTAACCTAATTTTCACATTATTAGCTTTTCTTAGTATCTTTGTGTTGCTGTAGCAGACATGAAACAATTGGCTTTTCGTATAAATATAACCATACTTCCATACACTGAAAGTATTGATTATCAACCACATTTTCATTCTGAAGTTTCAGTTTTCCGACTGATTCTTTTAAGTTTCCTGTAACATTCACTATAATTTCAGTGCATTATACAATAAGTTTCCTATATAGAAGTAAATAAAAGGAATATTCAGCTAATACAAAAATTTTTCAGTAGCAGAGTGCTAACCTAGAAAAATACTCACGCTATTTCCGCACGCGACCGATAGATGTCGCTACACGCCACTATCGACTTTTCCGAGGGAATGCAAATAAATATTCCTGTTTTAATCAAGAGAGACATTATTATTTTAAAGAATGTTTATTAATTAATACTATTAACGTAGCCATAGGTGTGCCAACATATCTAATGACTGTACTTACTAAGAAGTAATTACAATCTTAATTTATTTTCTTGTAATGATAGCACATATTTTAATTAACTAGGTGGTGATTCAGTTTTAATTAAATCCTAATTTTACTTCTTAACACTTTCACTACTTCATCAGAACTATTCCTTTTTGCTTACTCCTCAATTTTTCTCTGACCATCATGAAGGATTTACAAAGGTTTACTGCTAATTACCATGATGTAATCTCATCCACTTTTCCAATGTTTTTTCGTCCTTAAATTACTGAATACTTCCATTTCAAATGAAAATGAAATTATTTACATTTATACAAATTAAATGGTAGGTAACACATGTCCATAAAGATAGACACGCGACAAAACCCACTATGAAGACAAACATGCTCGAATCTCCCATCATCATCATCATTTCAGCCGAAAGACGTCCACTGCCGAACATAGGCCTCCCCAAAGCACGGCCACTTCGACCGGTTCTCTGCTTCTCTCATAATCTCCCATAATTTTCCCCAAATCTATTTTCTTTCAACTCTCTCTTTCTATGTATCACATATAGTGGTGGGATCAGCCTTCCTGGTCTTTCCCTTTCACTTCGCTCTATCCTCGACATCGTCTTCGGATACTTGACACTCTTTCATGTCCTTTAGCACTACAGCGTTCCATCTTGTTTTGGGTCTGCCTCAGGGTCTTGGACTGAGAATGGAAAGTTGTAGCTCCAAGTTCCCTACGTATTTCCTTTCAACAATATTCATATTAATTTCTTTATTTGCGTTCCATAAGTTAACAAGATCTTACAATGGCTTTAAAGCTAAGATAACCCTAAATTACGAACCCGAAAGATATGTGCTTTTTTATAAAAAATCATATTAGATAACTAGGTATATAGATAGGCAGAATAGCTCCCTTACCCCTATAGTCAGGTTCTAAAGCTCCAAAGCCTGTCGCTGTCTATTAAATACTGACATTCAGCCTTATCTAGGCAGACGGAAAGTCGGCTACAAAAGTAGGATGATGTAATAGGTCCTGTGTACTGTGAGTCATGCTAAGGTGACCCCTTTTCATCCTCCATTGATCGTTAAATAAATAATACTGGCCTGGAACTGTTCCACTCCAGGGTTAAAGCCTGTTTTCTTACTGTGTATTGATCACCACCCTTGCTCATTGACGATTTAACTGTAACAATTCATTTAAATCTAAAATCACTTTATGATATTCTATCACTTAGTATCTACCAGTGTATTTTAATTTTTCACTAACATTTAAAACACTGATTAGTGCATGCTTAGAACATTTATAGATGAGGTTTGAGATAAATGAATACAATAAATCAGTTACATGAGAATATTAAAACTAAAACATATGTCAATACAAAAACTAGAAGAAATTTGTTGAAAGGAAAGAGCGTTTTACAAAAATTAGAAGAAATATATAGATATAGGAAATAATCTATAGATTTCTTCGCTTACCATTCCAATTGAGAAGGCAAGATGTCTCAAGAACTTGCCAACATTGGAATACTAGTTTTTCAGTAGCCTGAACTGTAGAGTATATATTTTTTATGAACATAATGCCTCTTCCTATAAAATTTTCAGTGTCGTATATATATCTTGCATACAAAAAACACAACACAGAATTAATCAAAATTCTCTTCTAAGATGTTTAACAATCGTTACGAGTAGCCAGAAACTCGAAAGTCTGACAACCATTCTTAGCAAGGGTTGTCGTGTTACCCATTAACTGTGTTGTAAAGGTCAGATAGGCAGCCGCTCAATGTAAAATACTGGTATTGAGATACATCTGGTTAGACTGGTAGCCGACCTAAACATAGTTGGGAAAAAGCTAGGCAGATGATGACGAGACCTCTCTGTAACAGTGGCGATTTACGAGTAGTTCAAGAAGCATATAAGACAATATCACAAAGAGACCTAAACACGATAAAAAAGACTGATTTAAGACCCTGACTACAGGCGAGGATGATGATGTTAGATTATTACTTACTCCAGAAAACGGCGCTTTTAAGCCGAAAAGATCTACGAGATCTAAAAGGCACTAGTATAAGGATTATTTTCATATACATCATCATCATAAACTTGTCCTTACATACATAATCAGCCTATAATGTTCCCGCTGCTGGGACACAGGCCTCCTCCCTTCGAGAGGGAGTGGGCCGTTATCCATAACACGGGCCCAGTGCGGGTTGGTAGATGTCACATGTGGTCGTATCTTGTCCTTATCCCAAATTATTTGGGTTCGGTACAGCATGTCTTCTTCTTCCATAGTTTTCTATCAGTCACCATCTCCTATCCATATCATGAAAACCAGCGCTGGAGCTGTCTCGCATAGGGTTGCAGCATTATGCTGAGCGATGGCCGTTTTGCGTGAATGTGACGCATATTTTCCCCTGATTTGTTATTTTCGTGTATTTGTCCTGTCTTGCCGCAAATAAACATATTTTCTTTTTTTCTTCTTTTTCTTTTCCTTCCATTTAATCTTGCACACAGGCCATCCATCGTTTCCTTGGCCTCCGCCTAACCTTATAGCCATCCACCGCCATATTCATTCAACACTTATTACTACATATTTTCATAAACATTTTCAATTATTATTCCACAAAGTAATTCCCACTACTAATCGTATCAACTTAAATAAATAAAGATTAAAACTGTGGCGAGCTTAGCAACAACGCACAATGTAGTAACGTCGACCCCTGACATTTAGGAAACGAGGCCAGGGGTTGCAAGCCTTGGGTCGGGAAGAGGATAACTTTTATGTTAGGTACATATCCCCATGTTCTGCTAAGTTTATTTAATATTTACTTAGTTAACTTTACGATTAGCCTCATTAGTAAGACGGGTAGAACTTTAAACTTCGCTTTAAACGGGCGGAAGCTAAAATTTTATTTAAGTTACACAAGTTACTATTTTTTCTTTGATTCATTTGACCCACATGATTAGATTATGTATAAATATGATTAAATCATTTAGATTAATTACAACAAAGCCACTTTGTCATAGTACTTAATAATAATTCGCTAAGTACCATTTTTTGATGCCCTATGTACTCTTCCTTTATATTTTAGTTTTTTCCCTTTGTATTCTTGTACATAATGTTAGTGTTAGATTATATATTTTATTTAAGATTTGTAAAAATAATTATGAAATAAATCATTTCGGTACTATTTTAAGTAGATAAAGATATTAGTACTTTTTCTAGTTATCTTTTCTAATCTGTAAGTATACCTTTATTTAAAATCAAATTAAAAACTAGCCCCTTAAATGGGGCTTAAAACACCTCTTGCCAACCCCTGGGAAACAAGGCGTAATGTTATGTTATGTTATGAATTAAAAGCAAGGGTTTTATTATCCTTGCTATTTTATGAAAACACCAAGTGCCTACCTAAACGTGGCGGAATTTCGTATCCGTATTCCTCTCTGAAGGTGGCATAGGTACCGGCGGACACGGACGGTGAACCACTTTTGAACCTTATTACTTAGGGCAAAGGAGTGAAAAGTGGTCAACCGCAAATGTCCGCAGACGTACCTATATAATCTGCGCGCAAAAAACGCGCGTCGCGCTACTACGACCAGCGGAATTCCGCATGCGATTTTCCCTAGCCTTACCAAATCGAAATAACTAAGTCCGAATTCGGTGAACCCTCCGTTCTCTCACATTGAATAATTAACATTTATTTATTATAATTTTTATGGCCAGGCATGATTCTGTATGCTTAGGACACGTATACCGCAGGTATTTGTTGATATCGCAAAAATCTTTTCATTATACAGAACCTTTTGTATGTATACATAGTACTTGTTTACATTTAGCTGTGTGGTCGCCGCTTATAAAATAATGCTTTCTACATTTCTTTTAATAGGACTTTCATGCCGTGGGCAATTTAAATTAATTCTCGCGCGGAAATATTTTTCATTAACACAGAAAAAAAAAAATCCTAGTTGGTATTTAAATATATTTATACTAAATTATTGTGCACTAGCTTTAGCCCGCGGCTTCGCCAGCGTGGGGGTGTCGAAAATATCCCACGGGAACTTACTACCCGGAATTAAAAGTGTCCTATGTGTTAATCCAGGTTATAAAGTAAACTTGTGCAATATTTCATCTAAATGACTTAATAAAAAGTCACTTATTTTTAAAGATATTACGCTGAGTTTTTCCGCGCAAAAAAGCGTTAAAAAAAATTACTTGTAACAATTAAAGTAATGCTCCGAATTGTTTGGTATAAAGACAGCTTTAATCTAGATAAAATTTAGAAAATTATGGTCTAATTTAATTTAATAAGGATACGTAAATAATTATCCCAAAAATCGCTTATTTCAAGAAATGTTTAAAAGTATTTTCTACCGAAATGTTTTCGTTATTGTGTGTTAAGTTAATCTTAAAAGATAGAAATATAGCGTTAGATACTACTATCTAACGCTATATTTAGTATAGCGTTAGATACTACTATCTAACGCTATATTTCTATCTTTTAAGATTAACTTAACAAAAAAGAAAAGAAAAGAAAAAAGAAATAAATAAATCTAAAATAATAATGAGTTAATCTTAAAAGATAGAAATATAGCGTTAGATACTACTATCTAACGCTATATTTAGTATAGCGTTAGATACTACTATCTAACGCTATATTTCTATCTTTTAAGATTAACTTAACACACAATAACGAAAACATTTCGGTAGAAAATACTTTTAAACATTTCTTGAAATAAGCGATTTTTGGGATAATTATTTACGTATCCTTATTAAATTAAATTAGACCATAATTTTCTAAATTTTATCTAGATTAAAGCTGTCTTGATAGCGAAAGAGTAGTCTTTCGCTATCTTTTTAAGAGGAATAATTCCGTAAAACATTGTTTTCATAGAACTCTATTCGTTTACGCGGCGGCACTCGCCTGGAATACTCTTATTTCATCAAAGCTTTTTTTTTTTTTTTCATTCTAAGATCATATTTCAGCCAATTGACACAAAACCTTAAAAATTATACACTTATACCTTCATGAATCACTCTGTCCATTGGTGAAAACCGTATTTAAATCCGTTTGGTAGTTTTTCGTTTATCGTGTTCAACAGAGTTGGCGGGGGACTTTGTTTTATAATATGTAATGATATTTTTCCCTTTCACTTACCCAAGTTTCTCATTTTACGAGGTGTAAGTTCGGTTTTTCTCCCTTACTGTAGTATTAAAAAAATATGCTTAACTCACGCAAAAAGAGGAGGCAAGCGTCAGTCTCAGTTAAAGAGTTCCAAGTGAGAAGAATGAAAGAGGTTTCTGTTTCTCACTTATAGAGGTGAACCTGGCAATCACTCTCACTTGTAGAGTTTTCTCTCTTATTCAGTTCTCGCTCTGAGTGAGCGAGAATGGATATGCGAGAAAACTTTTTTAATTGTACACACGGCTACACATCAAGCTATACAATTCCAGTATAAGCTGACCTCGCATTGTACGGAAATCCAAGACAATGCGAGATCTGTATAAACTGGAAATGTATAGCTTGATGTGTAGCCGTGTGTACTATGCATTAAAATGCCTAGTATCTACCAAGGCTAGGTACTATATTCTATTGAGTGTTGACCTCTCCAAAAAACCATACCAAATAAGTTTTTCCAGTTTATTGACATCCTCCTTACCCATGGTTAATTCTGAACTAAGGCAGACAGAGCAGTGGTGGCCCAGCAGTGGTGGTAACGGCCCCGACTTACGAGTCGTGGGTACTTTGTGTAAATAATTTCATCACCACTGCTCTCAAAACGGTGAAGGAAAAACATCGTGAGGAAACCGGCATGTCCTAAAACCAAAAAATCGAAGACATGTGACATCTACCAACCCGAACTGGGCCCGCGTGGTGGATTACGGTCCACTCCCTCTCGAAGAGAGGAAGCCTGGGTCCCAGCAGTGGTAACATTATAGGCTGATTATGCAGACAGAGCTGAGTTTTCTACGACTCCTCTGTGTTTTAGATTTCTTCGTAATCATAACTTTCCAGTTTAACTAATAATGTTACTTATCTAAAAAATATGCATTTTTTTTGTCTGCTCATATTCTCGGCAAAACAACATTAATAAAAATAACTCTGTAGACTCCAGTATACAAAATAAATATCTCCAACAAAAAATGGCCCAGCAAATCGATGAAAACAAATAATCGAATAATCAATCAATAACCAACTAAAATAAAACAGAAGTAACGATAAATGTTCAAATAAATTCCGCTACTGGATAACAGATGTCGCTGTTTGGCACATCATGGCGGCTATTTATTTTTACGAAGCGATTTTATAGCTAACACTTGTTTGGTAATTAAAATTATGGGTTATTTGTTATTTAGAATTTGAAAGTACATTAATATTCAGTGTGAAATTTATTTAAAATAAAATTGGGGTAATTACGTCAGGCCGCATCGGGTATAAGGCAAGAAAGAATCGATATATTAAAATTTGTTTGTGCATTAATTGTTGCAGTAGGTAAACGGTAGTATAATTAATTGCCAGCCAGTTTCCACACTGTTTATGTATTGCCCAGCTTATTCTTGCCATGACTTCAGTTTTATAGCATACAATCTGCTCAAATATTAAAAGTTATTAAAAATTGATGATGAGGGATTTATTTTAGATACATTGCGTTGGGCTACTAGCTACAGCATTAACTTCACGACTTCCTTAGAACTTAAAATTACCTGTCAATCACTTTATCTTCTTACCTCAGGTCCCATCCCATTTGTTTTAAACCTGAACGGAGCACTAACGTAGGTAATTTATAAAAGTTTAAAATACGACGTTGATGGATTAGTGTTTATTTTAAAGTTTCATACTGACGAGTTCGTATACTTTACTGAAGGTGCATAGTTACCTAAGATAACCTCTTGGTTATTTGTGTACCTACAGACCGTTCACTGTAACTTGTCCCTTGCTGTCATGTTGGCACTATTGCTTGTCAAGCTTAGTTTCAATACTAATAGAGTTCAAAATGGCGAATGACAGAAGAGTTCTACCAATCGCGCCACGGGTTGACTTATAATGAACGCACGTACCTCAACTTCGTGTAAACTTGGACAAGGCTCCTTTGGCGCGTGGGCAAAAACGAAACTATAGCCGCCATCTTGTTTTAACAATACTTTTTTCTAATTTCTGTGACAATTTCACAAATGGTTACCAACAACGCCCCCCTATCAATGCCATTCATGGACTGAATAGCAGATAGGTAAAGCACTTTCGAAGCTTCTGGAGTTTCAACTTTTCAAGCTTTTTCAATTTTAAATATGTTTAGGTAAATCTCATGTCCATTTTATTCTCTCTTTTTTATTCGTCGGGAAATCCGTCCAAAAGGAAAAACTCCCTAGGGATATTTGAGATTTTTACTCTGCAAAATACCTTTCGGTACCCAGTTTGCGCACGTGCGGTCCGGGATCTCAAGTGGAACGTATTGGTGTCCTTGACGTGTATGGCACTGCTCTCGGAGACTTAAAACACGTCCTTTTAAAAGTCTGAAAACTCGGAAAACTTTGTAAAAGTGTAAAACTAGTGAAAGTAATGTTAAATGGTCGGACAATGCTAGTTTAATCTTAATATTTCCTGTTTGTTGGTAAAAAGGTAACGCTTGTTATTTTGATTTAAATCTGCTTTATTTTTAACCGACTTCTTCAAAAAGGAGGAGGTTCTCAATTCTGTCAAGTCAAGGTTTTTTTTTTCGTATGTTACGCGATTACTCCGCCAATTATAAACTGATTTTGTTGATTCTTTTTTGTTTGGTAGGTCTTGCTTCAGAGATGGTCCCATATTTGCTTGCGTAGTTTTTGAGCTAGCTTCAATAATTACGTATTTTTCCCACTTTGTCTATGTATGTAGTCGGTGGCAAAAAACTAAAATTGAAAAGCAAAGGCACCGACTTCCGAAATTAAAGTTATTTTTCACTATTTTAGTTTTTGGAAGTCGGTTGCTTTTTTTGTAAAAAGTTTTTTTATAATAACTATACTCGCTTAATTTCTATAAACTGTTCAGTAACTGCGAACAGTGTTTCATAAATAAACTACACTACCAATGCGAATTCATTCAATACATATAATAGACTTAAACAAAAATGGTTCATACCATTTTAAATCCCGAGCTCGCTCGTGCCTCGTAGCTCGGACATGCCACGGCTCGTAGCCGACTCAACCTACATAAATCGTCTCATAAACGTAAAAGAAAATTTAAAAAGCACAACAAAATTCTCATTCTCATATTACAAACGAAAGCAAAGTAAATATGTAAGCAACCTATGTTTCTGTGCTTATTTAGGACCGAGTCCATGCAGCATGTGTACCTACATACATACATATATTATTAGCCGAAATCTGAAAGTTGTTTTGTCGTAGCCACATCATCTTTCACACAATCCATCCATCTTTTCTTAGATCTGGGGGCCTAAACCGGCCACATTAGCAATTCCTATAAAAGCAGTTCATTTCCTGAATCCCAGCTGTCATTAGCAATTCCTGTAATTTGGCGTATAAGCAATTCATAATTTATGAACCATTTTACGAATCTCCATAGAAAACTGTCAAACAGATTAATTATTTCGGAATATGAATTACACGCAGATCATATTATGAATTGTCAGTTGGTGACATTTTACGATGATTCTTAATATTTTGTTAGTATGATTCTGCTAAAGTGACCGTTTTAAGCCCCCGGAAATCCACATTCGTACTTAAAACTTTTCTTGCCACTCAAGCCGTGTGGGACTGGATTTCCCATCGCCAAAAATGACGAACGTCCGTACTTTCATCCTCTATTCAACCTGTTTTGGAGGTGCACAATCAGCCTATAACGTTCCCACTGCTGGGACACAGGCCTCTTCTCTGTGAGAGGGACTGGGCTGTAATCCACCACGCGCGGCAATGTGGATCGAAAGATGTCACATGTCTTGGAAACTTTTGGTTCTAAGACATGCCGGTTTCCTCACGATGTTTCCCTTCACCGTTTTGAGACCAGTGGTGATGAAATAAATTACACAAATTAAAGTGCCTGCCTAGAGTCGAATCCACAACTCGTAAGTCCCGTTACCACTGGGTCACCTCTGCTCGAAATAATACAGGCTGTAAGGGTAAACACCGTTGTCACTCAAACCATGAGCTCACTTAAATATAAAAATAAATGACCGAGTAACAACAAAAAAAAAACTTTATTTTCATGAAAAGATTTTAAAAAGTTTCTATTCGACGCCGTGCTCGCTAGCGAAACAGCTGACTGATTGAGGGAGGGGTCGCGCTCGCGGCCAGTCAGGTCATGTCCCGCGCCCCCCATGTGTTGAGACGAAAGTTCGTCGCCGTAGCCCATAGGTGAAAGGGTGAAATACTCTAGAGGTAAAATGTAATTTAAAAAAAACATACGAACAGAGCAATCTAATATAAGCTTGTAAAAAAAAGTCGTAATTTTTCATTTGATTTTACGTTCTACAAATGACACCAAAACACTGGTTTCAAGGATAACGGTGTTTACACTAACACCCTGTATAATGGACCTTATAATTAAACCTACCAACTTCCCTAAAGCCTACCAAACAATTCACATCTATTTCTGTCCACCAGTATCCTAGGCGATTGATTCACGAGCTTCATACATAAATGCATGAGATAAGGCCGCACCAGTTGCCAGGCCCTCTAGATAACCTCATTAGCTACTGACGTAACATTATACTGATATTCCGATATCCTTTGTTTTTACGTGTTTATTACATTTTCCTACTTGAATACTGTTTTCATTTCACATGGTGAGTGCCAATGTAATTTACAGTTACGTTAGATGTTTCGTTTCAGTGTTTTCAGGAATAATGCTAATTTACTTTGTACTCTATGTTGTCTTTGTATTTGTGTGAGGAGCTCGTGGCTAAGTAATAACAGCCGCTCGGGTCGATCTATCAGGTTAAGTAACCCTTGCCGGGGTTGATTCCTAGATGGGTGACCATCTTTACATACCGAAACTCCTCCGTGACTCGGAAAGCAAGTTAAGCCGTTGGTCCCGGCTGTCATTCGTGGATCTTTGACTGTCGATACAGGTCGTCAGAAGCCTGAAAGTCGGACGACCAGTCTTACCAAAGGGTATCGTATTACCCAGTTATTGGGTGGTGGAGGTCAGATAGGCAAGTTGCGTTCCACGTAAAATATATTCAGTTACATTCAGTTGGTTTCCTCACGATGATTCCCTGTTTTGAGAGCAGTGGTGATGACATTATTTACACAAAGTAAAGCGCTTGTCAGGGTTCGAACCTACGACTACTCGTAAGTCGCGGCCGTTACCACTGGGCCACCGCTGCTTCCCATCTACTACAAATTCGATCATTTACAATTTTCCTCAATTTTCGCAAAAAAAAAAATGGTAACCCAGTAGCTATCAATGTCCTTATCAACTCAAATGTCAGATGGCGACCTTTCCCATTGAGTTGGTACCTGACGTCTATCACGGATAGGAACGTCCAAGCATATAATACCTCTTAATATACCGACTTATGCAGACCCCTGTTATTATGGGCCGTAGGAACATTCTCTTTTAGCGAATGGAGTTCAGGTTATGTTGGTTGGTACACAATGCATGTCGTATGGTTTTATCATACACTATCTGTTTCCTATGGAAGAGTGGTAAGCAGGAATGTAGGGTCGTTTTGGGTCAGTGTGTTATGCTACCTACTTTATAGTTGCTACGGTGCTACAGAAATTTTGAAAACCATAAATCTAACCGGATTAAGTCCTATTAGTCCTTACAAAACTCGTTTAATAGTAAGACTGGTAACTGCACCTTAGTGGTTTATTAAAAAAGGCTATGAAACGAGGTTCTTATGTTTTACTCAATAACTAAGAATTTCCAACAAATGATACCTACTCCAATTGAAACAGCTCTAACTAGCGTATATTGTCGCTCGTATTATTTGTAGCTCGTCCCGATCTTCGTTTCGACCTTGGAAATATTATACAAAAAATAAAATCACTATCACAAAATTGCTAATTAATCAACAATCATGTCATTGTAACACAGCAAACTAGTAGTAGGTACTAGTAGTACCTACATGGTACACCATAAATAGTAATTTCTACATTTATATCTATATATAAATGTAGATATTACTAGTACTACTATTATACGTACCTACTAGCCAGTCACCACTCAGCACAAGCTAACGTTCAAAAGGCGCTATGGCGCAGATCAACGCGCATACTTTAAACCAGCTTCAGATATTGATCTGAAGTTAGCCGAAAGCGTATTGTCGCCTTCACTTGGCAAACAGCTGTGGGTTTCCCTAAGTATGCTAGCATACAGTATGTTAACTAACAGAGGGCGTCCCCGTTAACCCGCAATAGTATAGCGTCCAAACATGCAAAAAAAATATTACCACAACAAAAAAAAAGTTTTTTTTTTAAATTATATTTAGTGTTTTCACAAAACTATTAAATTGATACGTAAAAGAAACACTCTGTACACGCCTATTAAATTAGTACCTACGTAAAAGAAGCACTTTGTACACGCATACTTGTATTTCAACGTAGAAAGACAAGTGTGTGAAGTGTGCGTGTACAGAGTGTTTCTTTTCCGTACCTATCAATTTAATATTTTTTATAAATATTTTACTGTAAAAAAATATAAAAAACTATTTTTTTTAATACTAATATTTTTAAGCATAATTGACGCTATACTATTGCAGGTTAACGGGAACGCCCTTCCTTAGATAACATACTGTATAATTACGCGTACTTTTAGGTCTACCCATCATAAGCTCATGAATATTTTTAATAAAACAATTTATAAACCACACATGAGGTTTATACGTACATAATACAACGCCTTCTTCTCACGGGGGTAGGCAGAAACTATAGAAGGCCACCTGCTACGATCCTTACATACTCCTTTTGCTTCGTTTACGTTCGTCACACACCGCGCGCCGGTTGCGAGTACTACGCACCTGACCTTTCTAAAGACCATCAACAATCAGGTCACTATAATATGTCCTCCTAGGGCGTCCCTCCCGGCGTTTCCACTCACACCTACATTTTAAATCCCTTTTTTTAGTCGCCTTTCATTCATCCTTTCAACATGACCAAACCATCTAAGCACACCTACTCTTTTCAATTTTTGTCACTACATCTTCTTTTAAGCCCACTGTAAGTTGGTTTATGGAACTGTATAAAGCCTGATTTACACGGTGAGAATCCATAAATTGAAGCGACAATCAATCAAAATCAAAATATTTTATTTCACATAAACCTACATGGGCCTATGGGCACTTATGAAACGTCAGAAGCTAGGTGCACGATTCCAATTGGTCGTTTCCTATGGAGAAGAGCCGGCAAGAAACTCCACGGTTACTCTTTCAAAAATAATTGGCTTTTACAATATTTTCGAATTACAGTGTGAGGACAGTGTAGGCCTTTCAACAACAATAAAATGTTACACAGTCTTAAACAGTGTGTAGTTAAACGATACACGTACATCGTTTGTTTCTTCAATTTTATAGTAAAGTCGAATTATTAATTCACTGGAGTAAAATGACGGATGCTAGCTGTCACCTAGTAACATAATAAGGTCCTATTTATATTGTAATACTAGTATCACACACGTTGAATTAACGAACAAGTTACGAGTAGTTTAATCTAAGTAAGTTAAGTTTAATATTAAGTGTACAATCTAGAACACAATATTCCCATAAAATATTTTAAAAGTGACAGCTAGCGCCTGTCATTTTACTCCAGCGAATTAATAATTCGACTTTAGGTATGCTACAGGCAAGAAACTTGTATCGTGTAAATGGGGCTTAAAAAGCTATTGAATTCGGCTGAGCCCTCAAAGTTACCAATAACTCATAAAATATATTTTTCGATGTTGTGTGTACGGTAAACTCGCTCTATACAGCAGCTACCGGTTTTTTTTATCTATAATGTCACGCCTGTAATCCCCGAAGGGTAAGCAGAGGTGTGTACCTATAATAATTAAATGGACATTTTTTTAAATAAAATGTATTAAAATAACTTACAATAAAATTCTAACTCATATTTACAAAAGTTATCAATTACCGTAGCGGAAAGCAAGTTCTGTCGAAACACCAAAAATCACCAAAATATATTTTATAATTATAATACTAGCTTCTGTCGCGACCTCGTCCGCGTGTAATTTATCAAACAAAAAAAACACACAAATATCCTATGACATTCGGCAATACTGTAGCTTCCCAATAGTGAAAGAATTTTCAGAATTGGATCAGTCGTTCCAAAGATTACCCCCTACATACGAACTCACTAATTTTACCTGTTCATAATATTAGTACATATTATTATAGATTCACTAGCTGCGTCTCGCGGTTTCCCATGCGTAACCCTCGATGCCGTCGAAATATCGGGATAAAGTATCTTATCCAGGTTATAATCTGTTTGCAAAATTTCATCCAAATCCATTCAGCCGTTTTTACGTGAAAGAGTAACAAACATCCATCCATCCATACTTACAAACTTTCGCGTTTATAATATTAGTTAGATAGTTAGAAGTTAGATATTATTAACATTATTATAACCACCAAAAATTATGTCCGATAACATTTTTCTATTAGCGTTACTAACTAGAAAGTAATAATTATTACAATTCGGGTCACGCCCCGATATTGAAATGTATAAATGTCCATACTTACAAACTTTCGCGTTTATAATATTAGTTAGATAGTTAGAAGTTAGATATTATTAACATTATTATAACCACCAAAAATTATGTCCGATAACATTTTTCTATTGGCGTTACTAACTAGAAAGTAATAATTATTACAATTCGGGTCACGCCCCGATATTGAAATGTCACTACCTATGGGTTCAGTTATTATATACTTAGTTCATTTATAAAATGGTTCGTATGCGTGACACTCTTCAATTTCAAATTAATCATTAGTTTAATTGTTTGTTACACTTATTTGAATAACTCATTGTTGTCACAACATAACAAGGTCATAATTATTAATTTTACAGCTTGTGGACTATAATTAGATTACTTTTAAATCGATTATGCATATAACTCTGTGGCTGTGGCATCCTTCTTAATAATAATCTTTATTTCATTTTTCACACATATAAATTATATTTTTTAAATTATAATAAAAAATAATAATTATTATTATAAATGTGAAAGTTTGTATGTTTTTTCACAAAAACTTTTTTTTTTTTTTTTTCTGTGGCCTTGTTGACATTTGACATTTTTGTATTAATTTCGCTTTAACTGTAATTCGAACGATCCGACATTATTAAATATTTTGTGTTTATAATTTCCTAATTGTAATTTAAATCATAATGTCTTTGAATTTGTGTAAGTAAATTCAACATGATTTGCATGTCCATGTGACGTAGAACATGGAGGACTTTTATAATAAAACTTCTAGGGTACTAATTACCCATGTTTGCAAAGTAATCAATGATTTCATTTGATCAGATTTGAACGAAATTTGGTTTGGTTGACACAGAGTTTATAACCGGATTTTTAACCCGGTAGATCGACATCCACGCGGGTAAAACCGCGGGCATAATCTAGTATAAGATTTTTTGTTACTTTTTCGGAAAACCAGAGCTTACACACACCCTACACACCTTATTTTTTTTTAGTAAATATGATTTTATCGCTTCTGCGGCTTTAACATTTTCCAAACCTTAGTTCTTAAAGCAAACATGCGAATTTAGATATTTGCCAATAAAAATTATACGTCTGATTACAATATGTCTGTTTGTAATGACAAAATAACAGCTTTTTTTACTAAATACATACGAAAGTATATACGATTATACGGTATAAACAAAAACATTTTGTTTTAATTTTGACCGTCTGTCTGTTAGTTCCGGCTAATCTCCGAAACAGGTGGACCAATTTTGACGGGACTTTTACTGGCAGATAGCTGATATTTAAGAAAAATAACTAGGGTCCACGCGGGCGATGCCGCGGGCAGCACCTAGTGAATAATATTAGTATGGATAAAAAAGTAGCTCGATGCGTATACAGGGTGTTAGGGTAAACGCCGTTATCCTTGCAACCAGTGGTTTGGTTTCATTTAAAGAACGTAAAATCAATGAAAAATTACAACTTTTTTTTTATTTTTTTTAGATCTAAATTTTACCACAAGAGACCCAAGTTCGTTGCCCTATGCGCTAGGGCAACGAACTTGCGTCTCAACACGGGCGGGGGGTACGGGATGTGACCTGACCGGCAGCGAGCGCGATCCCTCCCTTAGCCAGTCAGCTGTTTCGCTAGCAAGCACGGTGTCAGATAGAAACTTTTTAAAATCTTTTAATGAAAATAACGTTTTTTTTTGTTGTGTTCGGTCATTTATTTTTATATTTAAGTCAATTACCCATGGTTTGAATGACAAGAGTGTTTACCCTTACATCCTGTAGATAGATATAAATCAAATAAACTTAATGTATTAAAGGTTATATATGTCATATAAATAATAATTAGGGGCGTTACTTTTCCATTTTCCATGTCACGAAATCGTTATTTTAAGCTTCTAATTGGTTGTGATTAATAAGGTTGGTAGCACGACTGAAACTATAATTATGTTGATATTTTTAATTATTTCTACTCATGTGGGTTGTACAGTCGACCGCACGTCTGTGGTGACAAAAAAAGTTTAAAGCTGGCCTCGTATTCTAACTTGTGACTCCTTGCTACGCTATTCCAGCTCAAGGTCAAAGTGTTATAACTGAGGTGCCATCGACAGTACCTACATAATTCGACTAATCAAGAATTAAACCCTTAAGTCTGATTTACATGGTGCGATTTAATTGCCTGTGGCATACAATACGTAGAAGTGACAATAATAGTTGCACTGTATTAACAAAGTTTAGACGGTGCAAATTAATGCAAAAATTAAATGCATTAATTTTATTGTATACCACAGGCAAGAAACATGCATCGTGTAAATAGGTCTTTAAAAGTAGGTACTTCATTATTATAAATAAATAAAATTAATAAATAAATTATTGATTTCACCGCAATTTATAAATATATAATAATATTAAAACAAGAGCAAACGGTTATGTCACATCGGTTTCTACAAAGTACTGGGTTTCTGATAGCCTGACCAAGTCTCTATCATTAAACCTGATGACCTAGAAGAACGATGGCCGCCACATAACGGCCTCAGTAACGGCTGTCATGAAAATGATGGCAGCTGGTTTTCGGCTTTCAGAAACCGAGAAAAGTGTTCAGCAGTACCTAATGTTTTAATCTTTATTTCACAGGTAAGTTTCGTGGCCCGATTCACCTTGATGTAAATGCAGGTAAAAACTTAAAAGTATAACTGATAATGATAAATCATATTATATAATATGTACAAGCTAACACTAAACTATATATTTATGTATGTATTATTATTTTCAACTCTCAGACCAACAAAAAAAGGAAGACCGATCTCGCCGTACATCAAAAGTGAACCCACAAAACCATGCTCCTTCAAGTAAACACACAGGCTCACGCACACACCTACACTAAAACCATGCTCATCGCTCCTAGTACATCACGAGTCGTCGTCTAGTTAACATCAATAAATAAAATTGAATTATGCCTTCTTGTGTAGTAAAAACTTGTAAAAACAATAGCAAATCACATAAAAAGTCTCACGGATTCACTTTTCAGTTGTACGTTCTTGAAATAACATCGTTTTTTAATTTAACTATGAATTTTAGGTTACTTGGAACAAAAAACCTCAACGAATGAACGAATGAAAGCAGTGACATAATGTGTTAGGGTTGCCATAATGTGATTTCAAATTTTCCCATTCGATTAAACCGATTTAAATTATGATTTCTTATTTCGAGTAATTATATTTCTGTTTTCTTTTTTAATGTATTTATATTTTAGATTTCTAAGTAATACTGAATCTAAAAGTAAATGGATAGTTGCTATACCAAATAGCGATGTATTTTTTTTTGTTTTTGTTTCGGTATATAAGTCCTTCTTAACAATCGAGTTATAATACCATACTCAACAATATCTTACACGTACAATATTATCCTACCCATACAATATTATTCCCCAAATTATAGGGAAAAACTTTACAAAATGAAAACCCTTTTTACACACACATAGATAAAAAGGTGGCTTCACTTTTGATGTACGGCGCGCTCCGTCTTTACTTTTTTGTTGGTCTGAGGTTCAACTATACAGGATGGATTTTTGAGACGAAGCAGTAAGGGTAGGTACCTTAACCGTTGTAGTTACAGAAAAACGGTCTCAGCTGACCTTATTTTTTCATAAGTTTGATCAACATTCACAGATTTAAAAAATAGTCATCACGAAAATGGCCCTTTTTCACAAAAACTATTTTTGATGTCAATCGATCCTGTTTCTTAGAAGGATCAAAAAAAAAAATTGGACCAACTGAGGTTTGAGTTCTAGAAAAATCAGAAAACGCAAAAATACTTTTTCCATACATTTCGTAGGAAATGAGACCCCAACTAATTATTATAATTATTTATTATGATGTCTGCCCTTATTGCCCCATCTCATCAAACCTGTTTATTAAAAAAAATAAGGTAGAGCTCATTGGGCGTCAAATAAAACCTGTTTATTTATTATTTATTTATTTATATATACTTTATTGTACACCACAAAAATATATAACGAAAGGAAAAAACAAACACTACAAAATATACAATGGGCGGCCTTATCTTCCGCGATCTCTTCTTTCTTCTTCTCTTCTTCTTCTTCTTCTGTTAGCTTGTGATATTTTCTATAAGGTGTGTCATTATGAATTAAAACTATAAATAAATAAAATAAAACTAGATAATTGCTTTAATTAACCTTTCGAATTTTCCGATTTCACATCCAACATTGCCTAATCTCGTATAGAATCACTAAGCATGAATGAGAATTCGATTTATAGGAGCACAGATAATCTTTAATTAACCCAATTTGATCAGTATATAATTAGGTACTAACGTGATTATAATTTTTATATTTTATTTATAATTGCTCACGATAACACGGAAGGAAAATGTATGGAAATAAATTAAGACACTTTAGCATTTCCGTGCACGATAACTTTATAACGTGCACACATTTCTATACATTTTATGGACCTGGACGTCCACCATAATGTCTGTAGATACTCAACCAACAAATATTAACATAAACACAGTACACAACAAATACAAAAGACAATTAATATATAGACTCAGGATGGCCTATATCAGAATCTTCCATCTTTACGTGTGGGTCAGAAGCTCGAACAAAGTCTCAAATAATCAGTCTTCCAATGATTTATTCCTTAATTCACAAAATAATATTGAATCACACTTTAACTAATCACTGATTGTTATAATAAAACCAATAAACACAAAAAAAGTAGAAGATGGCGTCGGTATTTAGCGATCCGTCGAGCGCGTGGTGCGTTGGCGGCTCCCGATTTCAGAGTGACTAAGATGGCCGCCTCGCTCCCACCAGTGACGTTCCGCTAGAATGACAGCTGACATCTGTCATGCTGCCATTCTGTTCCGACGTCGTTAACAGCAAACGCCAAATGTCATGTGTCGCGCCGTCAAATATAACAAACAACCAAATACACACAAACACATCAAGCAAAACAACAAACACAAAACAAAAAAAATAACACAAATACAAACACAAACAAGTAATAAACTGGACGTTAGAAATAATAGAAATAAATAGGGTACAAAATTGGAAAGTTCAAAGTCATTTATTGCATTATTTACGGAAGATATATTTAGAATACCTACATTTCGCTTGTTATGTTTTATAGGTCTACTAGCTGCCGCCAGCGGCTTCGCCCGCGTGTAATCTTTATAAATTATAGCCTATGTTACTCAGGGTGAATGTAGCTTTCTAATGGTGAAGGAATTTTTGAAATCGGCGCAGTAGTTTTTGCGTTTATTCATTACAAACATACACACAAAAATACAAATATTTCCTCTTTATAATATTAGTGTAGATGTAGATTATAGTGTAGATAAAACAAAACAAGCGAAATGTAGGTATTCTATATAAGTGTGTCTACCCCTCAGGAAATACATGCATAACGATAAATGAAAAAGGTACACAATTACATATCATCAACTGCATTCATGATATTTTGTTTATACTTCTCCAGACAAAGATTAAAGCAAACTACAAAATGTTAAAAATACTCCAGACAGTTAATGTACACAAAAAACTGAATTTTTAATCTGAAAATATTTTTTTTTATTATGGTGGCTGCGATTCAGTGATGTCTGCCGCCAACAAATCATCATCTTACCCTGGTATTAACTGAGTGTCAAATTCTTTTATACAGGCTGTGTTATTTTTTGGACGGCATGTTTTGTCTTCTTCGGGACCTATCCAGCCTGTTTTATTTTTTTAACAAGACTTTTAGTAGGTTAATTTATTTTACCCATATTTTTTCATAGCAATTTATTTACAGTGAAATATTTATACCTAAATCATTTATAAAGCTAACAGTTTTAAAATAATAATATGTAGGTCATCAAAGTCATATATTAATTATTTAAAAAATATATATATATTGACGTTTTATATTTATTTATTAAGATTTCTTCCGTATTTACTGTTGTTATACCGACGGCATAGAGTTCAAAATCAAATATCAGACAAAGTTGTGATTTAGGCTCAAAAGCAACATATATTATTAGGTTAGTTTGAATAAAAAAAAAACAGTTGTATTCATTGTTAAATATTATTGGTATTGTAGGAAATATTTTCCATAAAATGTGTTTCACGTGTGCAAAATATTACTCGAGAGTTTTCTTTGAAAACAAGTCATTCATACTACCTGTATTCTTCCGGGAATATCTCTACTCGAACAGATCACACAAATTCTTGTCTTCCAAACATCTAAATATTTAGCTGACCTAATTATTATAGTCGACTAAATATTTTAATCCATGAACAAACCGATTGTTGTTAGATCTATTCATAATCGTAATGAGAATCGCATTGTGTGACGAGACTGCAAAGTAACCTACTTTTGTTTCAACAATTCCACCAAATTATCTTTTATTTCTATCGTACATCTTCCCATGATCTACATAGCAGAAAGGCACTAATGTCCAATCCATACGCCCATACAAAAACATTGCTAAATACCAGCCAATAAATTTAAAACCATGTCAACCAGCCTAATAAATAAATTACTACCAAATGAACAGCTGTAGCAAATGCCCGAAAAGAATCGAATGAATGTCAAAAACATACAATATCCGGGCTAGTAGTGTCGAAATTACAATTATTTATAAAAATAGTTGATAAAATTCGCTTGTATAGGCTATTAAGCCACATGGTGAGTGTCGCCTGGTCTATTTGTGTGCGCGGCGCTGGACTGTAGCCAGATCGCGCGGGTACAGAGCAACAGCAACGCAGACGAGATGCTTGCGTTGTCAAGGAACTAACCTATTGGGAAAAAACATACTCAAAATCTTCCTCTACATACCGAGAAACCTACCAAGCACCACTGTAAAATCATAAGGACTTACGTTCAAAAATGAAACTCAAAAATCGTAGTTTATAAATGCGTGTTTTTACCAAGCATCATGTGTCTGTTGATTGACTACACATAGGTAATAAGGTCACTGACCTGGCACATTACCCTCGTACTCGATACTAAGTACCTACCCATAGTACCTCATGTAGGTACCTACTAGTGAATTCATTTCACTGCTGAACTAAATGTTACTCCTCTGATTCTTCTTAAATCTATCATTAATGCGACCTTAATCTTAAATACTCTTTGGTGATGACGATTCGGTCCTGTCTTGATTTTTATTAGACTTTATAAAGTAATTAAGAAGCCTTGATTCAAACTTTTTTATGCTTTTATTTTGAGTCAAATTAAGAACTGTCAGATTACTCTGATTCAGATTTGCACAATGCGGGTGATTATAAACAGAACCAACAAGAAGAGCGTTCTTACTTCTTTTAAGAGCGAAAAAATGTTCTTGATCCTCTTCACTCATTCCTGTCCCTCCCGAAACTATCAATCATAGCAATTAAATTTATTAATAACTTATTACTAATAATCACATCAAGTGATCAGATCACTTGATCAAATTAAATAATACCAAATTCATTGGCACAATGCATCGTTTGTTAGGGTTGCTTCTACCTTTACGGATGTATTGTTGTGTAGATTTAATATCGTTTTACGGCTATTATATTACTCCTATAATACAACAAAAACATCAGCCGACCCCTTATCTAAAATTACAACCCCCACCTGAGATATATTTGGCAAAATTTCCCGGATATAAGCGTAACAGTTCGAAATTACACTAGTATCAGAATAATGATGATAAAGCGACTTGGCGACATTACATATTACATTATATTATCTACATGACGATATTTACATCACTATTGAACAAAAAAAAACACGTAGAAGCAATCGTCAGATTTGTATCACGTGGAGAAATTGGCAGATCCGACCAAACAAGTACCCCCAAATCATTTGGAGTAGTATTTGAACTGTCTTTAAGCAATTTACGACCTTAATGTGAGGTAGGAAGGGATTCTTTAGAAGTGAACGTGAAATTGTTGACAGTTTATTTATAATAGTGTAGCATATTGGCGATGGTGAGATTTGTAATGCCAATCGGCTATACATGGTGTTATAATTTAAAACAGCTGGTATTTTGGAGTAGAAATTAATTAATAAACGAAGCAAAAGAATCGTAGCTAACGTAACTACAGAACGCTACCTAAAAGTAACTACAGAACGCTACCTGCGTTCTGTAGTTTCTATCTACCCTGATGGGAAGGAGGCGTGAATTTATGTATGTATGTAAGTCAATCAATAGCAGACAGTCGGTACCGGACGGTTAATAAAAATCAGTTTAGGCTGTAACTACTATATCATAATTATTTACTGACTAATTTTTGACGACACGGTTGGCGCAGTGGCTGAGCGAAGGACTGCTGCGCAACGTGTCGCGGGTTCGATCCCCGCACGGAACAAATATTTGTATGATCTGCAAGTAGTTGTTCCGGGTCTGGGTGTTAGTGTATGTGAGTTTCTATGTTTGTAAACGAACCCACGATACAGGAAGAAATACTTAGTGAGGGGCAACGTATTCAAAAAAAAAAAAAAAATACTATATCTTATTTACTAATCTTACTAACTGCGACCCGCGGTTTCACGTAACTCTCGATCCCGTGAGAATATCCGGATAAAAAGTATACTATGTCCTATTCCAGGTCATGGTCTACCCATGTGCCAAATTTCATCTAAATCTGTTCAGCCGTTTTAGCATGAATGCGTAATAAACAAACAAACTCACTTTCGCATTTATAATATTAGTTAGGATTATAAATGCGAAATTAACTCTCATATTCTGTACGCCTAAGCAACTAAATCGATGGTTATAAAATTTGATACATAGATAGCCTACCTGGAGAACATAGGCTACTTTTCACCCTAGTTATTGGAATTAAAAAAAAAATACATAAGTAGACGAAGTCACAGGCAAAAATGCGTAAAAAAAAATGTTTTGCACATTCATAGTTTTACAGCAAGGATGACACTCGATGACAGATGTATGCTACTATGTCGGTCCGTGTGTCACAAGATTGATGTAACACGACTCGCGATAAATGATTTACTCATCAACTAGATACTTCGCATCGTAGCACGTCGAACTGACCTTAGCAATAATATATCTATACTATAATATAGATGACTTTGATGGGCCTTTAAAATCTTAATGATTTTCCGAACAAGTCCGTAAAATCTTTAATTTTTCCACACTTTGCACATTAGAGCAGTAGTGGCCCAGTGATAACGGCCGCGACTTACGAGTTGTAGGTCGTAGGTTCGAACCCCGACAGGCGCTTTACTTTGTGTAAATAATTTCATAACCACTGCTCTCAAAACGGTGAAGGAAAACATCGTGAGGAAACCGGCATGTCTTAGAACCAAAAATTCGAAGACATGTGACATCTACCAACCCGCACTGGGCCTGCGTGGTGGATTACGGCCCACTCCCTCTCATAGAGAGGAGGCCTGTGTCCCAGCAGTGGGAACATTATAGGCTGATTATGTTATGTTATGTGTTTGCACATTAATGAGTGGAAAGCACATAATTACACTTAGGAAGAGGGAACATCATTGGTCATCATTCAAATCGCGAAAAAAAAAACAGCTTTCCCATAAAGTTTAGGAGCACCTTTTTTTGCGATTTAAAAGTTGGTCCCATAGTAAAAGTTATTCAGTACGATTTTTGTACGATTTAAAAATTAACTTTTCAAACTTTTTAAAGTTTGTAAAGCTATTTTTTTTACACCATGTATAGATAAAATCGTATACCGCTCTATGGCAAAAATATTCGACAATACGTGACAGGCACCGGTATTCGAAACATTCTTGATACTGGCACCTCCGAATTATTAAGAGAGGCCGAAACTTTTGCTGAGCTTTCTCTAAGATACACGTGTCTCGTTTAAGCACAAAAAATATTTCAGATACACGTGTATTGTGCCTAAAAATGACCTCAAAAATAAATAAATAACACCGTTCGTAGCACAATGCGAACTAGTCTAGTTTATTTCGGTAACAAAAGTTGTCTGGACAATCTCGCAATGTTTTATTACCTTCGGGACAGTCCGTGATTCCGTACTGTAAACTATTTTATTTTTAAACTAAACGTCGTGTTGTGTTACTGAGGTTTTAGTCGAAGAAATAGCTGTAGTTTTGTGTGGGATACGGTTGGTTAGATCTTTTTAAAGACTAAAAATTTTAGTTGATCATTTCACACATAATGTGTGAGCGGTTGCGGTTCTACATTTTTATTTATGGATCTCCAAAAAAGTAGAAACTTCCTAAATATGTTTTTACTAGCAACTACTAACGGGCTGATGCCCGCGGCTTGGCCCGCGTGGATGTCGATTATTCTAAACCCTCTCCATTGGTGAAAACTGCATAAAAATCGGTGCAGTAGTTTTTGAGTTTATTACGGACAGACACGGCGGAGGACTTTGTTTTATAATATTATGTAAGGATATGCTTCGAAAACTTTCTGTCCCTACAAACATCAACGTAAAAGTAAAAAATATATATTTGTTTTTTTTTATCGATGAGAAACGAGGTTCTAGCGATCGAATAATTTAAACGATACTTTAAAATACTACAATAAATGCAGTAAACAAGACTTCATCGTCTTAAAAAATTCACTTCAGCCTTAAAACCATTTAAGCCGCCCCAGAATCATAAATGAGCCTCCAGCTAACTTAATTAGACCCAAAATCAGCAATTAATTTTTCAGAGAGCCCATCAAATGTCAGGCTCTAGTCATCACTAAAGATATAATACGTTTGGACGCAAATTCCTTTGCCTCTCAATTATGTAAAGTTAAGGGAGGAAAGGCCCTGAATCTTTTATAATGGTACTAAACGAACGAGTAAATAGAAGATGGTGGAAACCGTTGGCCTTTTAGTACGTATTTAAAAGTATGCTTAGATGGTTCGGTCATGGAATGAAAGGAGATTAACAAAAGGAATTTATATATGAAATGGATGTTAGTGGAAACGATGAGAGGACGTCCTAGAAGGACGAACACTGACCTTATATTGGTCATGTCCTTCAAACAAAATAAAGGAGTGGGTATATGTAAGAAGTGGGTATATGGAGTGGTATATGTAAGAAGTGGGTATATGGAGTGGGTATATGTAAGAAGTGGGTATATGGAGTGGGTATATGTAAGAAGTGGGTATATGGAGTGGTATATGTAAGAAGTGGGTATATGGAGTGGTATATGTAAGAAGTGGGTATATGGAGTGGGTATATGTAAGAAGTGGGTATATGGAGTGGTATATGTAAGAAGTGGGTATATGGAGTGGGTATATGTAAGAAGTGGGTATATGGAGTGGGTATATGTAAGAAGTGGGTATATGGAGTGGTATATGTAAGAAGTGGGTATATGGAGTGGTATATGTAAGAAGTGGGTGTATGGAGTGGGTATATGTAAGAAGTGGGTATATGGAGTGGGTATATGTAAGAAGTGGGTATATGGAGTGGTATATGTAAGAAGTGGGTATATGGAGTGGTATATGTAAGAAGTGGGTATATGGAGTGGGTATATGTAAGAAGTGGGTATATGGAGTGGGTATATTTAAGAAGTGGGTATATGGAGTGGTATATGTAAGAAGTGGGTATATGGAGTGGTATATGTAAGAAGTGGGTAAGTATATGGAGTGGTATATGTAAGAAGTGGGTATATGGAGTGGTATATGTAAGAAGTGGGTATATGGAGTGGTATATGTAATTGTAGCACGGGTGTTCTGTAGTTTCTGCCTACGCCCATGGAAAACGCATGACTTTATGTTGTACTAGATTCCACCCGCGGCTGCGCCCGTGCGGTATGTCGATAAATAGCCTATGTCCTTCCCCGGGATGCCATCTATCTCCTTGCCAAATTTTATCGAAATCCGTTCAGTAGTTTAGGCGTGAAAAGGTAACACACAGACAGACAGACAGACGGACAGAGTTACTTTCGCATTTATAATATTAAGTCATAGCTTCCGCCCGCGGCTTCGCCCGCGTGTTATGTCGATAAAAATTTGCCTATGTCCTTCCCCGGAATGCCATCTATCTCCGTCCAGTGATTTAGGCGTGAAAGGTAACACACAGACAGACAGAGTTACTTTCGAATTTATATGGATAGTAAGAATGGATTGATACTGAGTCATGAATATTTTCCATCGTTCGTATTTTATTCGCGCCATTTTGGGCACTGTTCTATTTTTAAACGATTTATGAAATCGGGTGGCCTGTTTTGACAGTAGGTATACGGCCAGTAACTTTGATAGTAAAAAAAATATTGAGAGAGGCTTGCCCAGCATAGAAGGTAAATACATTTTGAGAAAAAAGTTTCCGGTTGATGTTGGAATATGTCGGATGTTGGACCTTTGGGACCCGTGTGTCACAATTCAGCCACCTAAATTGTGAGGATAACTATTTAGGATTATAAATGTAAGAAATTGGCTCCAGTAAAAGTTCGAGTTAGGTTGTCCGACATTTACTATTTGACAAAACAATGGTTGTCCTGATAGAAAGAAGTATTTTTGTGGCCTTTACAATTAAAAGAGACAAGACAAGAATTCAGTCAATAGATTTTTATAAAATACTTACCTACATACTTAGTTCCAAAAAAATGGCGTAATTTTTACTATAAAAAATAAACCAAACTTAATCATTTCGGCCCGTATAAAAAAAGTTCCAGATTATTTGGCCCCATTTTGTTAAACTGTCAGTGACAACATTACAATCTTTTATTACAAAAAAAAATCAAGTAATAAAAACTAAAACCCAACTACGTCTTAAAAGGTATAAACAAGACACCACAGACAGACAAATTAAAAATCCGGAGTCACACGTGTTAGGGCATAAATCGAACAGATTACTGTCTTGTTTATACCTTTTAAGACGTAGTTGGGTTTTAGTTTTTATTACTTGATTTTTTTTTAAATTCTTTTGGGGTTATAATATATATATTTTTGAAATGTGCTCATTAAGGCCTTTCATTTGATACCCAACATGGTACGATTAAACCATTTTTTTTTTTAAGTTCCTCACTTTATGTCCTCTAGAGGGCGCCAATTTAATGTGACTTCATATTATAACCAGCGGACAATCACGACGCTTCTTACGATACCTCATTTGTCAAATTGTGATAAGTGGTTTGGAAGATAGGAGGGAACAGATGAACATACATACATACATACATACCGGTCAAAATCATAACCCTCCTTTTTTCTTCGCCGTAGTCGGATAAAAATGAAAATATTCTTTATGTGCTAAAGTAATTTTATACCGTCATAATAAGCAGATGGTGTGCCAATAATGATGTCAGAACTTGCGTCATACGTCATCGTCATCATTAAATGGTGATGATCATAAGGGTGATGGCGTAATGATTATTTTATGTCTTTTCTTATAATAGTAATGCGTGATGTCTGTCATTTTGGTCAGGTGTTTTGTGTATTAAAAGATTGTTACTTTGTGTCTCGTACCTATGGTTTTAAAAATAGAATAAAAACATGTCATCACTATTAAAAGAAATTTCTATTCATAGATCGGTATTTTTTTTAAAGTATAGTGTTGCCAAATTCTACGTTCTATTTAAGTGAAGTGTTATTTTCTCCAAGTATAGGTACTGACAACATTTGATTTTATCTAAAATTGTTATTTATTTTGAGAATATATATTTCATTTCAGTATAAGGTAAATGATAAATGATTTTAGTACTGTAAGTAGGTTTAAACACTTTTACATGTCAATCACATTTTTAAAACTAGATGAGAACTGCGTTTCCTATCTGACTACTCGAAGAAAAAAGGCCGACACAAACTCAGAGGTATAACTATCACTATTGTCGGTCGGTCGATTCGTGGATGGGTGACCATCGATTAAATATCGAGAATGAAATCCCTCCGTGCCCTGAAAAGCACGTTAACCTGTTGGTCCCAGCTCATTTGTAAATCTTTGACAGTCGTTACAATCAGAAGCCCAAAAGTCTGACAACCAGTCTTACCAAGTGGTATTATATTGTCCAGTAACTAGATTGTGGAGGTCAGATAGGCAGTCGCTCAATATACTGGTATTCGGCTGCATACGGTTAGACTGGAAACCGACCCTGGCGTAGTTAGGAAAAGGCTAGGCAGATTGAACTATCACCATTACGTTAAATCGGACTTGGATTTGGAATCAAATTCAATTGACATCGGCTAGTTATATTTAATCGGCGTTTAGCAAGAGTAATTTGATTAATCGGAAGCTTAATGGCAGTATGGTACTTTATCTGTGTTATGTTCGTGTGCTGATGACTGAGAAAACACTACATGTAGGTCCTACCTATTGTTAAAGCATCGCTAAAATTAAAGTTTTTTTTTTAGAGTCTGCAGGCTCGCGTTTGGTCACTTTGTTTATATCGTATATTCGTATCTTATCTGTCGATAAGCGATGACGCTTCTCTAGCAGGACTATCAGCCTCTTGAATTCATTTTTTTTTTATATAACATAAACTCATGTTTTTTCTAGACTTAGTGGACTTAAGATTTTTTTTTACGTACCTACCTGATACTTTTTGAAAGGCCTAAGACTGTCCTCCCATAACTATTAACACTGTAATTCGAAATAATTGTAAAAGCCATTTTTTTTTTTAAATAGTAACCGTGGAGTTTCTTGCCAGCTTGTTTCTCCATACGAAACGACTAATTGGAACCGTGCACCTAGCTTCTGACGTTTCTTAAGTGCCCATGTAGGCTTATGTGAAATAAAATATTTTAATTTTGATTTTCCCATGGGAGTTGGCAGAGATACTACAGAACGCGACTTACTACGATCGTTACATAATCCCTTTGCCTCGTTTACGTTCATGTATCCGGTTATACGCGCGCGACCTTTTTGAAGAACATCACCAATACAGTTAGGTTTACTAAAAAATCATGTAATAACAACTAATACCCAACTACGACTTAAAAGGTATAAACAAGACACCACAGACAGACAAATTAAAAATCCGGAGTCACACGTAATCTGTTCGATTTATGCCCTAACACGTGTGACTCCGGATTTTTAATTTGTCTGTCTGTGGTGTCTTGTTTATACCTTTTAAGTCGTAGTTGGGTTTTAGTTTTTATTACTTGATTTTTTTTTTAATTCTAACGATACCTCATTTGTCAAATTGTGATAAGTGGTTTGGAAGATAGGAGGGAACAGATGAACATACATACATACATACATACCGGTCAAAATCATAACCCTCCTTTTTTCTTCGCCGTAGTCGGGTAAAAAGTACCTTGCAGTTGTACCTACTTGGTATGTTAAAACAAATACCTGAATGAATGAATTACTATTACGTAATTCGTAATTTCTACTCTCTTCACCAACAACCAAAAAAACAAAAACCATCATAATATTACAAAATTAAAATAAAAACTCCACCCACAATATTTTAGCATTTAACGAAATGGAAACCGGAACACGATGCGTTCAGGTGTCGCCGGCCACTTCCGGTGGCCATGTTACCGTGTGTGACGTCACGTCACTGACAACTGAGACACGTGGCAATAAGCCTTTTAATACTTAGGGTATTATCCTGTAATACTGCAAGTCTTTTATAATTAGCATAATTATGTTTATGCTAATATTTTGAAGGGATTCAGGGGATTATTAATGATATAGGGGTTATTCAACGTCATGTTCTAATCTTTGTGGAAAAAATAGGGAAACTGTTCTTTCAATAGTTATTTATGCAACTGTTATATAATAAGGGGTATTGTGGTAATGGGTTTATTACATGAGTGTTTTAATACCTAATTATTTACAGTTGCATACAAGATTTTATCCACACCCATGATATGAATCTGCTATAAAAGTTTCTTTGCAATACCAATATCGAACAAAAATGGCGCGGTACGACGTGCATTCGAATTCGAATGTGTTTTGTTTTTAAATTACGGTGCTTTGTTAGTGAAATGCTCGTGAATGACAATGTTCTTTTTTTGAAATGAGTTGCATTATGAAATTCAGTAGAACATTATAACACCCGTTTGGATGATATTATGGTTACTGGACACTGGTTGTTTTAATGTTGGCAATAAGCTAACTGTTTCGGAAACTGTTATAGAGGATTTATAGCATGAGTGTAGATAAAAGATTTTAAGACACTGACAAGAGCTCAATCGCGGTCACTGTCGGAATGCATAGAAAAGAAAGAAAAGCACGATAATGCAACGCTTTATTGCAAAATATGAAGCAATTAAGTATTTACTCAAAAATGAGTTGAGTAATTAGAAAATAAGAAACTACCAAGTTCTGCATTCAAATAAGACGTTCTTATTATTAATAGTTGATGCCCGCGGCTTCGCCCGCGTGGAGGTTATCCTCGAGAACCAATCTATCCATTAGTAAAAACGGCATGAAAATCGGTGCAGTCGTTTTTGAGTTTATCGCGAACAGAGAGACAGACAGACGCGGCGGAGGACTTTGTTTTATAATATGTAGTGATCAGTCCCCATGACTGTCTATTTTTTAGACAATCCTCACAGCTTTTGCGTCTTGTAAGCGCCTTAACACGGCTTTAGTAAAGAAGAAAAAAGAAAATATAGAAATAACAAAGCTATTTCCATCATATTACCCTATCATCATTTGCCTGGGGGGTCTTCCAGCAGAGCTGGATGCAGCTAAGTACCAATATATTACATGGAGCGACTACCTATCTGACAACCACAACCCAGTTATGTGGGACACGATAATTTTACCCTAAAGCCACCCTTAGTTTACCTACATAATATTCTACCCGATACGCAAAAACGAATCCTAAAACAAAGGGTTGGATCGAGGTGGCCCTAGAAAAGGATGTTTGGAAGGATTTGGGGGAGGCCTTTGCTCAGGTACAAAAAAACATAAAATATCAAAATAATCCAGCTTATTTCTAATACTAAAAGCTGAAATCAAAACAACGCACAACGTAAAAATTACAACAAAAAAACCAAAAAGTTCACAGAATAATATCCATTATTTATAGCACAAACCGATTGTGTTCTGCGAACCGCCATTCATATTTTCAAATGCAAAACGTTGCTTCAAAAACGCAGCCTGTATGCGTGGACAACAAACAATATACAGTACTACACAACTTAGATGTAGCATCGACAAAATTCGTAAAACCGATCACCATCGGAACTGAGTGCACCTTCTAAATCTCCAATTTTTATTACTGCTTCAGGTGAAAATTATCTTTACGAAACGCAATAACTTGTAAAGTCATTAAAATTGAAAATAATGAATTATGCTACATCTAAGTTGTGTCGTACTATACCTGCCTTCAGCGTGGGAAAGAGATGGAGCTATACAGGACATGTAGCTCCATCTCTTTCCCACACTGAAGTAAGATTAAATAATACTGTTACAAGAGGTGCCTTTGGTTTATTGGCTCTAAGGGCGACTGCTGAATATGAGATCTTGGGTTCAATTATCAGGTCGGGCAAACTGTTTTTGGGCTTTTCCGTCAAACATTGTATAGTATCAGAAGAATCAAGATTTCTGCCCAGTTAATCAGTTAATAGCAATAGGCACAACCACGTCTGTTACATGAGAAAACGTAGTGGCGAAACGTGGGTGTACCTTTTTTTTTTTCCTTGGGGAAATCCTCATGGACTCCTACCGACTAAAACCCCACTGTTCCTCGTGGGTGTACCTACTAAACACTCTGCCGAACCCTCCGGGGTATACAAACATAACATAATCAGCCTATAATGTTTCCACTGCTGGGACACAGGCCTCCTCTCTATGAGAGGGAGTGGGCCGTAATCCACCACGCGGGCCCAGTGCGGGTTGGTAGATGTCACATGTCTTCGAATTTTTGGTTCTAGGACATGCCGGTTTCCTCACGATGTTTTCCTTCACCGTTTTAAGAGCAGTGGTGATGAAATTATTTACACAAAGTAAAGCGCCTGTCAGGGTTCGAACCTGCGACCTACAACTCGTAAGTCGCGGCCGTTACCACTGGGCCACCACTGCTCACTCCGGGGTATACAAGCGTGATATTATGAACCTAAACCTAATTTTATCGCCACTGGGAACCTATTCCAAACAAAACTCAATTACTCAGAAATACACTTGGTAACTTACCTCGGGCTCAGTGTCAGATAGGGATGAGCCATCGCCCGCGAATATCCGCAGGGTATCCGACCTAAATAAACTCACTTCACATTTAGGTATCCTATCTCGGATACCGCACCGTGAAATATGATTACCACTGAATGAATATGATGAATCAAAATGGTATAGGTATGTAAGTTAGCTAGTTAAAACAACATAAAAAAGTTCTTGTTAATTCATTCAACGACGCGCAACTGATGTTTCAAGTTCAAGGAATTAGAAGTTACTTCGTGTTGCTGTTATGTTATGTGATATTAGATTTCTCTAGACTGTGTTGCAAGTAGAGGTTTGATGGAAAGTCCCAGGTATTGTTTAAACTGTCGTTTATTGGTAATAATATAAGGACACAATTGTTTACGTGCACACGATGGCGTCGCTCCAGGAAAAAGGGAAGAGGAAGTCAGTGTTGTCATACACTATACCCAAAATATTATTTTTAACATTGCAACACTAATATTTCACAACAGACTGTATATAAGTAGTCATAAAAATCGCTCATATTACTAAACCTTGATTGGTTTGTAACATGAGGTTGAGCTATTTCAAATAACTCGACATGCGACCCATTTTAAAGTTCTTAAAGAAGCATTAATTCATTAAGTAAATGACTGAAATTTACGGCATTGTAGCTTTCGGTTTTCATACAATATGCGAAGCACACACTGGTTTAATGTTATGAGTAAAGTTGAGTTTCCAATACAGTTTATCTCTTTTACTTCAAAAGGTGCTTCAGCGTGTCAAAGTGCCTTGCATGGCAATTATCGTATTTGTACCGCCTCTAGTTACGGGCAATACAGTACCTAGATAATTAATAAGCTAGGTATATTTAATATGCACGTTTTAGTAGTAAAAAAACAATTTTTCTTTATATCCGATTGCGTGACAGTAAAAACAGGGTTAGGAATAAATCAAATCAATTCCAATTTTTCTGCCCTGTTGTATACATTTACAAAAAAAAAACAATCAAGTTGATTTCAAAACATTAATTTATACTTATAAGTTTTTGTTTTTAACCTATGATTTTTAGAGAGATTTATTCATAGAACAGAACTAATGTTGCATATAACCGCACTGACGTGTAAATATCCGCGCACATAGTAGTGCGCTCATCAGCAGCGTGTCTCGCTGACCACACACTGTCACTCATGCGATATGCGGACACGCTAACTACTTAAATAACATTAGCACTGCTTGTTTCCATTCTACTTTAGATTGATTTTACGATAAACTGCACTTACCAAACAATCGCAAACTAAAACTCTATAAGAAACATTTTACTTTGTCGCCACATTGATTGTAGTTTTCGGCAAAAACCGGGACCTATAATGTCAAGTAGAATTAAGTTGTCACTATATTGGATAAGTAGTCGAAAGCCTAATTTATTGATCCCTTTTCGCCCAACCTTTACTTGTGTTTCTGATTGTAAATCTAGTTTAGAATTTATTTTAGGTACAATAAATAGTGAAAGGTTACATAATTTATTGGACTTTTTATCTTCATTCATTAATTACATCTGCAAATTCTAAACCAAAAATTCAAGCGTTTTAATTATCGAATTTTCATCATCACTCACCAATCGTTTTTTGATGTCCAACGTTTCCAAATAAGTATCCGAAAATACGTAGGTACATAAATAAAAATATCCGAGAATCGGGCACATCCCGGACCTCACACATTTCATGATAACACTGACCAATGACCTTTAATTTAAAACTATCATTACGTCATTGCCTATTATTAAGTAAATTAAAATGACGCACATACCGTGTCGCGTCATTGGATACGCTCACCCGCAATGAATACACGTCGCGCCCCCAGGAAGATGGCAATTGCCGGATTAACGCGTTCCCATTTCCTTGCCATGCACGATATTGTGTTGCCACTTATAGTCCTTTACGTTCTATGAATTAACGCAGAAAGTGGTGCATTTGTTTAATTAAAGTTCAGTTTTTTGCTATGTGGTTAATGACGTATAATTATGTTATTTCGTGAGGTTGTTGCATTTAGTTTGCTAATGAAAATAGTGGTGTATAAAAATAATTGCGGTGGAAAAATAAATAGGGCAAAAGGCATCCTGAAAAAAGTGGATTGCTACGACTCCGGCCATTTTGTCACTAAAATAACATCAGTCGATCTGTAAAAAACGCATCATGAAAACTTTGGTGAAGTGAGCTGACATTCACCTGAAGAAGGGATTGACACAATTGACAGCTGACTTCATCTAAGTAGGAATTGACACCATTGCCAGCTCATTTCATCTAAGTTTTCACGGTGCGTGCGCGAACAGTGATAGCCTAGTGATGTGACCGGCGTACTGCCAAGTCATAGGTCTCGAGTTCCAACCCCAGCCACTGACTTTTTGGATTCATGCCATGTGCGTATTGGATATTATCACTTGCAGGAAAATATCCTGAGGAACCCGGCATGACTGAGAGATATCGCAGACGCCCATGGGCGGCATAAAAACTCTGATACCTGGAGCTAAACCGCCACCTCTTAGAGCAGTATTATTTTAATATTACTTCAGTGTGAGAAAGAGATGGAACTATACGTCCTGTAGGGCTTCATCTCTTTCCTACACTGAAGTAATATTAAAATAATACTGCTGTAAGCGGTGGTGGTAGGCCCCCAGGTTAGTGACTAACCACATGAAAAAGAAAGAGGGTGCGTTTTTTAGAGTATAGATCGGCTGTTCAGCTTTTGCAATCGTGTGTGACCGCGGCACCATGGCGCCGAGTGTAACGATCTCAGTTAATGACGCCTGTTTGTGCCTACATCGGTTACAATCGTTAAACTTAAGGGACTATTTAGGTCTTTCTGTCTTCCAAGTGCCATATATACGGTGTATCTTTTCTACGAAATCATTTAAGGGGTAATTGTATTCATCATTATGGGCAACTTTCACTACGGGAATAAAACCCGAAATCGCGAAAAAAAAACAGCTATTCCCTACATTTTGACGACCAATGATAACATAAATGTAGGGAACAGCTGATATACTTAAGGAGAAGATTTACCTAAGGGCCTACCCAACCTCAAATTTTATCTCACTCGCACCATACTACTCGCGGCCTGAGTCAGAGCGAGACGGCGTGGGTGCTGGCTTCAAGCCTCGAATAGTTATGGTAATTGCTTTAATGCTGCAGTATTTTCGGCATAACGGAGGATCATGCTAAGCAATTTGACGTAGGGTAGGCTCTTAACAAACTTGCTAAAGCTGATAAAGTCCCGGATGGAAGCCACATAGAAGCTTTCTAGTTTTCATCCTAGCTTTTTCTACCCAATCTTTCAATATCGAAACTCCGCATCGATCACAATCAATCTATCCGTCGCACACCCATCAATCTTCACGCCTCGTTGCAGTTTGCGTCACCCGGCGTCCTGTTGAGATGCATTCATGACTAAAAGCTACTCTGTGTAGTGAATGTGTGTTATGTACCACAACCCTGTATAATAATATGTTGTACCTAGCCTACCTAATACACCCTGTATATGAATAATATTTTCTACCTAAGTAGGTTACAAGTCGCCACGTGAATATTGTACAGGGTGGTAGAATTGTGGATATTTAGTTCGGGTTCTCAGGTTTATAAAAGCGAAGATAATTATTACTCTGTTTGCTACCTTGATGATAAATGCTGCGTTGATTCTACCAAGTGACCAATTGTCATTTTATATGTATTAGTGCGAATGATCTTTGACAGTTTTAAGTCAACATGTATCCGAAAATGATATCCGAAAATTGGTCACGTCCCTACGCAAACAAACACATATTCGTAGGTAGTTAAAATAAAGTTCACAACCAAAGCTTTAGTAGCAACATTTCCATAAATTCAAAAGAAATAAATTATAGAACGCAAATAACACTTGTGTGCGTAACTGTAGTAGGAACAAAGGCGGGTCACCAATCAACAATTTCAATACAAAGAAGTGCTACCGAATGGTAAAACACTTTTGATCCCGATTGTATCAGGGGATTGTAAATGCAGATTTATAAAATATTATTTTGAATTAAAAATAAGAATGAGTAAGGAAAATAAATGTCATTGATTTTGTAAAATCATACCATGGAGCCCGGATGCATACATTTTATCCCATAATCTGTTCATATCTACTACATTATAAATGTATCTATGTGGTTGCAAACTATGAATTAAATCTTTGAATCCGAAAACCTGCAACAATCCATTAGCATTTTTTGCGAGCAGCACAAATATTATCAACCATAATACAAAGATAGAGTAAATATTTTAAAATCTATCAAATACACAGTTAGATACTCCGCACGTTCGTGATAAGCCCCATTTATATCAGCAATTTCTTGAAAGAAACTCTGTCTCCTAAAATTGTGGTCCACCTAAGAAGCTAAAATTTTTTTTTAACTAAAAATGGAGTTACTATTTACAAACTAAGTAAAAATAAACACCAAATCTACTCTTTCCTTAAGGAAAAGTGCAGATAAGAGTATTTCGACATAAAAGCATAATTTTTGTCTTATTTTTCAACATTTCCTCCCCTCACGATAGATGTTTTAAGAGGAAATAGGGTCGGTCCCCTCTTCATACAAACGCTCTCGCCTGTTTTCTCTCTGGTTAATGACCTTAGAGCAATGATTTTTTACAGTAAAATAAATATCAACTACTTGCCCCTATATTTTCCGTTTTGATGATACATTATCTGTAGAAGCACTAGAACCCTCAGAAAATGCTCAAAATTGCCTGTTTAACCCGCTGTCATCAGAGGCCTACTGTACAAAGGAGAAGAGAAGGACTCCACAGTTTCCTGGGCCCAGGTGTTAATTCAATCAAACCTTATTTGTAAGAGGATATAATAACAAGGCCTGACTGAAAATTTGGTGAAATTTGGCTATCCAGGAATCAAGTTATATGTAGTGTAGTAAAAGTGAGGTTATACATTATAACATTGTAGTATGTTATTTGCGAAATATTTTTGAATGGTTTCGGTTGTGTAGTGGTTTTATTCATGGAGTGCAAGTAGAGAGCCTCCATGCGCGACGTGTTGAAGATCTGACACGTTTGGCACGCCCTGATCAGCTACAGTCGAAGACAAGCCTCACTTAGAAGCAGTATAAACAACTATTTACTAGCACTATTTACAAGCCTTACTTTGTACTTATCTTTTAAAAAAGGGAGAAGAAGAAAAATAAAACAGCAATATATTTATAAAATATTTATTATTCATCTTCAATAGTTAGCTAACAGTGAACGATCGCAGCGGACACAAACACTGGAGAGGCCAACTTGGGTTGGTGCTTCAATCGGACGTCTCCCAAGAATCACATCTTCAGCCAAGTTTCAACATGCTTGGCATATATATAGTTCTCGCTGGTTACCTGAAATATATTAACTATTTAAATCATGTTCAACCATAAAGAAAGAAGAAGAAGAAAGAAAATACGTTTATTTGCGGTAAATATGACGCAAAAAAACAATGTAACAAATTAAAAATAAAAAAGGTTGGGGGAAACATGCGTCACATCCACAAAAACGGCTATCGCTCAGCATTATGCTGCGACCCTATGCAAAACAGAGCCCCAGCGCTGGTTTTCAGCGACAGCCGGCGCTGACGTAATGACGTCGATCGGTGCGGCAAACCATTATCAGAACGCTGTACCGGTACAGCGCACTGTAATAAAAAATAAAATATATTATATTAATATCTAATAGTATAAAAAAAATAAAATAAAAAAATATATAAAAATAAAAATAAATAAAAGAAATGGGTAAACGAGAATATCATCCTCCGTGATGCGTTTTGTGTAGTGGCAACATTTTGAAGCGTCCTCTTTGACGTACATACACCCAACATGCACCAAACCAAAGAGTTATGAATGATGTAATATATTACAAAATGGCCAGTGATGTAATGTGTTATTGTGAAAGTTATGTGTCAGTAAATGCGTTTTTAAGTGAATGTGAAAAGAAAGAAGCTTCATTACATGTACCTAATCCTAATGCATGTCCAACCAAATCACTACGTCCAGGCCGAGACCGAAATGGTCCCAATACCTGAAAGCACCAAAGCCTGGAACCGGAACGGTCCCATCGGGACTTGACGATTACCTACATCTTTTTTATGAGCGAAACGGGCAAATTCCTTAGATTCGTATGGCTAATTAATCAACTACTGACTTAACTATTGAGTAAGTATTGTTTTAAAATAATGATATCCAACAAAAAGACAGCCGACAGACATGATGCCGGAGACTGTAAACAGTAGTTACATGATTCTGGTTTTGTTCGCTTGATAGGCTAAAAACTCGATTTTAATAGGTACTTACAGACACGCCACTGACGAATAACTGATAAAATCGCCTTATCGTCCAAGACTCTTCTACCAATAGAGTTACTGCGACCAGTCGCAATAGTACAATTCACACAGCGATCCATGTCGTCAATATCCGATTGATAGGCGTAATCAGTTGTCCAAAATAGAGAGCCAAGTAATTCAAAGTAGCAAGATTCGTCGAATAGTCCTTTATGCAAAACCGAGGTCATGGGATTATACAATAAAACATGGAAAATACGCGAGCACTCAGAACGAAAGAAAACGAACGTGCGCCATAGTTTTTTTTCTGCCTGTCATCTGTCAGTCAGTGACCAGTGTTGCCAATTGAAGAAAAATTAAAGGAATTCGGTTCGCTATGAATCGATTCCAGGAAACAATCGATAAGCACTTGTCACTCGATTTTCATACATATTCTGAGAATTTAATCATTTATTCAGTATCGATTACTAAGAATTCAGACATGTATTTAATCGATTATTTAGTTTCATAACTTAATTTAACTTTTCTAACGGATTTTTGAATACATATTTCAACTAGTTAATTTCTGGGCCCAGGATTTCCCATCTCCTTTGATAACTATTAATGAAAAACGAAAAGCAAATGGGCTCAGTAAATATCCTTCTTATTCAATTTATAATATATCTTTCAAATTGGTATAATATTGGAGGAGGAAACAGACGAAAGCCGAACCTCGAATTATGACTTTTTGTATGGAGAAAAGACCGACCCTATTTCCTCTTAAGGCGAATACTGCACGTATCTGTGCCGATAAATGGGTCAACACTACTTCTCTCTGGCATGTTTAGCAGTCGAATGTCGCCTCACTTAAAACTTGATATATTGTAGTCTAGATACTCTCAAAAGATACTGTTTTTAAAAGTAGGTATATAAATTGAGTCTAACGTTGTTTACCTCGAGTAGTTAAACTTTTAGTGTATTTCATGAATCTAGTGAAATTCTACCTCATATTTTGATTTTAATTCTACCTCAATTTTTTTTTTCTATTGACTTGATGCTGTAAACAGAATCAAGGAAGAAAAAAAAATTTAAAAAAAAAATATTTTTCAGAAACAAGACGCACACTATAACAAACATAAAATACTTATGGGACAAAAGAAAGTCTTTCCTTCCTGATTGCTTTTTTTTACATATTTTACTTAAGTCGTATATAATATTTGCCGAAGCAGTGGTGGCCCAGTGGTAACAGCCGCGACTTACGAGTTGTAGGTCGCAGGTTCGAACCCCGACAGGCGCTTTACTTTGTGTAAATAATTTCATCACCACTGCTCTCAAAACGGTGAAGGAAAACATCGTGAGGAAACCGGCATGTCTTAGAACCAAAAATTCGAAGACATGTGACATCTACCAACCCGCACTGGGCCTGCGTGGTGGATTACGGCCCACTCCCTCTCATAGAGAGGAGGCCTGTGTCCCAGCAGTGTGAATATTATAGGCTGATTATGTTTTTATGTATATTTGCCTATGTCCATAGGCAAATATACATAAATACGACTTAATTTCACACCCATTTTGCAGGGTCAATCGATTGGACCCTTTGGAACACGCTTCACTCAGGACGTCAAATTGTGTCAGTAATTTGGTTTCCCATAATACCCGGCCCACCGGACCACTAAAATAGATGTTAAGAATCTGTCAAATTCAAGGGCCAAAAGACATTGTACTTAATTAGAAAATCCTTGACGGAGGATTCAAAAACGGTGGAAGACCTGACAAAAATAGTTAAAATCGAATCAAATCATAGGCGCAAACTTCCAAAACAATTCCATCATGTCATAAGTTTTATCCGCTTTTTTTTTCTGACTTAAAAGAGGTTCTCAATTCGGCCGCATGTTTTTTTTTTTTTTTAAGTTCCTTTCACTGTTATTACAGAGCAGTGGTATTAGAATTTATGTAGGGTAGGTACCACAACTAAAAAGTGAAAAATAAAAACTTTTTACAAAAAAAAAACAACTACGTCGGTTGTTTTTTTTTTTAGTTTTTATTCGACACACGCATAATTTAAGTTCGTCGGTCTACATGCGACATGACATCGATACCTAACCGAAAATATTTCTTCTACATAAGCTATACAACCAACTGGGGTTGTAAAACCATTAAAAAAATACTTACTTAACTAAAGTATCCTAACCAATCTTTTACAGCTATAAACGGGACATGAAATCCCATCTGCGTCATAATTCTTACTTACAAAGTTAAATTAAATTGATTTTAAATGTTAAATATCTAAAGGGTATTATCGAAACTGAAAGCTAATATTTCTTCTCAATATCCGACGAACATAAAATAAAAAACTGCTTTTCTGCGAGAGAAGGCGCCTTAAATCTGTGTATAAACTACAGAGAGTGGGGTGATAGAAAATCGACCTTGCGTTTGTAGAGAAAAGGGTGATATTTCAGTGTATAAAGAATACATTTTCATTCAATAACGTTTATTATTTTTAATAAAAAAACAATAAAGTTATTGAAGACGGTTTGTTTGTTTGAATTGAAACCTTCAGTACCTACTAGTAATAAAAAATCGGTAAAATAAAGTCGCTTTTCGTGTCTGTCCGTGTGACCGCGTTGTTCTTTTAAAGTACGCAACGGATTTCGATGCGGTTTTCACCATCATTTAGAAAAATTATGCTGCAGGATCAATACATTAATATTGAACTTACAATAATCTCGATGTTTTAAAATTCGAAGCAGGAAAGAGTCGCTAGTCAATTGATAAAACATTTTCAGAATAAAGCACATTCGCATTTTAAAACATGCAAACTCATAAATACAATGACGTAACGATTTGATCTTACGCATACTTGATAGCATCAAGTACAAGTAATGACGTCACATAATACTTCTAGAACGAACAACATTATCTTTCATCCGACTTATATGTCAGACAAACATTATTGGCAAAAACACTCGGTGGCTCTCGAAGTACCCCAAGGCATTAAGAGGCGGCATCGAGGCGGCGCTGCGGCCTTGACCCACCCCCTTTTTCACCCCCGACTCACCCCTTTGAACCCACTCCCGAGCTTAAGCAATGACCTAAGATTTCCAAGATGAGAAATCCCGGAATCCTTCAGCAAAATTCATATGATTTTGAATTGTTATAAGTTTTATCTACACTCATGCTATAAATCCTCTCTAAAAGTTTCTGAAACAGTTAGCTTATTGGTAACATTAAAACAACCAGTGTCATAGTAACCATAATATCATCCAAATGGGTGTTATAATGATGTACTGAATTTCATAATGAAACTCATTTAAAAAAAGAACATTGTCATTCAGGAGCTTTTCACTAACAAAGCACCGTAATTTAAAAACAAAACACATTCGAATTCGAAAAATTCGAATTCAAGTCGTACCGCGCCATCTTTGTTCGATATTGGTATTGCAAAGAAACTTTTATAGAAGATTCATATCATGGGTGTAGATGAAGTCTTGTATGCAATAAATATTAAATAACTATTAGTTGAAGATGTCAAGTTGAGTAGGTTTTTTGTCTGGGATTATGAATTGTCCTTTTGGATTTGAAATAATAGTGAAAAGTATGGTTAAAGTTGAAGAATATTTTCATGAGTTTCCTGAAAAATATTCGTATTTTATACGACGTTGGTTTTGCTTGGTTTGATTCGGTCTTAAAAGTTATTTATTCTTAAAGAAAAGGAAACTTATCTTTCAGATACTTTTATTACGAATTTCATTAGGTATTTTCAACTTATTACGCTAGTTGGTACAATGGAGATGACCTAAAATAGTTTGTTTAAAAAAAAATCGTTTAAATGTCAGATTATTTTTGTCCATATTTTATGTAGTATTCAATTAATTTAAGACTATGATAAACGAGGCTTTTAAGCTAAGCTAATAACTTTTCTAAATGGATTAGTAAGAAAATAGTATAAATTAAAAGTCGAACTTATAGCATAATCAGCCTATAATGTTCCCACTGCTGGGACTCAGGCCTCCTCTCGGTGAGAGGGAGTGGGCTGTAATCCACCACGCGGGCCCAGTGATGTCACATATCTTCGAATTTTTGATTTTATAACAAGGTCGGTTTCCTCACGATGTCGATCGATTTTCCTTCACCGTTTTGAGAGCAGTGGTCCAGTGCTGTTGAAAAAAAATTACATTAAGTAAAGCGCCAGTCTGGGTTCGAACATACGACATAAACAACTCGTAAGTCACGGTCGTTACCACTGGGCCACCTCTGCTTCAAAAATTCGTATATACAGTTTAAATATTTTGTGCCGTTTTCAAATTATGACTGTATCTTCTTAAACCACAAATGAAAACGAAATAGTTAAAGGAATTTAAATTTTATTTCTTTCACCGAAGCATACTCCTGTATCCAAGCCATACAAATACGAAAATGTATGTAAAAGTAGCTACATCATCATCATCATCAGCCTAGCCTTTTCCCAACTATATTGGGGTCGGCTTCCAGTCTAACCGGATGCAGCTGAATACCAGTATTTTACATGGAGCGACTGCTTATCTGACCTCCACGATAATAACGAACCAATACGATACTCCTTGGTAAGACTGGTTGTCAGACTTTCGGGCTTCTGACGACCCGTAACGACTGTCAAAGATCCACAAATCACAGCCGGGACCAACGGCTTAACGTGCTTTCAGAGGCACGGAAGAATCTCGATAAGTAAAGATGGTCACCCATCCACAGACCAACCCTGGCAAGCGCAGCTTAACCTGATGGATCGACCCGTGCGGCTGTTATTACGTAGCCACGAGCTCCTTATCCTCACGTATAAGTAGCTACATACATAATACAATTTTGGGCATGAGTAATCTAATTCGAAAACCCCTTTTACTTTCGCGTTACTCATGGCGTTAAAAGATTAATCGATTTGATGAATTTTGTCGATTCATCCTGGTTGCCCTTTTAATTATCCACTAAGGATAAAACTTTGTAACTTAGTTACTTAGATTATTCTTTTAACATAACAATTAGGTGTAAAAATACTCTGCAGGCCAGCTTCATCAAAGAGATGTCAGCACAACTGAAGGGGTCCGCTAGGGCCGATGCCTGCCGGGGGCGCGAGAAAGTCCGAAAGGAATACCGTAGCCTCTGGCAACTTACAGGCAACTGAAAGAACACGGGTGGGCTTGAGTCAGTAAGAGTCCGTGTCCGACGTGCCCTGCCGCTCCGCCCAGAGCGGGAGAAGTTATTTGATAATTTTCCAAACAAAAATTGTCCAGCTTCCTCAAAAAGTTTGTGGTATTAAAAGGCTTAGTTATTATTTGTGGATTTTGAACAAATATAGGTAATGAAGCAAGCAATATCTTCATTGCACTTTACGTAGTGCAATAATAATCATGACTCATTATATTTTTCAACTCAAAATGAGTCTTATGATTATGATTTTATAGTGCCCACACGACTTGACAAAACATCGAGATTTTTGAAGTGAAACCTTGTTTAGGCGCTTTGAGCGATTTTTCTAATAAAGCAAGCTACTCGAAACTGTCAAACTTTCCCAATCAACCATGAACCTAATGCTTTAGCTATAGAGTTTAAAATCTACTAAAGAAATTTGACAGATTGTAATAGCTTGATGTGCTGGCGACTGTACCATTCCGTAGCCGACAGCAGGCGGCAACTGCTGCGGGGCAACCACGGGCTACTGTGATATGGTTCGAGTCACACATTTTATAATGGCTAAACTGTGATAAAATTGTGTGACTCGAGGCATGTCACAAGGCCGTGTTGCGGCGACATGACTGGTTGAATTTTACCACGAAAACCAAAACACCGTAGCAAACAAAATTGGCGTAAAAAGAAAATATCTTATTATAAAGTCCTAACAACTAACCTATTTTTAAAGAACCATACAATATGCACAACAGAAAGCTCAAATTTATTCAGATGTCATTTTATTCACTCAACTTACAAGCAGGATTAAACAGAATTTGAAACCGATTCAAATGCGTCACATCGAAATCAAATGCAATGTAATAACCAATCTTCAAAATCCATTTATTCTAGCATTTCTAGTCTCAGTTAATCGTAAACGTACTAATATCTACAAAATGTTCCACATTTCTGCTTAATTGGTCGAATAACGTCAGAGATACAAACGGTTTTATACCAGAAAATATTGTTTCAAAATGCGTGTGCGCATAATTGTTGCGAGTTTGTTTCTTTTGGCCTTTAACTATTGAATTTTGGCCAGTCTTCAATAACACGGGAACGGAACACGACCACAACACTAGACCTGTCTTAAGATGAACGAATGAACATCACTAGTTCAAGATATATTGGTGTTACAAAAGATAGGAACGTGTAGTTCTTTTTATTGTTTTACTGATTTCCAATAAAATCAGGAATGTTGCTGTTTATTGTTGTTTTTGAAATATAAGTCAGTAAACGATGTGTCCGAAAAAGAATTATTATGATAAAGATCAACAATATTTAATTTTATCAATAGTAGATAAATAAAACTGAAATACGTCATATCTAACCACATAATGAAAATGTGTGGGTACTTTTATAACAGCTTTTTTGGTCACGAGATGGCGATAATTTGTAATTCAATATAGAACAAATCTATTTGATTTAATTAATTTAACCTTATTATTTTAAAATTATACAAAAACTGTTATCATTCCTTTAACGTTAGTGGTTTTCAACTCTTCTCTTTTCAAATAACAATCTTCTAGCTTTTTAATTCTTATAGATCATAACAGATGGCATTGTTAGTTCGATCATAGATCAACTTATGATATTTAAGTTTTATTCAATAGTTAGTGTTATCAATTCATTGGTTATTGATGCTTTTAGCTATTTGGAAGTAAATAATTTACGCTTTCCAATGAAATAGTAAATAATGACTGTCACAAAAAATAAAAATTTGACTTAATTTCTCGATCGCGCAATTAAAGTTTTGGAAGATTTTGGGGTAAGTTGTTTCAATTGGTCTTAGACCTCAGGTGGTCATCATCTACGCAGTAAGCCAGCGTTTAGGGAGCTGGTCTGATTTCCCTGACGCTTCATGTATCTATACAACACTTCGTCTTTCTATATGTGTTCGTAACCACCCAAATTGAAAAAAAAAATCCTGGCACTTGACCGTTTAGAGAATATCTCAACACCACTGATGTAGATACTTCGACCACTTTTTTTAGCTTTAACTTTCCTGATTAGCGAGCAATTTCTTGAAAATAGTTTTTTTTTTTTTAATCTTTGCTATGGTCAACATAATCCTCCCTTATTTTAAGATAGGTACGGTAATAAACTGGGCTGGATGGCTTATCTATGGGCCTTAGTTGCCCGAAATTATAGCAATTATTATTATTATTTCATTATTATTCTAGCTACAAATATAAACAAAACAATATGCCTGTGTTCCTGAAAAAGAAACACCCACAGTTCACATTTCGCTAGTTATGTACACAGAAACATGCTGTTATAATTTATTTTAGACTAGCTGCCCGCCCCGGCTTCGCACTTATCTACAGCGCACCTACTTATTGACCTACTCTATCTACCTACCCTACTTAGATACCTACCTACTTATATACCTATACCTACCCTACTTACCTACATACCTACCCACCTACCCTACCTACCTACCCACCTACCTACCTTGCTACCCTACCTATCGACCTACATACCTACCTACCTCCGCCTACCTATCCTAAAAACCATGTACTTACTAAGAATAACGAATACAACAAAACAATAATTATTCAATTTGGTGCAGCCGTTCTCAAGTGAGCGCTGAGTGATAATCACCCTGTAGCTTTATCATACCGATCGAAAGGCTTCATCATAAGGATTATTTTTTGCTAAGTAACATAGTGTCACAAATAAAAGGAAGACCATGAATTTTAACATTTGATGTGAAATTATGTTCAGAAAAATGAAAAGACTTTGTATTCAACAGCAGGCGTAGCATGAGCACCGTTTTGTCGACGGAAGAGTAGACAAACATAACGTTTCCTGTAGACAGCAGACAGAACGAGACGGCAGCAAAATAGAAAGAGTCAACTGCACTTTTTACGAAATTCACTCTTTTACATAATTCGACTCAGAATTCTTTGTTTTATCATAGGATTTATCGGTTGTCAGTGTGATTTTGACAGTAAGGATAGAAAACTTTCTTCCGAAATAGTCTACATATAGAAAGACCTAGACAAAGATCGTTAGAAATGATAGACAAAATGACAGATTGTAGAAAGATTTCTACGGTGGATGTCAAAAATGAAGAAACGAACCGTCACTTTGTATAGAAAAAGCTATGTCTATTCTTCGTAGAGATAGAAAGCGCCATGCTACACCTGCTGGAAGGGACTCATTTCGAGCATTTGATAAATTGATTAATTTTGTATTAAAAATGTTAAAATTCATGTGCTACTACAGCATGCCGGTGCAGGCGTCGGTGACGCGAACCCATAAGTTTTTCCCGTATCAAAAATTGCTCAACGCGCCTAAAGAAGTTTTCACTTAAAAAAACTACCACAGATGTTTTCTTCCAAAATATTCTAGTCAACATTGCATATTATTTAGTCTGACTGTTTGTAAGGCCATCTAATAACAGTTATCACTGACCTTACCGGATGTCTGCGACGCGCGACTCAGAACGTGCGCGCGCGCTGCCGGAAATAAACATGATCGCCAATAACAAGAAAAACACAGAAAACTCAGTAACTCAAATTGTCACTCACAATATTTTGAGAAGCCACAGATTTCATTTGTTTTACCTACTGACCGCACATGATTTTTAACTGACGTTTACGATAAAAGCATTCAATTCCAATCAGAGGCCCTTGCTCGAACGACGGACGTAAACGTAACGTATACGAATGATTTAATAAAAATACAACAATACTATAGCATTTTGGTTTAAATTGTGACAAGCATATTAGTATCACTCATTGATATGAATAGAGTCTTAGTAATATAATGCGCAAAACGAGTATTTTCAATTTTAAAATCATTAGAATTTACGTTGCGTTTAATCCGTGCGTTCTTTCCTCTTCGAGCCTTCATCTAAGAAGGGATTAATGATTAAATCTTATTAAATTCATTAGGATTAGTTTTCCGAAACAAAAATAAACATACAATTTTAAAGAAATCAATTTGGTACTTACTTACTTAACTTTAAAACACAGGCCTACATCCAGGGCCGGATTCAAGGCGGGGCAACAGGGGCCATAGCCCCGGGCCTCCACAAAATAGGGGTCGCCACAATATGATTTTTTTTTAAATAAAAAGTATTCATTCACAAGGAATTACACACATTATCTTTCCTTTTTTGAAAGAGTGGACGTGTGTTTGGTGAAATAAAATCTCCGGAGAAATATTTAGAAAAAAACATTAAACTAACAAAATAAAATAATCTTAAAGGTCTAAAAAATAGTGTTACAATTTGAGTGAACAAGTGCGCGAATTTTAATCCAAAATTATTGCCAAATTTTATTCGCGATCCCGCTGCATTAGCTGAGGTAGGCTCCTCCTCACCTCGGGGAAAAGAGAAGAGTTGCTATCTCACGATAATTCGTCCTTGTCGCACAGCGGCCACCTGGTCCGCACGTGCGATAGCTACCTACGACTTGCACCTGCGCGCGGATTAAATTCCTAGAACTAGGAACTCAAAAAACACAGTATTGCGTAATTGGAAAGGACCGCGTTTTGTGTCGATCTGTGTCTCACTGCGTCACCGCGGCGGGCGACCGCAGCGCATCGGTAAGCTCCGCCCATCAGCACTGTGTTGCACAGTAAACGACTGCTGGAAGAGACAGCGTTCCGTGTCGATCTGTGATCTGTGATTTTGAAAACTAAAATAATAATAATGGCAAATAACTGCGCATTATGCATTAAGCCACTAAGATCGACCAACTATAAATGTTCGAAATGTAATAAACTTTTTCACATTAGTTGTACAAAAGGTGGAAATCAAGCCAAATTATCAGAGGAAACAAAAAGTAGCTGGGTTTGCCAATTTTGTCATAACAGTCAACCGGATAAATGCATTTCACGTCCTCGGCTCTCGGCGACCGGAGAGCAGGCAAACATTGTTCCTAGCGCAGAAGGACTTGTATCACAGAAATCGCCTGGCGCAGGTATTTATAACCACACCACACCTATTTTACTTGAGTCACCTGCTGGTACACCTACTGGTAGTTCTGATACTCTGAGTACATTGACGTCCGAAATTAAACTACTCCGCGGAGACATGGGAGACCTGAAATCCCATATTAAACAATTAAGCGACCACCTTACCCACTGTTATACTCGTCTTGATGAGTACGACGCAAGAATTAAGACACTGGAAAAGCGCGAAGAGGAAATCATCTGTCTAAACAGCACTATCCATAATCTCCGTGAGCAACTAAACTCGCAAGCTCAATCAGCAATACGGAATGAGCTGGAAATCTCAGGAGTGAACGAATTCAAAAATGAGAACCCGCTGCACATTATGCAAGTAATGGCTCTTAAATTTGGAGTAACCGTACAGGAACAGGACATTGACTTCGCTACAAGAGTGGGCCCCCGTCGTCAGGAAAATAAAGACACCGCTGAAACTCCCACGCGGTCACTAGTAGTCAGATTTGTACGCCGCTACAAGCGTGATGAGTTCCTCAAGGCTGCTAAAACTAGAAGAACCATGACTTCCTCTGACTTGGAAATAGCAGGTCCTTTGAGAAAAGTATACATTAATGAGCGGCTTACATACGAAAACCGGCAGTTATTTCGTGCCACCAAGCTTTCCTCCAAACAAAAAGGGTACCAATTTTGTTGGCATAAGAATGGAGCCATTCTCATACGTAAACAGGAAGGCAACCCCTCCATCCATATTCGCAACACCGAGGACCTGGAGCGCCACCTGGGCATCCCGATGTTGGTGTCTCGCCAGTCCTCTCCATCAGCACAACTATGTGACTAAACGTCGCCTAGCCAGCAAACAGTACTTTTTTACTCTTACTAGTTATAGTAGTTTTTGTACCACATTTCTTTATTTTGTTACTCTTTTTTTAATTTTTTATCTACTCTATATTTCAACCCTAGCACTAAATAATTCACGATCTACCTCAAGTTGCTACTCAACTCGACAAACTTACACACATAACTTACTATACACATCTGCTATAACATATTATTTACCACTGACCTATCACACGCACACTTCCAAAATCTCACCCAGATGTGTTTGCCTGCATACATTCGCACTACATCATGTGACTAAACCTCCTATGCCCAGTCCTACTTCAGCTTTTCTCAATTACCATACTTATGGCGCTATTTGATATAACCCAACAAATAGAGGAAATCACCACACTAGATTGTCACGACTTTGACAACTTAGACGAATGCAGGAATCACATTCAGGATTCCAAGTCTAGTTTCAAATTACTCACTTTTAACATCAGAAGCTATCAACGTAATTTTGATGACTTTTCAGTAGCATTAAACCGACTTGACGTAGACATAGACGCTATCGTACTCACAGAATGTTGGCTAAGCGAAGGCTCGATACTGGAAAGTCTACCAGGCTATAAAGTATTTCGAACAAATTCGCAAAACAATAAAAATGGTGGTATAGTCATATACACCAAAAGTAACTATGACGTAACTTTAATCGAACCTTCAATACAGGATACAGATAGCCTTCTCTTAACTTTAAACAATAAAGTAGCTATACTGGGGTTATATCGATCACCATCCTTTACCAATCTTACAAACTTTATCGCTGCATTAGATACTTTCCTTAAAACTATTAATACGTTCCCAACTCTAATTATCACCGGAGACTTAAACATAGACATATGTTGCACCACAAGTAATAAACACCACGATTATATGTGCCTTATGGCTTCTTATGGTCTACTACCCGTTATAACCAAACCTACTAGACAAAAATCTTGTCTTGATCATATATTTGTCAAATGTAATACCAAACCCAAAGGAATAGTATGCAAAAGCTCTATCACAGATCATGACATAGTAATGGCTCACATCCCTCTCAAGCATAGTTACACTAGACTCAATAAAAATCGTTGGGTACTTAAATTAAACGAGGACGATTTAGTCACTGACTTAGCCAAAGTAGATTGGACTGACACCCTTAACGAAAATTGTTTAGCATCTGCTGCTGCATCTTTTACTGGAACTCTTGCCAACTTGATTGAATCACACACACACAAAATTAAAATTCCCCGTAGCAAACGTAACATTCAGCCATGGATCACACCTGGTCTTATGAGATGCATAATCCACCGCGACAGGCTTCATCTATCATTAAGATCTGACCCCGAAAACGAGACAAAAAAACTAATCTTTCACCGTTATAAAAACTTCTGCAACAATTTATTACGGAAACTTAGAATTGAGTACGACAGTCAACAAATCCAGGTAAATCACAAAAACTCCCAGAAACTGTGGAAAGTATTAAAATCAATGTACGACCCCAGCGGCCAAGCGCACAATACATCCAATTTAGTCACAAGCTCTCCTGATCCTGTCGAGTCTCTCAACAAGTGCAACTCCTACTTCACATCTGTAGGCAAAAACCTGGCTGCTACTATACTGACAAAACTGTCAGAAACACAAACATCCCTCTCTAGCAAGTATTCCCCACCAAAAACTTCACGCTACTCCTTCTTTCTACACCCTACTGACGAAATAGAAATCTCAAACTTTATAAATCAACTAAAAAATGACAGCTCCCCAGGTCCTGACAAAATAAGTGTAAGACTCATAAAAAAAACACAAAACTTAATTATAACACCTTTAACCCATCTGATAAACCTCAGCCTGGAAACAGGTATATTTCCTGAACAGTGGAAGGTTGCAGCAGTAAGCCCGATACATAAAAGTGGTCCCAAAGATAAACCTGAAAATTACAGACCAATAGCACTTCTCAGTATCTTATCAAAAATCCTGGAAAAAGTAGTAAACACCCGACTAGTAAATTTTCTGGACAAACATAATCTCATTTCCGACAGACAATTTGGTTTTAGAAAAGGCAAATCAACTGAAGATGCAGCATCACTACTTACTAATTCGATATCAGCAAGTATAGAAAAGGATGACCGATGCTTGGCGGTCTTCTTAGACTTAGCTAAAGCCTTCGACACAATCTCAACAGACCTTCTTCTTAAAAAACTTGATGCTGTAGGGATAAAGGGAAAACCGCTCGAGTGGTTTCACAGCTATCTCACCAACCGCCGACAATACGTGAAATCAGGCGAACACTCAAGTGGTCAACTCCCTATCAATTTTGGAGTTCCGCAGGGCAGCTTACTAGGTCCAACACTATTTATTATATATATGAACGACATATTGAACCTCACTCTCTCAAATGCGGAACTGATTTCCTACGCAGACGATACGGTCATCACGTTTCATGCCCGCACCTGGGAACAAGTCTACCGTCTCGCAGAAGAAGGTTTAGCAGCAGTAGCGCAAACACTCAACCACAACCTACTTACTCTCAATTTAAAGAAAACCAAACTTATCACATTTTGCAAAACACATTCTTCAAGTCCTCCTCATAACCTAACATTAAAGTTTCACACTTGTCAGAACCATCTGGAAACCTCACGTGAAGTCTGTTCATGTGAGTGTATTAACCGGACATCTTCAATTCGTTACTTAGGGCTACTCATCGATGAAAACCTATCTTTTAAAGCACACATTCAAAATCTTTCTGGCCGATTAAGGAAACTAATACATATAGCTAAAAAGCTAAGAGATCGTACTCCAAAAGACATCCTGCGAACGGTTTATTTCGCAATATGCCAGTCCATCATACAATATGGCATATCAATTTGGGGCGGGGCTGGAAAAACGTCAATGATTGAGCTCGAAAGAGCCCAGAGAGCAGTTATAAAAGTACTTTTAAAAAAGCCATTTTTCTACCCCACTGACTCTCTATACAAAGAGTTTCAAGTTCTCCGTGTCCGCCAACTGTATATCCTTAATGCTTGCCTACACACACACAAACACATTAAAAGCAGACCAGACTACCACTCTTTAACTTCCAAACGCGTCTTCCATATTCCACTACAAAGAACCACCTCTCTCCTAGCCAGACGATGTCCTGCGTACCTACACACTTTCGTATACAACAAAGTTACTGGTAACTTACCTATTGACCCAAAAGATCTCACCCTGTCTGCATGTAAAAAAGTGGTAAAAAAATGGCTCTTAGGCCTTTCATATGATGAATCCGAAAGCTTTCTCATAACAACTCACACTCGGAATCACACTAACACGACACACTCTCACACTCACTCACACCCACTTATTTACTCACTACACTCCACACGCATATACACCCATACCTTATTTTGATATTCTTTAGTTTTAAGTCTTGACCAATAAATACTAGTTAATAAGTTCCTATCTTGTATAACACAATTTAAATTCTGTTTTTGTTTAAAACAACCTAAGTTTAATGTTATATCTTTGATCTCATCTCAAACTTTAATTAAGATTATTTTATATTTGTTTGCAATTCATTATGTGTTCCCGTATTACGCAATAATTAAATTATGTATCACAACTCAGGTCCCCAAGATACAGGCACTGCCTAGTTTGGGGACCATCGCTTTAACAAAATGAATGTTACCAACAGTTACAGATAGAATTACTATGTTATTAATAATCTAAGGTAATAATTGTAACAATGTTTAAATAAAAATTTTATCTTATCTTATCTTATCTTAAGGAACCTTTTTTAATTTTCTTTTTATGGGTTGGTGGTCTTAAAAATGATACGTTGATTTACTTTGATACAGATAGCCGAATTATATCTTTTTATTTTCGTCTTTTCCATAAAATTTTAGGGGCCTCCACTTCTTGGTTACCCCAGGGCCTCCACACCTTTAAATCCGGCCCTGCCTACATCCTACATCATTCAATGTATCTGCGCATTGTAATGCATTGGATCTTCTGCCATCTCCTATAACGTGTATCCGCCATGATGGCACGATTTGATTGCCCTGTTTTATTGTTTTGAATAAATTCCATGGCACTGTCGTCATTGGCGATTTATATGTGTGTTACGTTGATTCATGGTGCTCCATGGGAGTTTAAGACCAAGCTGTGGTGAAAGAGATCTGTATTGTGTTGCTATGGGGATTTTTCAAGAGATTCGGACCGTTTTACATAATGACAATGAAGAATGAACAATGAAGAAAATTATCAATGAGATATTTAGACACGTTAGTGTTTACCTTACTTAGCTCGTGGCTAAGTTATAACAGCCGCACGGGTCGATCCATCAGATAAAGCTATCTACGCTTGCCAGGGTTGGTCCGTGGATGGGTGACCATCGTTACATACCGAACCTTCAACGTGCCTCGAAAAGCACGTTAAGCCGTTGGTCTCGGCTGTCATTCGTGGATCTTTGACAGTCGTTACGGGTCGTCAGAAGCCCGAAAGTCTTTCAACCAGTCTCACCAAGGGGTATCATATTACCCAGTTACTTGGTCGTGGAGGTTAGATAGGCAGTCGCTCCATTGTAAGATACTGGTATTCAGCTGCATCCGGTTAGACTGGAAGCCGACCCCAACATAGTTGGAAAAAGGCTAGGTAGATTGATATTGATTTAAATAGTGTTTACTGATTGCGTGTTCGCAGACTCAGTCGATTTCGTAAATTGATTCAAAGGGTCTAATTTTGACGACCATTGAGTGTCATTTTGTAGTGTCAGTGCTGTCCTACTATCCAAATGGTGATCAGTTTCTCTCTCTCCTCTCTCCAAACGTATGAAAACTCAGCTATAAGCCTCCTGATTTCTTCATGGAACCATCAGAGAGCCTCCCATCCAGGCACAAGTTACCGTGGCCTACCTGGAAAACTTAAATAGACTTCGTACCCAAGTAGGCCGCAGCAAGGATAACCTCCACAAGCGGGGTTCACTGACGGCTCAGATCTCCGGTGTGTATGCGGCGCCTCTCCACAGACAATGGCTCACCTCCGATCTTGCCCCACATGTCAAGTCACCTGCACACGTGAGGACCTAATGGTTGCGTTAGCGAACGGTATTCGCGTGGCTGAGTTTTGGGCCAAACAAAAACAACACTCGATATTTTTGCCATTGACACGCTAAAGTCAAAGTCAAAGTCAAATAATTGATTTCAAGTAGGCACATTAAAGGCACTTTTGAACGTCAAATACATAGAAATAGAACTGATTCTAGTTGCCCCTTCCAAAAGGTAGTTTTCGTATGGAGAAGAATGGGCAAGAAACTCCACCGTTACTCTTTAAAAAAAATGTTTTACAATATTTGGTATACATCAATTTTATAATTACATGTGAAGACGATGCACCGAGAATACAATTACAATAGGTAAAAAGAATTAAAAATTAAAAATGGAGCAATGACAAATAAATAAATTAAGTATGTGATAGATACATGGTGCTCACATATTTACAAACATTAAAGTATATGATATCACAATATTCCTACAAACTTGCAAGTAATACTAATAGGACAGTGTGTGAATTTAATTATCATAAAATGTAAAAAAAATCGATGATATACAAATAATAAATTTTACAACTAGATTAGCAACCAGTTTGATTTTGTCCAGCTTTGTTGAGCTAAGAAGAAGGAGGAGCCTGAAATGATCAACATACTATCATAATTAGAATCTTTATTTGTTAAACATAGGTATTTACATAATGGTGTTAGGTTAACATATTTGAGCGCTATGTTTTGCCACGAAGGCATACAAATTTTAATTAAATGTAATTTAAAAAAAAAAGACTAAATAAAACTGAGGGTCCCATTGTTTTTATATTTATTGGTATAGTTAGTAAGTCCTTTTAGTTTTAGTTTTTTTTTTGTTAATTATAATATAAATATTAATTTGACTAATAAAAACAATCAAAAATAATATTAATAATAAAACAAACAATAAAAAAAAACAAAAAATAAACATAATAAATATTAAAAATTATCAATATCATTCATAAAATCTTGAACAGTATAATAACATTTTTCTATTAATAGAGACGTGAGAACTTTCTTAAATTTTAAAACATCGTACCAGCCAACAATACTAACCAATCACCTCCAACTTCAAAGTCTTCAAATCAAGTCACTTAGGTTCACTTAAAGCCGAGCTTAGCTATTTACCAACACAATGTGTTATTGTGTTGGTACATAATCTGCCATGTTATCTTTTGCCAAAGACAATGGCGACTTTGGCACAAAAGCGTGTTGCCAACTATTATTAACCTTTATTTATGTTTGGGGTTACCAACATGAGTGTGTGTTTTCGTTTTGTGCAAGAAAAATTAGAGGCTCAGTTTGTTTGCGGTCGTAGGTTCGAATCTCGGTTAGAACACGTATGTTTGTAGCCAACAGACAGGCAGGGAAGGCTAGGCAGATTATGATGAACACTTCTAGTTATTCCAAGTTTTATGATTTTTTTTAAATGTTCGTTAATGTGAAAGCTTTCACTTTAATTACTTGTACAAATTACATTTGAAGCCAGCCAAATTCAAATTTGCAAAAACGTAAGAAAATTTGAATTTCACGGACTCTCAAAAACACATAAACACGAATTGAATGCCTAGGCACGTCATAGGTACCTATTTGATATGTTTTTACATACAAAAAATATACAAATTATATAAATATTTTAATATTCGGTCCCTCGGCTTGAAACTGAATAATGAATGAAATATTTCCATATCTGACCCAGACTTGACCCAATATATCCTGTCTCAAATAAAACAGGTTACGAGTTACGATACGATGAAAACTGGGTTTACGCCCTTGAACATAACATCACGCCTGTAATCCCCGAAAGGTAAGGCAGAGGTGTACGTGTACGTACAGTACACATGTCGCCAGTTATGTTTAAGTCCCATGTAACAGGGGGCGGGCCTATTGCCATCAAACGGGCACAAATCCAGACTCCGGGCTCCTACTGAGAAATTCCAGATGGAAGAACCCACTTTGCCCTACCCGTGAATCGAACCCAGGACTTCATGCTCAGCAGTAGCGCTTGCGACCACTAGACCAACGAGGCAGTAATTGTATACTGACGCTGACTATCACAGTATGTAACGGAACTGCAGATTTTTTTAAATAAATGACGAAAAATTACATGCTGCTGGATCTAAAATGATGTACTGAATATTGTAACAGCTTGGACGTCGATGTCCTTTACACCCTGTATAAATAAAAGTTCTAATTGTAACAGCTTGGACGTCGATGTCCTTTACATCCTGTATAAATAAAAGTTCTGGACGTCGATGTCCTTTACACCCTGTATAAATAAAAGTTCTGGACGTAAAAGTCCTTTACACCCTGTATAAATAAAAGTTCTGGACGTCGAAGTCCTTTACACCCTGTATAAATAAAAGTTCTAATTGATGGCTAAATATAACATACACAAACATAAACTCACGCTTTTTACCCACGGGAAGTAAGTAGAAACTAAAGAATGCTATCTACATAATTATTCCTTTTTTGTGCTAATCATTCTATCACACCTATATTCTCAGAGCACATCAACATTTCGCCGGTTATATTTAAGTCCCACATAATAAAAAGCACGCCTAATGCTATTACCATTGAATTTAATGTTCGAAATGTACGTAAAACGTACTCATCATTAACTACGATGGATCTAATACATACATTTTCATACTGCTCGACAATATTAATAGAATAATTAATATCATTCAGTATAAAACGTGATCTAAATACTCCGAAAAGCTCGCGTAGCACCGTGACCCAATAACTTCATTGCTACGGGCTACGCTAGTGCGTCTACGAGTCTACGCCGCTACGGCGTAGCGCTACGAGAAGGAATGTGGCTGTCAGGCAATTAACTTTAACCTCAAAATGTCGATATTTAATTAATAGATTTTTTGTTATTTACTAATTAAGGCTGTGATGATGTTGCCGTAGAGAAATGTAGACTTTTAAGCTATAACTTATTAGGGAAAGTCTTCACGTACACAATTTATGACTTATGGCAATAAAGTGTTTTAGATCTAATGCCTGGACCATCGTTAGACTCGACTACACTTAGATTCCAGTATAACTTAGTATAGTAACAATATTAAGTTGGAGACGAAGGAACTTTGTCACTTACGAAATTTCTAGATTATATGTATAAGACCCAGTGAACCTTAAATCTAATGAATCTCATATGCATAGTCTTAGATTTAGCTTATCGTTGTAATAATATGATACAAGCTGCCTTAAATATTAACTGCCTTATTATTTTATTGAATTAGATGTTTGTAAATGTATCGAAGCCTAAATTTTCCCTGGAATCAGCAGGAAAATTTTGGAATTTCCCCAAATCTTTGGTAACAGAACTTATTATGAAATGTAGGTACGTTTTAATGCATTTGTTTGAATCGTGTTCCAATTTTGTGCTTGCTATCTTTTTGATCTCATGTTCCCGTTATTTTTTCAGAAAATACTCAACGAGCTTTTCATTTATTCTTATTTCTCACAAAGCTCAACATTTAGGTCATTTGACAGTAACGAAACGAGCGAGCCAGCTCATAGACTAATCAGACCTTCGCTTGTTCCAGGTTAATGTGCCACGAGACGAGTGACAGAGACCGACGATCCCGACACTCCCTCTTAAACGCCTTATATGGAGCGGGACGGGTATACCACGCGTGCTCCGCCGCGAATCAAAACACACAAAAACCGCGGATGTAGGTAATAGCACGGGAGCTGAATAGCTTTTTAATTAATAAAATAATAAAAAAAATTAAATAAATAAGCCAAATTGCAACGTTCAACCGATTTTGAATTCCGAACGCCTAAATCCGATCAGACTTTAACGCCTACTTTTCCGTGGACATGTTGGGTGCTTAAAATGGACTTGCCTTACTTTAATTTTTCATAATGTGTCTGACTGTATAGTGGGGGGTGGCGCTGTGCTCCTAGTTAATAGTTATAGTATATAATAAGTAAATAAAGGCGGTGGGGACGGTGTGTGGGTGTGATCTCAAAGTGTCGGCGGCGTGTGTGATGCAGCGGCGGCCGAGGCGGTGCGAGTGTCGGCTACCTGTGAAGCAGCCTTGTACGCTCGTCTGACGAATCTATAAAGGTAAGGGCTTTGCATTTTATTGTATCGTATATAGAATCTAGATTTTCTAACAGGCAGCTGTGCTGCTCAGGAGTTTGTTGCGCCACTTCTTCTTCCCCAGCTAAAGTACTAGGATGTGTTAAAGGGTGGGCGTTTTGACGTTCGAAATGTGCTGATTCTCAGCCTAATTTGAACAAATGACTTTTGATTTTGATTTAAACTTAATACAAGTACCTAAGTACTATGTGTATACAAAGTGCCGACGACAATACGACAATACATTTAACTTTGTTTAACTAATGACGTTACCAGTCTTCCTATTAAAATTGAACCAAATATATCAAATAGCTTAGTCACTAATTCACTATAGCTAGTCAAAGATTGGCAACACCCATAATCAGTCCATCACTTCAATTTTGCTTATTTGAAAAAATCACTTTTTCAATACGGTGTTAGGATTTATTTGATAAATAGTGCAAATAACCATACGTTACCCTAAATAATTGGCTAACAGTGATATCGCAAAATACCGATTCTTTAGACTTAACTAAACGCCGCAAAGAACACTGTGATTACTTTAGTGCAGTAGTTTTTGAGTTTATCGCGAACGACCACAGACAGACGCGGCGGAGGACTTCGTTTTACAATATGTAAGGATAAGGATAAGGAAGGATTATGTATTTTGCTTAATTACTTGACTGTACTGATCATTAGTTGGAGCACGGCACCTTGGTGCTTCATTAGGTGTAAAACCTAGGTGAAGCACGGGTCCGGACCCAAATAATTCTATGCAATAGCATTGTTAGTGTTTTCATTTATTTTCGAATTATCGTCTCCATGTTGTATATCAAGCCACAGACAGTTTAGTCAATGGATGTCCACTATTCACAAAATAATGAGAAGGACACACCGTCCTCACCATTCAGGGACCGACTTAGGAGGAAATTGGGTCACTCACAAACATGATACCTAAGTACGTAGCTTGTTTGTGAGTGACTGGTTTGTAACGATACAATTGACTACCAAATGACTCGAAAACAATAGAAGAATTTAGATAAATTATCACGAAATATTGGGTCCCACCTAAGAAATTGGCGTGTTTTTCTCACAAATAGAGAAGCTCGTCACTTCTATGATTTAAAATATTCATCAATTGCTTGGTATTATATCGAATAATGACTATCATAGACAACTACCAATAGAAAAAAAACCTTATTACTTATAATTTTCTAGTCCTCATTTTGTTAGCAGAAATGACTATTTTTTTTTCTTATTTTTGTCGCTTAATCTAAGTGGCATCCATTATCTTAGTTTTTAAACATTAGTGCATAAAAGTTTTAAAACATTAGTGTTCATGGTTGTTATATAAATTAAGAAAATGTTAGTATGAAAAATTCAACTTCTTTAAAATTCCCCATACAAGACGCTGATTTCATAGGTAATAATATAATACCTAATACAAACTAAACAGAAACAAAATGGTTACTGTAATTGGCCTACTTAAAACCGAGCCTGAGTAACAAGCCATGTTTGCTGTCAAACTAGTTAAAAGCTTAAGAGGCTGACAACAGCTAAAGCTCGGCCACTGTTGGACTGTATAGAAAAGAAATGATGTCATTTCTTTCATACATTTGTGCGCTTCTATAATATCTAACGTGGCGAAATTATCGTGGACGTGCACGTCCATAAAATGTATGGGAATACGTGCACGTTCGTTATAACATTATCGTGGTCAGAAATTTAAGAGCGTCTTCTTAAATGACAGACAGAAGACGATGACGACAACGACACACGGCGACGGACGATGGACGATGTACACATGAGAGGGAGCCAAGTCTAGTAATTTACAAACGTGTCAGTGGTCTCGCAATGGTGAGTTTTTGACAGATTTTGTATGGCATATCTGTCAAAAACTGATCATTGTGAGACTACTGACAGGTTTGTAAATTAGTAGACTTGGCCCCCAGGTCTCTAGCGGTCCTGCCACGGTTGCGGGAAAGTCCGAAAGGGATACCAGGACCTTGGCAACAGGCAACTGAAGGAACACGGGTGGGTTTTAGTCAGTAAAAGTCTGACACGCCCTGCCCTTCCACTCCGCCCAGAGCGGGAGAAGTCATTTGATAATTTCCCAAAATCAAAAAAAAAAATTAAAAAGAAATGTCTCTAGTGGTCCGGAGCAATATGGTGTCCCATAGATTTGCGCGGTGTACAGACCAAGTAAATGTAACACTTTTCAACGCGTATTGCCAAAGTTTGTACACGGGCAGTCTATGGGTCTATTGTACTAAGAGATCGCTAGAAGTTCTGCGCGTCCAATATAAAAATGCTTTCAGGATGTTGGTTTGTAATTAATTAATTTGTAACTTTAATTGTGTGATCCAAAGTTGATTGAAATAAATAAATAATAATATATTGGACGCGCAGGACATCCAGTCCAGCGACGAGGCAAATTAAAAATTAATTAATTACAAACTTTTGGCCAAAGAATCAGCAAAAAGGCTTGGCAGCATTGCCACGTTATATTGCAATCATACAACGTGGCAATGCTGCCAAGCCTTTTGGGCACTTTTCCTGTTGACAGCGATGCAGACGAATTTTTTGATGCCGTTTGATAATTTTCCCTTGTACATAATTATTATTATAAACATATTATAAGTCTTAAAGTTAAACAAATAATTCTTCTCAGCTAAAAAAAAAAAAAAAAACAAAAAAAATTAGATTAATAGTAAACTATACAGCCAGTGGTACTGACAGTCTATGGGTCAATTGTACTAAGAGATCGCTAGATATCCTGCGCGTCCAATATAAAAATGCTTTCAGGATGTTGTTGAGGCTCGGAAATGTTTGTGCAAGCCCGCACCGACGGCTTCTATGCAATTATACGCAAAAAAACTGCGTCGCTACTGAGTGAGAGTGAGGGGCAGTCGGAACATGTTGTATATTCATACTGTTAGGTGTGTACCTGTATACAAAAAGCCATGATACTGTACTCTTTACTCTGTTCTTGTCAGATGCATATATTTTTTCTTACTTTGAAAACTGTACTGTCTAATTTGATTCCATTAAATAAAATTCAATACCTGCTACTTCTAATTTATTCTTTCAACAGAACAGCATCCTGAAAACTGTAGCCGAGAGCTTCGGCTCTCCGATTGTACAACAGTTTGTGCGGAGGTTGGTTTGCACTAACACTAGGCAATAAGTTATTTTTTGTATGTTACTAACACTATATGGATATTTGTGTCAGAAATAAAGCGATTCTATTGTATTCTATATTTCCATACATTTTACTTCCTTGTGTTATCACCAGTGATCGGATAATCGGATGCATATTTACCTAAAGTGTAGGTGTTGGCTATTATGGAATGCACTTTTGTATCGAAAAAATCATGGGAATTCGGAATCGACAATTTTTTTTTTTACTGTATAATCAAATCGGGTGTAGGAATATTTTAGTTTAAGGTGTTGGCTACTATTATAGAATGCACTTTTGTATCGAAAAATTCCCGGGATTTCGGAATCAAAAATGTTCATTTTAAGACATTCGTCTCTCACACTTAACATAGTCATAAATTCCTCTTACACTCAACATAGTCATAAATTGATGGGGAGCTTAAAATTAACTTCAAGTAAATATACATTAATAATTATGTAATCCCCCTGTTTTTTTTTTAATAAATGCTACATGCTAAAAAAGAGGTTTCCTCATCATGTTACAGATTAGTTTCGCATTCCCGAATTTTCTGGAATCCCGGGATTTATATTTAAAAAAATATGTTTTAAGAAGCCGCTTCCATAATTTCCTAACCAAAAATGAACTTTAGGTAAATATGCATGTCAGCACAATTGGCGGGGTCCGCTAGGACTGATGCCTGCTAGGGTTGCGGGTTAGTCCGAAAGGGATACCGGGACCTTGGCAACAGGCAACTGAAGGAACACGGGTGGGTTTTAGTCAGTAAAAGTCTGACACGCCCTTCCGCTCCGCCCAGAGCGGGAGAAGTCATTGGATGATTTCCCAAACACAAAAAAAAAAAAAAGTAAATATGCATCCAATTATCCGATCACTGGTTATCGCGATGCCGTGACGTGGACGTTGACGTCCACGATAATATTGTCACGAAAAAGTGCACATTTGTTTACGATAAAAAAAAAAAATTATAACGATAAATCCAATAAAAGCTTAGGTTACTAATTCCAAAGTAAATCAGGGTCAACACATAGGAATAAAACAATAAAAAAAAGCTGCAATAAAAAATCAGTTTGTTCCATTTTCGACCTAGATATGTAATGCGTCCTTCCTCAATTACAGCTAACTCCTATACGATATTAATATTGCAGTTTTATTGTCCCTATTTTATGCCTGTTCTATATTTGCGGCCGGATGACGTCATGGCGTGATGTAATGTAGAGTGTACGTGAGGTTGGCGGGAATTAATTCGTTCTGCTGGTCCTGGAGTCCTATTTCTTTATTGTATTTTTGCTTGTTAGGCTTTTTTTGTCTAGTTATGTTGTTTAGAGTGATAGTTTTCTATGTGGGTTATAGAAAATTCTTGCTCTTGCCAATACACGCATTAGAACTTTATTATACTTTTATTTATTTTCTTTCATAAGTAATTACATTTTTAAATTAAAATGACAATATGAAAATAATACATTTTAAAAAATATAAAAAATAGAAGTCCACCGGTGTCGGGAGCAGAGTCCAAGCTACCGGTAGTTAGGGCTGCAGAGACAAGAACCTCCTCACGATGCGAGCCGTATCGAGGAGTACTGCCATCTGAATCAGGCCCTTGATCCAACCGCCTAACGAGAGCCTCTTATTATACTCATTATTAAGCATTTTTTTTTATTCATAGAGGTCATAGTAACACTCGAATAATCTGTTTGTCGGAGGACCTATGGCCGGTGGAGCAGACGAGCCCTAGAGTGGAGACCGCGTATCGGCGTAGTGAGGGACGATTTAATTCTTATCTTATTTAGTAAGTCTTAGTACTTATAAGTAAGTACTTATTTTCTGCCTCGTTGGTCAAGTTGTCGCAAGCTCTACTCCTGAAAATGAGGTCCTGAGTTCGATTCCCAGTCGGCTAAAGTGTTATTGAGATTTCCCAACAGAAATTTCTCAGTAGCAGCTTTGCATTACGGAATCTGGATTTGTGCCCGGTTGATGGCAATAGGCTCGCCCCCTATTACATGGGACTTAAACATAATTGGCGAAATGTGGGTGTACTAGCTTCACCTCTGACTATTCAGAGAAACTAGGCATGATGTTATGTTTCTTATTTTCACTTAATTACTGACTCAGTTCAAAGTTATAAGGTACCAAAATAATCCAAAAATATTTCTACTTAAAAAACTATAATAACCGTAGGTTACGACAATAATAACAGCTACAAGGAAACTTCTATAATTGTTCGTTATTGCCCCAGAAACAGATATTATCATACAATAATACATCTACGGATATAATTAACTTTAAAGTTTGACAAATCGAAGAGTACCTATTAATCCTGACATGTAGTTTATATGTACTGAAATAGAATGGAATCTATCTGTCTCTGTCACTCTTGACCTGGCATTATTTGACAAAAAGTGACAAATATACTTTTTGTCTATACGGGGTCGAGGCCAGGGCGCTATCAATCGTGTGGTGTCAGTTGTTAGTTGATACCCGACCGATCTTGTCCTATCTGTTAGCTATTTTTTGCTCGGAGCGAGATACTTTCATTTATGTTTGACTTTCCTGGTTTGTGAGGTATAGTTTTAGCTCGGTCTAATTAGGTTAACGTTATTGTGTGCTTTTATAATATAAAACGTACGTTATTATTGTGGACGTCGACGTCCACATCATGGCATAACGATAACACAGGGAAATAAAAAATGTATGGAATGTATGAAGACGCTTTTTTTCCGGCCACGATAACGTTATAACGTGCACATATTTCCTAAATTTTATGGACGTGGACGTCCTCGATAATACTTACAATATAAACATATAATTAAAATTATACAAGCGTTTACTTACAATATAAACATATAATTAAAATTTATAAAAGCGTTTACTTACAATATAAACATATAATTAAAATTATAAAAGCGTTTACTTACAATATAAAAATATAATTAAAATTATACAAGCGTTTACTTACAATATAAAAATTTAATTAAATTAAGGATTTATATGTATAGTGTAGTTCGTTTTCATTTCTTGTTCCAACTCCTGCACTAACACTTCGAGTTACCTGACTAATTAACTTGTACGGTCTATGGCACAATCCTATGTTCTTCCAAAATTAAAATTACAGAATTCAGATAATACAATTAGATACTAGAAAAGTTCTCCAGACTGAATTTCGGCCATGGCGATCAAACTCAGCGGAGACCAGACTTCGGCGCGGTAGATATTATAGTGCACAAGTGTATGCGCAGACACAGGTGCACTCTCTCTTCCTTCATAGTCCGATGGGATGGCAATCCGACACGATCGGAGAGAGATCAGGTGCAGGACCAACGGACACAGCGTAATGAAGCGAGAGCGAAGGCTTTTCTCATTGACCCTACTTTAAATGCCAATTAGACTATCAATATGAATGCACCCGCTGTCACCCACAAACATAAATTCGTTATACAAACACCACTGTCAAAGTTAAGTATACAGCCGCTTCAGCGCTTAAATGCCAGTATGACACCCGTATTGCCAGAATGACCTTGTATTTAAAGCTGCTGAATCACACTGTGCCAAGGAGTTGTGAATGAATACCATGAGAAACGTGCTCCTTATTCCACCTGTCTTAGGGACATCACGCGTATTTACGCGGCCACGACCACAATTTGTCGCACAACTGATGGCAATATTGAACAAATCTGGTCGGAGGAATGATCCTACAGCCAAACTTTATTCTTTTTCGGATCTTCTGCGGCCAAGATTGTGACTAGTCGTGTTACATACAAGTCGTGATTGTGGCTGCGTAGTGCGCGAGATCCTTTTGTGGCAGCACAAACTGTGCGTCTTTTCGCTGCAACAAGACGAAGAGTTGTCGTAGCATCTGCGTCTAGCCGCTACGGGGTACGATAGACGTCGTGCAATAAACGATCATTTTAGTTTTCGAGAGGGACAGTCGTGTTGTTCACCTTGTGACCTGAGGCATGCACTGTTGTCGGTTATGCGCATTGGGAGAAGGCCAGACAGATGATGAGTGTGAGTAGGTATTACAACGTGGGCACCTCTACATTCCCTTCGGGGAATACAGGCGTGATTTATGTTTGTGATCGGATATGAGACCGGGGAGGTAGACATAGGCCAAGCTAACTCAGTCTGACAATTTTGTCAATGGCACCCTCCCCATCTCACCGCTCACAGAATCTACCTGCAGTTACCGGTGACTAGCAGTCGAGGGCGAACATTAGATAAAATGGCTCGTTGGCTTTCGACCAAAATCTTGTTCAACCAAAAATCGATCGTGTACCCGAGACCATACACCAATTTTCAGGGGTCATAAACTCGTAAAAATAGTCCAGTTTTTTCAACTGTGGTAGTAGTCCGCGGTAGACACAAATGGGTCAAGTTATACATATCGCGTCCCATGGGTCCCATAACAACCTACATAAATCTTATCCAGAATCGGAACAAAATGAGTGCTGGAATTAAAGCACCATGTTTTCTAAGCACGAGAATAAAATGGGTCTCGCACTTCGAAGGTTTTCGGACGAAAACGGACGGACGAAACATTACAAACGTAACGCCCTACACTCAAATTCATAAATCAACCCGCATTCAGAACCTAACAAGAAAATAGCCTAGCCAGGTTGATGACCGCCGATCGAAAGGTCAAAGGCTCAAATCCTACTTAGAATAAAACCAACAGAACCAAGGATATGTTAAACTTAGTTTAGGCAAAACCATCGTGATTATTCATTACAAATGAATATCTAGCAGTTAACAGAAAATGTTATTTTAGGACGAATAGAATAACGCCTTAACCCTGCCGCATAGCAACGAAACCCACAGTTCCGTAAGCACAAGCACAGAATCAAAATTAACTCGTGCGTGCACACGACATAAACAAACGTTGCTGGTCATAAAGAGCGAATGATGACTTACAGAGAACTGAAATAAAGTCGGCTTTGGGTTGTAAATCAATACACTGTCAAACAATAACGTCGAGTGATGCGGACTCAAAGTGGCTACGCGTAAGACGGTTTATTGAAACAAGCCTTTCCAAAGACTACCGAAGTTTGCGCTGGGGAAAACTCTCGAGGATGTCAATTGACATTTTTAATAACGGTAATGACTGTCTTTCCTGAAACATGAAAGGAAACTCTTTTAAAGCAAAAGTAGGTACCGACTGGAATTATGTTTCAAAAATTATTATGAATAGGATTTAGTTACGCGTACCTAAGTACGTTCATATGATAATTATATTATGAAGTAATTAGTCGACGATGCATATCTATCGATTTATCAATCAATGTATAGTTCGTTGAAGTCGCTAGTCCGCCGTTCATGAGCACAGCGAACTATTAAGTTAAACTGTAGGTAATCTGTGTTTAAAAGTCTAAACTTAGCTCAATGCGTTTTCTCGGAAATCTAAAGAGGTTGGTAGAAATTGTACGATTTAATCCAAAGCAAGACCGTATTTTTAAACGTATCCATTTAATCCAAAAAGAAAGCAACTTCATTTGATTTAAAAAATGTATGCCTCTCGGTGCTTCGCCCGAGTTCAACGTAAAATATCCTTATAAAATATAATACACTATTGTGCCGCTAGATGTCGCCTCAATCCCTCGAGTGTAACGAACTCCGCAAACTTTTCCCTTGGAAGCCATATTGGATTTACAAAACGCGCGAAATGAAATTATTAGTGGGATTATGTCGGAAAAATAAAACAAACACGATCTATTTGAGGTTTTAATGGATATCAATTTGGTTTTATCGGTAATTTGCTTTGTAAATACGCCATTGGACGCAGTAATTTCCTCTTTATATCTGGGCTTTCAATTAAATGCAGACATCGGAAACTTCTGCATTGACAAAGCTTGTGTTTACTAAAATATCTTGAAGTAAGTACATAATTTGAATATATATGTAAGTGAAAGGCTCTAGATTTGAACAAAAAAGCAACACAAATTACATTATGGTTCACACACACGCTAATGCAAATAACATGACTTACAAAATTTTCATAGAAAATGTTTGCGTGCGCTAAGACCTCATACAGCTGTATTTTGTTGGCAAAGTAAAATATTATTTCAGGACAATGGACCTGCGAATTTATTTTTGAGCCCATTATTATATCAAAGGAAAAGTACTCTACCGTGTCATTGTTTTCCATATTTTTGAAGAGGGAAAATTCTCCCAGACTTCTTTTATTTTTCTTTTTGGGTAAGGAAAAAAATATCTGGCAGATTTTCTTACCTCACGTGTTTTCAGTCTGGTAGTGTTAAATACTTACTATTATCACTACTTACTATTATACTGTGCTACTGTGTCCAAATAAACGTTATTTTTTCTTTCTTTTCTTTTACCAAACTGAAAATTCGTGAGATGAAAACATCACCCAGCCTTTCTGGAGAATCTTATAATACTTTTAATAACTACTAAGTACCTAATTAGTGCCCATGACAGGATCTTATTTCTTTCAAATGATAAAAAGGGTAAATGAAGGTTTTTATGCAAAAGTTATTTTACAAAACCTAATAAACTTACAGTTTTAACCAGACCGTAATTATAAATAGTGGCTTGGCTATAACACCCCCTCAGCACGTGTTACAATAAAATTGGATTTTCATTGCACTTTGTTGGTGCTTATAACCTTTTACCGCCTTTTCCTTTGTAAGCCCTAATAGCTTAGCGCTTAAAGCGGTTTAGGACACCGTTAGAAGTTGTCGGTCTAATAGAGAAAATTTCTGCAGCGCTGCAAGATACCGGTCTGGATCGATCGGGCGGGCTGCGCGCGCAGATTATGACGTCACAGCCGCCGAGCGGGCCGACGAAATAATTTTGAAAGCTAAACGTAATACAATCTTATTGCTTGATTATACAATATCAACAGACATTAGTTTTTGTATTAAAGATTCATGTATGATATTATTCAAATTCTGTAAAGCATTGAACGGTCGCTCACTATCGGTCCATAGATTTTAGTGAGCAGGTAGATATTTTGATGATTGTAATGAATTGAGCGATGACTGGCAACCTGCTACATACCATGCTAGTACTAATAACTAGGTTCGTACCTACTTTTATCAAGATGTAAATTAAAGGAAAATCTAGAAAAACAATCATAGAATCATTTAATGGATAACATTTGACCTTGTGCAATATTCGAGCCACATCGTTCGACCCTCGACACATTCAAGTACCTACTGAGCAGCCAAGAGTTGGAAAGGGCAAGGGCGGTAGGCTTGCCTCCTATCACGTGGGGATAACTGTAAGCGGGTAATTACTGTTTCCATGCAAAAACACCATTGCAGAATAAAGAAGTTTGCAAAATATTTAACAAAATTATATATGGAACAACGATTAGGCAAGATTTAGGAAGTTACCTAGCTATGTACCGTCGCCTCGCGAAAAAGTTTCATTTAGGTACATAATTTCTACTGAGTTATGTTGAAAAGTCGAAAATTGGCAAATTCCTCACACAACCTCGCAACTGTCGAGAAAAAAATAAAAGTATTTATTTACGCGGCAATGTTTGCCCTCCAACTCGCGTTCCTTTTAACGTTACAAAAAATCGCAGAATTGGGCTGCCTAAAGCTGGCTATAAACGGGTCGATTTTACGATTTTTTTTATTTCTCTCGGAAGTATAAACGCGAGACAGTGATGAGCAAGAAATGTTGCTTGTTATTTTGACGAATAGTTATGACTTTTCTTGTGAACAGTTACAAGAAGAAACCTACTAATATAAATTATTTTGGTCTTTTATACTTATTGTGCTTAAAAACTTACATGTTTTAACTTTCTGCATTAGATTTATTAATTTGTTTATGGCAAACTGTGCCTGCTATGCTTAGAAACAGTTCCAAAAGTAAATTCTTAAGTACCTACCCCGTATTAAGGAATTTTACTTGACTCACATAATGCGGCAAGTTCGTGCGCACCTTCAAAAGATAAGAATAATCTGTCCGTATTTACCCAAGAAAGTAAATTACGAAAACAATGCGGCAAAACTTATCATTATCAACTTATCTACCAAAAAAATGTGCGTCAAACAAAACGCAACACGTGCGTCAGAAGATACAACTTAATTTATTTTTATCAATAAAGTCGTTTTCTAATATCCCGGATTAGTAAAATGATAAGGGTTTGTTAATCAATTACAATTAATATGTGAGAAGTTAGAAATGAGATGTACATATATGATAAAAATATATATGTATAAGTACTGGATAAATTTCTTAAACTAAATTAAATAATTTGGAAAGTTAATTAATTAAGTAAGTATATAAATACATATATATTCCCTTTTTCCTTTTAACAGAAATTAAAATTTTCATAATGACGCTAAAGCACTACTAACGAACACAGCCAGAAGAAGTAGGTTACATCAAGCCTTACGTAAATGAAAAATGCAGCAAAAAAAACTCAATCACAATAATGAAATCGTACACCTGTCAGGTGAGCTGATACATACGATTGATCAATAACTAAATATAGTGAGGCATATAAAACCGTTGAATAGACAGATTGACTCTGCTTTGTTTAGTCTCTGTATTGTTTGAACTTTGCTATTTTAGTTGTGCGCCGATCACGTTGGATAAAGTTTATAATACATAAAGCGAAGCGATTAAATTTCAGTTACCTTTCGTGCACCGACAGAATTGGTGCTCTTCTTCCATGTTTTCCGGCACGATAATGCTTCTTATTAGCGCGTCGATGACAAAAATAACAAGAATAAAATATATTTTTTTTAATTTGTTTACCCGAGCGTAACAGGAAAATGCGAAACTCTCAATGCGCAAGCAAATTAATTAGTTTTAAATAATTATGGTCGCAGCGACTAGAATTCCAATATGCATTTTTCGTTATAAAAAAGTGTCCTCCTTAATCATGGTAGTAAAAGGGCTGCAGGATACGTATTAGAAAGTTTTATTATGAATGTATTTTCTGTTTTACACTTTTGCGTTATGGTGTATTTTAGTGTGAAGTATGATATCTGGAGTCGAAATAAAAATAGATGAAAGTGTTTTATGGCTGATAACTGAAATACATTTTATCAATGGATACTTCACTACATTTTTGGGATAACTTAAACACCTATAAATACTTGAGTATATGGTAATCCATATGCTTAGTGATCATGCTGTTTTGAAAATTATATAGCATTTTTTGGTCACAATCTAAGCGCCCTTTCGCCAGTCATTTTTTCTCAGTTGTTACAACCTGAGGCACTTATTTAGGAGAAGAAAGTTGAGCTATTGGAAGTATTGCAGCCTGCTTGGGGGCCTGTGGCTCATCAAATCTCTCTCTCTCTACCAACTTCTGAGCTGGGCCTGCTGCACAAGCATTTTCAGCCATTGCAATGAGAAAAATAAATAAAAAACCCGTCATGTTTCTGTTCTAATATTACCATATTGTATGAATATTAAATGTACATCATACTAAATACATTCCATGAGTTCTGGTACCTACGCGTCTCCAATAGTTTTCCAAATAACCTTATCCGACAAATGAGCAGTATCTGTCATAACGTTGTTACAGCCGTCACTTGTCACTGTTCCCGAGATTTCTTTCATCAAAAGAATACGTCTCGGCTAAATTAAATTGCGTACATCTCGCTTACGGCGCCTCTAGTGTTGCAGCGAAGGGTTCGTTTTTGACTGTAGCCGAAAACTAAATTCGTTTGCAACGTGACATTGAGGCTGAATCGGAGACTTTCCATCTATTTACTTTAGTGTTTACCCTCCAATGATTGCTTTCAACAAAAACTCACGTCTGGCAAGACAATCACAGTAGATTCTTGACTAGGCTGGTAGAATCTTGAATCTTGCTATAATCCCCTAGTCAGCGTTATAACCGTAACCGTAAATTATTTGGAGCGTATTAGGTACCTACCATTCACAAGTTTGATCAAATAATATTTTTTGTTGATAAAGTAATTATTTCATTTTTTGTGCTTTTCTGGCCGAAACCTCGCGTCTTCGGCTTCGGCATCTTATTGCTGAAGCCGAACCCGAAACATTAGCCAAACACTACTTCGCAAACCTCGTGGGTACGTTCAGACAATGAAATAATCACCCGTCTTTTATGTGTATCGTTTATTTCGGGATACATCAACATTACCTTAGGCCTTGCTGTTTTCTATCCAACGCTCGCCTTGAGCAGTTCGATTGTCTTCCTATTGATCATAAATCATGCATCTTCAGTCGTTTCTGTACACAAACTATTTGACATTTATCGTCAAAATGAAAATAAAATTGGGATTATTTATACCTGGAAAATGTACGTAAATAAAGAGGGGTTACGTGATAAAAAAATATGAAAGAGAGAGTTTTCTGAAATGACGTTCACTGGGTGGCAGCACTGAGACGTCAGGTCCGGCCAGTTTAAATTTTCTTTAATCGTATATTTTATAATCATTGTCGAAATCGAAAACCTCTTGTCAAAGTGGCTCCACCTTCTGGAGTGAATTTCCATGAAAACAATAAAGTGAGTCTTAGCTTTATCGAGACAGGCATTTTATTCCACATCACTATCACTATTTAATTAATCCCTGTGCAAATTTACATTTTTTTTTAAATAGATAGTTGCAAGTATACTTAGGTCTTTGAAAGATAAAAATATATAGGTATCTCAAATATTTTCCTCATTCTTGACAAAATTTAAACGAATGATTAAAAAACTAATTAGTAGCTACAGTTGACAAAATAATGATATTTCATGATATTCTGAAATCAGTAGGTACAGTAGAAAACCTCTGATATTATACATTGGGCTTTTCATTAGTACCTAGAATGGGTCTATCGATCTAGAATGTTTTGTACTTAGTGAAGTGCGCCTAACACACAATGTCCATGTCTCAGGGTTTTGCACTGCACTCCTAACTCTTAGGGGTTTTAGTTGGTAGAAGTCCGACATAACCCTCCATTCTCCCCAGATGGACATTACTCTCCATCTGGGTAGAATGAACGGTATTACCTACTATATATATATGACGATTCAGCAACGGATTAAAGACGGAATGCCAAATTTGGCCCACAGTCAGCAATTTACGCTGGGTCTGGAATTCGTGGGAAAAGTGTGAAATGAAATCATTTTCATGCTTTTTTTTAGTCATATATTTGGTCCCCTATGAAATTGGCGTTTTTTCTCTCACAAATAGAGAACCTCGTCATTTCTATGATTTAAAATATTCATCAATTGCTTGGTATTATATCGAATAATGAACATCATAGACAACTATCAATAGTAAAAAAACCTTATTACTTATAGTTTTCTAAACATAACAAAGACCTTAAAAATGACTCCTCAGTTTGTTAGCAGAAATGACCACAATTTTTTTTTAACTGGTCCAATACGTATTTTTGTCGCTTAATATATCTGGCATACGTTATCTTAGTTTTTAAACATTAGTGCATAAAAGTTTTAAAACATTAGTGTTTATGGTTGTTATATAAATTAAGAAAATGTTAGTATGAAAGATGCAACTTCTTTAAAATTCCCCATACAAAATTTCTAATTTATGTCTGTAATTTTTATGGTGACGTAATAAAGAGTATTCTATCCATCTATCTAAAACGCTGATTTCATAGGTGGGGGGACCTAATATTATGTTGTCGATGGACTGCTAAGCAACAAAGAACTTGCGTAGCACTTTATCAAATTTATCGTGTTAGGAACTAAAATGTTTAATTATCTGGCTTTATGAATAGACTAAAATGTTTAAGCTGAATATAAAAATTGCAAACATTCAGACAGATTTATTATACACAATATCTAATATATCCATACAATATTTTTATTAAAATTTTAGAAATCATGTTGGCTGCAAAGTTTTGCGATAGCGATTATTGCAAGTATAATATAGGTACCAGTATTTTACATGGAGTGACTGCCTATCTGATCTCCACAACCGAGTAACTGGGTAATACGACAAATAACGACCCGTAACGACTGTCAAAGATCCTCGAACGCCAGGACCAACGATTTCAAAGTCTCGGTATGTTGATGAGATGATGAAGATCACCCATCCACGGACCAACCCCGGCAAGCGTAGCTTAACCTGATAAATCGATCCGTGCGGCTGGTATCACTTAGGTACGAGCTCCTCTTTACGGTCGTATATGTACACTTATTTTACTAAAACCAGCTCGGCTTTGTAGCGTAACGTAAGATCTTGGGTTGGTCCTGTATATTTGTATTGTGTATGTACTGGATGCCTCAACAGATAAAGGCTCCCCCAAACAGGCGCGATATCGCTGGTGCGACAAGGGTTGCGCTGCCTGTCGCGCCCGCAAAATCGCCAGTTTGCACGAGGCTTTAAGCATCAGCACATTTTTAGTGTAAGTACCTAATTACCGCCCAAGGTTTATACGATGTAAGTATATGACTTGCCCAATTGACTGTCATATATGGCAATCTCGCCTTATCATATCGGACATAGGTACCTAGCAACACTTCTGATTGGACATGAAAGAGGTGTACCTACCTAGTTCGATATAGAGTCTGTCAAGCGAGTCTTGTCTTGTCCCATGAAAAAGGCGGTAAATTTTAAAAAATTACAGGGGTCAACACTGATATAGTACGCTTAAAACTGGTTTGATACTTGAATTTTTGTAGAATAAAAAATCTTTAGGATGAATTAAAAAAGCGCATCCTCCAAGGCACCGGTTTGGAATCTCGGAGACACAAAATATACGGTACAAGTATCTACATCCCCGGTAAGTCCCCGGATGAAGGTATTTATTAATCACAATCAGAACTAAAAACAGAATTTAGAAATTCAATGCCTTCATAAGGGAAATCACTGTAAGTATCATCATTAGTCATTACGCACAGAAATTATGAAGGGTTCCAACTCCGTTTCGGTTATCCTGTCCCTTACTTTAAATTCATGACTAAGATGTCTGAATCTAAATCCGAAATCGTGATCACATCACAGTAAAATTAAAATATGTACCTAAAAAAAATTCGGTAATTGAGCTAAAAGTATCAAAATGTTGTAGACTAGAACTTGTGACATAAGACAATCCGTTTGACAGATAATAGTATTGCCATTTTAAGAAATCAGCTAAATGGTCGTGGACATGATTCGCTTGACAGACTCTACCTACTTATTAATGCCATCCTAACTCACTTTCGCATAATTTATAATATTAGTTAGGATAAACTAATATTATAAATTATGCGAAAGTGAGTTTGGTTTGTTACGCTTTCACGCTAAAAAGGCTGAACGGATTGGGATGAAATTTGGCACATGGGTCCATAACCTGGGTTAGGACATAGCATACTTTTATTCCGATATCCTCACGGGATCGAGACTTATACGGTTGAAACCGCGGGGTGCAGCTAGTACCTACATTCATAAAAATATTTTATCTGCATTTTAAAAATAAGCTCGGTTATTAGATTTTTATCTAAACTCGAGTTTAATACGTTAAGCGATCATAACGTACGTACGTAAACATATTTTTAATCGTTTTTCATAAGGCTTCGAAGGCTTCGATATTATTTTTCAGTGTTTCAGCGTACAGTGCCGCATTGTACTTACATGTATTACGATTGTAACTATAATAAATACAAAAGTGAGTACCGTAGCTACTCGCACTCAAGAAACCATATTTCTTTTGAAATCGATCGGTTAACCGAACCGATACAAGCGCAGGGCTTGTCATTCACTGACGTCGTACCCGCGGCCCGACTGACGCATGCGCGTCTGGCTAACGTCTATCCCGTACGGATATAGATGAGTGTTGGCTTGTATATATTTTCGTAGTGCGCTGAGATCTTTTCATCGTGGCCGCATTACTTTATTGCCAGAATTCACGTTCGAACGGTTATCTCATTTTGTCGCATCGTAATATAGATAACGTTGACGTTGGTATAATATTTTATCAATTATGAGATAGCGGTACAGCTACTATTCATATTATATAAATGAAAATTAAATTGCGACACAAGCATGTAGCGTTTAGCCGAATGTCGCGTAGTGTATGGGCCGCATGGATATCGTGAAGGATCGTGTGTGGTGCCCTCATCAGTCAGTAGAGCGGACTCGGATCGCGCGGACGCGCGGCGTGTCGGTGCTTGTAGTTTTTTAGTTTGACAGTTGGCGCGTTTTTCGTTTTGGTTCAACTTGATAATTATTGTGGAAATCATAGATTTTAAGTTAGTGTAATCTGTGTATTTTCTGTTGATTCTAAGTGTACGACTGTTCGTTTGTGAATTTTCCACGCCGGCTGTGAATTGAGTGGTTGCACGCCCTGTGTACCTGCTCTCTTCGTGTTGTGCAGAATTTTTGTGATTTCTCTTTCGGAAATTCTTTTGTGGACGAGTTGCACCCGCTGTTGGGAACGACTAAGGTGAGTGACACACTTTGCCGGTACATTGTGCAGTTATAAACTTTCTAGTCAGGAGAAATAAGCGATTTCAGAGATATTGCAATTTAGGGCGTACAATTTCTCTGTGGACCCGACAAACGGGTTCCAAATATAGCGAATCAGGTTTATTCCGAGCCTATAGGCGTTTAAATAGGTAGTTAGATGTTTATATGTTGTTGGAATTAGTGATTTTTCCTTGGTGGCCGGGCTGAGACGATCCAGACAGCTGAGAGTGCGTAACGGGTAAAAATAAATACACGGGCATTATCGGCCGGTAGACAAGTCGGCTTTACTGAGGACAACGCGTTATTATTAGTGCATATTATACAATACCGTGGTAGGTGAGGTTATGTTGAAAAAGGTTCAAGGCTGTAAAAAGTACAGTTGCACTAAAGCCCCCTATTCACGAGGTAATTTACACGTGACGTGCAAATAGCCATTAGTGATAAGAATTAAATAGGTACCTACATAATAACATCTTTGCTTACTGAGATAATAAGTATTTGTGGTGAATATTGCTCCTAAATTCTGTTGAGTTAATAGAAGGACAAAACATGTGAATATTCATTGCCTGTAAGCCTGTATCCTCATGATAATGTCTCACCCAATAACAATTCTTCACATTAAATTCTTGGCAACATTTACTATGGAATAGGATTTATAATAATAGTGATTTCCGTTAATAATGTTTATGGTAGCATACCCACTTCATATTTACCAAGACTTATAATGTAAAAAACATTGCCTGTCTCATTTCACCATAGGACTCAGGCCTTTTCATTACCATACCTAACTAACAAAAATACTATCTTTACTAAGTACCTAATACAAAGTAATCTAATCTACGTATTGATTTCTCAAAATTCTACAGCAGATTATACAGTCAGTGGGTCGTCTTAGGCATTGTAAAATAATATTTCAATAAAATGTATTGAGTATGGAGTTCAATGACTTGACATAAGGATTAGTTAAGGGTTAGTTATTTACTCTACATACCAAAGATTAATTTTGTGCATAGGTAGATCACCAGAAATATTATTACCATAAAGCTGCTCACTGATGGATTTTATTCTGCAATTGTTTTTTAAACTACTTACTGAAACCGCAGATTAGTTTAAGCTCAATAATAATTGACAACAATTTCGTACAATTAATTTTCTTATATCAGTCAGACTTCAAAGTGCTAAAGACTGTGTGAGGCCTAAATATGTTGCACCTTCCATGTTTTCTCCCTGCATCACCCTAAGGTTGACTAGTAGAAAATGCCTCAGGCATTAAGTCTGCCTTTGTACGGTAATTTAATTTTGCTTGTGCATAAAGTTTTAATAAACAAGTATGGTAAAAATTAATTAATAATGAAAGAACACAAAAAGAAAAATCATCTTGGAGTATCCCTAATTTCTAACTTGATTTTCGTAAAGCCTGTTTTAAAAATTAAACATGAATTCCATAGAAAGTTGTTAAGTAGGTACTATGACAAACAAATTGCATTAACAGCTACCTACTTATTTGATTTTTGGGTTCAAAAGCTTAAAAATTGAATATTCATGAATTCCATGCAAAATCATTAAGTATTATGAATTACTTCTTTTTCAACAGAGTTAAAGAAGAAGAAGCTAAAGAATTTTTACAACTTATTGAGTAACAAAATGTTTTCAAACTCCAACTCTTTTATAACTCGAAAGTGCCTTTTTCAGATGTTAATATTGGCATTTATATCTCCCTCCATATGTGCAATAAACAATCCTGAAAGGTAACAGTGATCAGTTCTTTTTATTTGAAAATAAATCCCACTGATATACCGTGTCTCAGTTTTGTAACATTCGGTAAATACTACGTCTGACATTTATTACTTCGCTGATGTGCTAATTCTGTAACTTTGATAGGATGGATTAATCATGATTTCATGATTATTTTCATTTTAGAATCTCTATTTTGTGTCAGAATATTGGAAATGGTTGTGTGTCATGAATTCATGATTATTTTGATTTTTCATTCAATGTCTATTAATTGTTTTGTACTGCTTAATATAATTTTTATAAATGAGGAATTCAATTATACGCACATTTTTTACTTGGTTAATTGAGTTTTAATGCTGCAGGATTAACAGTTAATTTAGTAAAAAATATGTATGTGCCAACAACAAATTATTATACATACAACATGTTTTTTTTTTTTAATTCTCTGAAATACTATTTACCTAATTTTTTCTGTGTGTAGCACTTTTCTCACTTACATAACATTACATCACTCGCGTATGACTCGAAGGGGTTAGGCACAGGTGCACCTATAGTACAGCCACATTTCGCCAGTTATGTTTAAGTCCTATATAACAGGGGGTGAGCTTATTGCCACACACTTACTTTTCATAAGTTGAAATTACCATTTCAGTCATAAAATTTGACTGAGAATCTAATTAATGTAAATAGTATTCTGTAATTATAATTAATGAAACTTAATTCAAGTCTATTTTAAGAATGTTATAATTAAGAATACCTAAAAATCTAGGCACTCCAGACTGACAAAACACCTTAATAATTTTATTAAAAACATGCTAAGTACCATAAATAAGCCAGAAAATGTTAATTGGACTAACATTTTAATTCATTCTTACTGTGTAACACTTATCTACTCATTAATTAAAAGTGAAAACAATGAATCTAGTACACTATAATCAGCTATATTTTGGATATGAAAAGTGAAAAATTGTTCCACATTATTCAACAGTAGGTCTGTAGTATAAATTATGTACTTAACATGTTATACTGTATAGTTATTTTTTATCAAACCCAAGTCATTATGTTCAGGATTTGACATTAAAACAAATACCAATATGCTGCACAGTACTGTAAAGGAATAACAAACGACATTTATTTATTACAGACACGAGACATTCAATAGTTCGCGTTGCGAGGCTACATATTTTATTCCTATATGTAATTTGTATTGATATTTTGCTTGGCCATATGCCAAAATGTAATATGGAATTTGAACTTGTAGCCGGAATTAAGTATTCATTCATTGCTATAAATCTTTTCTATCTTATTCATAAATGACTGGAGCTGGGTACCTTCGCTATGGCCTCATTTCTCGCTGAGAGAGAGGTACATGTCGAGAGCGGGTAGGGTCACCATACTATGGCGGCCGCTCGGACAAAGTCCTACTTACGACTTGATTCGCTATCATAAAGTTTGACATGTGTCTACAGCTTGCCGTAAAATTTCGCTTAATGATTGGATTTGTAATAGTTCTTTCTTTTAGTTTTATTGCGAAGTAGGTAATTAAATGAGCACTTATTTTGTTATTTGATTGTAGTTCAGCACCAGGAGATGATTTGTTGTAGTAAATTCTTTCGACTATGAATTAAAGCTAATAGAAATGTTTTGCCAACGGTTAGCAGTCGTGTAGGTAGGACTGTTTTTGATCTATGCAAATCGAACAAAATAAAATTGTATGAAATAAACGTCCAACTACCTACATAACATACATAATTATATTATGTCTTGTTTTCCCGAAGGGTTGGGCAGAGATGTACCTATAGTACACCCTGAAAAAATAAAGACGTTAAACCTGGACAATTTCAAAACAGTTCTATTAAAAATTTTGATAAATAAATGCTATTACTCACTACAGGAATATTTGGGCGATAATTCTATAATTACTGCTTCAGAAAATTTTACATCACTTCACTTATTTTGACTATATTGAATTGTTTGACACTATGCAATAATGACATACAGTAACTTAATCTATTTGACATTTATTGTAATTTATTGAATTTTTGTATTGATAAGCATGTACCTAATAATACCTATTTGATTTTGAGTACTTTTGTGAAATTAAATATATTTGTACGCCTCTGAGCAAAACATAGAGGACCTACCAACCTAACATCTCGCACACTGTTGTAATTTGACCTATGTTTACAAATAAAGCATTCTGATTCTGAGTCTGAACCCACATTTCGCCAGTTATGTTAAAGTCAAACTAAGTAGGTACATAATTAATAATGTTTTGGTCAATTTTGATGACGGCTGTACACATATTAATAGGAAAACATTACAAAAATACAAATTTAATTTTAGATTTGTCCTATTAATTTGCACTTCAATAACAGGTGATAAATGCTATATCGAGAGATTGTCTAATTCCACAAAACTTATGGCAACCCTAGAAATTAGAAGAATTCAATCCTCTTTGTAATAATATTCTCTCAAGCAATTTGGCAGTGCAACGCTGCAGTGGCTAGGCTGAAAATTAAGTGAAAGAGAAAAAAGGGGGGGTAAAGGGGCTATGCGTCAGTGATTTCAGCTGAAATATTGCTACTAGACGGCCGTTACCCCGCGGTGACGATGTTCCAGATGCCTTTAATTACGCGACCGATTGCGGTTGGGGGGGTGAAGCGGTGTATTTAAAGCGTATGCGCGGGCCACTCGCCGCGGAGCGTCATCGGCGCGTGCGTCACTTCTAAACGCGAATAGAAAACTGGTGACCCTCGGATTGGATGACGCCACCCGCTATGCGTGACGGACGGCTCACGTTACTCGATTGTAGTGAAAGTGTCGTGACATATCCCCGGGATGTTACGGGAGCGTTGACAAATGTTGCGTCGACAGTACACAAACAATATAATACGAATGTCACACAACACACGCTAATTTAAAGCTTTGGCTAATTGATACTAAGTCTACTCCAATACTCGACCTGAACTATCCTAACTCATGTTAAGTAGGTAGTCGTATTTTCTCTCACAAAAGTTTGCCAAGTTTGCAATGAACTATACTGTCAGAACAATTTAATCCCAAAAGTATTCGTTACGACCCGTCGAATTCCACAGCACGCTCCCATTTGGTTTTATTACCTCAAACTAGCGTCAGAGATAAAGCGTCCTTGGTGGAAACTCTTAAATGGACGAAAATATATGAGGGTACATAACTGAGTGTAGGATGCTCCTTCCATCAGAGTGGACGATGACAAATGACGTCTTCCGAGAACGTGTAAAAACTGTGTAGATTCCGAATTTACCATTTATCACGTTTGAGACTTTTTCAGCATTATTTTTGTGAGACGATGTTTGTCGCAATCCTATACTAAGTAAAGCTGAAATCCACCCGAGTTTCGTGCCTCAGCAATTCTATCCATACTAAATTCGACGCTGCCAAACAATGCCGAGTTTACTCAGCTTCCTCCTAGTTTTTTTGCGGAATCCCGAAAAAGAAACGAAAAGCTTCGACGGAAACCGATCCCTCTCCGAAATGTTATACTGGTACTTGATTGTTTACTTCTCCATATAGAGGAAGCTCCAAACATGGACTAAACAAAAGTTGGAATAAATTCTGTCATCGATGTAGATTTCCATCGAATCTATTGATCAAAACAACCTTCCAATGTTTACTCGTCCTTGTCCAATCATATTTCACAGTTGTCACTCATATGGAATGACTGAATTTATTATTGCCAACACTGTTTGTTTATCGATTTTTCAGCTTATTGACATTTCTGTATGGCTCGTGACACTTAGCTGAGCAATCCTCTTGGCACTCTGCTGCATTGAGACCCAGTTACTCGTTAGTCTGTTCATACAAAACGTAAACGAATATGTCCCAATTATCACAAACACGATAAATGAACCAGAGTTATTTTAAGAGTTGTATCATTCTTATCGCTTCAATGACTCAGTTACCATGAGGTCAGGGGCCAAAGTCATGGTGACATCATCATAGAACCCATTGCAGGTGGGTGTTGGCCTTTCAATTAAAAGGTTACTGACCGTTTTGTAACTCCGATTTTAGTGCCAATACTTCGACCTTCAAGATATGGAAGATTAGGTAAGGTGACAAGTGAGGTGATTTGTGATAGGTCACCTTTACACTTAACGGTTGTTATTGGCTACTTTGATTTGATCTAGTGCACTGGAGGGTTAAAGAAAGGGTCAGCCCAAAATGAGTTAATTTGGCTTAAACACGCAAAGGACAAACGCAATTTTTTAGACTGCTAAGTTGCTGAATATATCAAAACTTGGACTTTGCGTTTAATTTAAACGAGTTATAATAAAAGTTTAGGACCTCGAATTCTGTTACCACTCGACTGCATAGCGAAGTCTGCTGATATCTCCAAATGACTCAATTATAACTAACCTAGTCCATGTAAATAATTAATGCAATAACACGATAAGATATTAAAATGAGAACCAAGAGTATTAAGATATTAGTTCTAGTACTGAAATAGACGAGGCTTGGATCCAGAAAAATTGATTATCGATTGCAAATGATTCAGTGGTTCAGGGTCTTGGATATTGGTAGACACGTGGTTGAATTCTAAAGTGTGAATAACAACCATTATCTTCAGTTCAGATGTTTTAGCCCAGTCTGTTCCTGGAGCGAAAATTATTGGCACCAAAATTTGCAAAAACTTGTCAAGCGCCCGTAAACTGCTGTGACTTGCATGAACAGCCAATCGCAACACTTGAATTGCATTTAATTTTACCGCGTCGATCATTTTCGTTCCAGCAACCCTTAGACGATGTGATACCGAAGAATGCTTAATTAAAATCATTTTAAAATATCCACAGCTGGCGTTATTATGTTACCAAGGTATTTTTTTTAAAATGCTTTAGTATTGAGCAAGACTTCGTTTTAATACAAGTCCACAACAATTGGCGCTTAGGTTAGTACATGACATTCAAAATTCCCCAGTAAATTTTAAGAGCTGCTGCGTTTCACAATTGTTTCCTTTTAGTATTTAACTACATTTTATTGTTTGTGGCAGTTGTAAGCTACATAATGGCAGTGCAGTGGGGTCTGTACATTATACATGTATGTACTCTTACATATTCCGTAGGACATATCCATTGTTCCCTCATTCCACTCTGACGTCACAAGGGCGGTTTAATTAAATTTCTAGCTAAGTAAGTAATTGTAATTAGAAGCGTTTAGAGATAGTTACGGGAAGATTACTTAGTTAGGAAGCTAGAATTTCAAATGGTCGCTCGAAATTGTTTTAAAATGACAGGCGATCATTTAATATTGTAGATAGGTACCTTCTTCACCAGCCACCTAATTGCGTAACTAACTTTCAATCACAATGATAATGATTTTATAATAATCCATTGCTTTATAATAATACTAGCTGCGCCCCGCGGTTTCACCCGCGTAAGTCTCTATCCCGTAGGAATATCCGGATAAAAAGTATCCTATGTCCTATTCCAGGTCATGGTCTACCCATGTGCCAAATTTTTTCCAAAACCGTTCAGCCGTTTTAGCGTGAAAGCGTAACAAACTCACTTACGCATTTATCACTACATATATAAAACAAAGTCCTCCGCCGCATCGTCTGTCGTCCTGTTCGCGATAAATTCAAAAACTACTGCACCGATTTTCGTGCTGTTTTCACCAATGGATAGAGTGGTTCTCGAGGAAGGTTTTAGTATATAATAACCGACAACCATGCGGGCGAAGCCGCGAGCATCAGCTAGTAATATTATAAGTTAGGAAGTAAAACTTGTCTGCTCAACAACGTAAATAACACAATGCGTATGTTCCTGCTGGAGTATCATTTTGAATAGAGAATATGCATGTGATTCAAATATGGGTCAAATTTTTTTTTATAAACAATTATTACTTTAGAATTATGCCTCCATCAATATTTTTGATGTCCCAAATAACTGTGCGTAATTCAAATAGGTACTTGAAAAGTTAAGAGCGGATGTGACGTAAGAATCCGGGATAGCAATGAAAATGTCAATGTCAAATCAATCAACAAGTGTCAAGTCAATGTCAAACGATCCTACAAAAAGGAGTGTTTGACGTTGACTTGACAGTTGCTTGTTTGTTTTCACGGACTGTGACGTCACCACACCAAGCGCGCAAATGGAGGGCGTTTAAATAGCCCGGATCGGTTGGATATAAAAAAAAAAAAAATAAGTACTTTATATTGCTTTTTTGCCGTCGATTTTTTTAAAACTATTATTTGACGATGTAAACTATCGAATAAAAATATTAAAAAAATACATGCATATTTTACTGAGAGATCTAAATTACCCGAAGTAAGAAAAATAAGTGAAACTAGGGCGCTTGAAGTAACGTAGTGAAACGATAAAACGACGATGAAGATAAAGTCTACCATCAGGAGTTCTCCACTGTCCTATTGAAAACAGTTTATTATTACAGTCACGTTCATCTGTATTCACCAATCGATAAGATTATTGTCTTCCAAGTTCAAAGATCAATCAGCCTTTTCCCAACTGGGGTCGGTTTCTAGTATAACCAGATGCAGCTGGATAACAGTATTTTACATGGAGCGACTGCCTATCTGACCTCCACAGCCCAGTAACTGGGTAATATGATATCCCTTTGTAAGACTGGTTGTCAGACTTTCGGGCTTCTGACGACTCGTGAGGACTGTCAAAGATCCACGAATGACAGCCGGGACCAACGGCTTAACGTGCTTTCCGAGGTACAGAGGAGTCTCGTTATGTAAAGATGATCACCTATCCTTGGACCAAGCGTAACTTAACCTGATGGATCGACCCGTGCGGCTGGTATTACTTAGCCTCGAGCTCCAAGTTGTTAAAGTAAAATATCCGTACTTTAGATACCTAGAAACTACTAAAGCACCTAATTTCATATTCAGAGAACACCTACGCGGCATACATTAATATTAATCTGGACAAAGGATAACAATACAAAACTGGGGTACGAGTAAAAGGGATGAAAGATGACTGGCACCTTGTTTATTGGCGTAACCCAGCCGAATCGCGAAGCGTCAGTTCGTATTTGTGTGTATAAATTTTGATGTACTGTTTAAACCGCCCGGTGTCTGGCAACATTGGCGTGCGTAGGAGTGCTCGATCGCACGGTGACTCACGGACAAAGATGGCGGACCAACAATATGTAATTATCGGCAACAGACCAGAGCCGGGTTTATGCAACACGCTTGTTATCTGTTTCATAAATAAAAATAAAAAACCGGTTTCTGATAATAATTTGTCGATTGAACATGCTGGGCACGTAGCGCTGCAAAAAGCGCATCTAAACTTAAAAATTGATGGTCTTAATGCTGCGAGACTTACATAATGTTGGTATTTCAGCAGCGTTGTAAGTGCTCGGTAGTGAAATTACTCCTCAATTTAATTTTAAATTGCAGCCAAATTATTGGTTTGAAAATAGATCTTATGAGCTTGGTATTGGCGATAGTGAAGCCTTTTGAATAAAAAAAACTTGAATGGCACGTGTATGGCATACTGATCTTATGATGTATGCCTGTTTCGTCCCACGTGTCGCAGTTATATGGTCAGAGGCCCGCAACCTCTCGAGGTCACCAGCATTACATCACTGCAAAAATTTTTACGGTCCCACTCGTGCTTACTCTACGACCAGTTTGCTAGAACATTTATTCGTTTAGAATAAAAAAACGTGTACTTACCTTTAAAATAGGCTCTACACTAAGGTAAGTACATGTTTTTCTTACATCCATTCTATTCTTCTTCTTATACATCGATTCGTGGTTTCGTTCTTCGTTCACTGTTTCTTAACAAATTCAATTTTTTTTTCAGAATGATATAAAAATGTTTCACAAGCCACCAACTGGTAATAGGAAGCATTTTTTTACGTATCCCAGGGGTGCTGTAAATCAGTTTTTATTTGGACATTTTGATTGCGAGTTACGAGTCTCCGAATTCGGTTCCAACCTTGAATGTTGCCCTTTGTACTCGATCAAAGAATATATGGAAACTGCGGAAGAAAATCGTTGAAAGCCAAAGAATCTGCAAAAAGACGGATTCAAGTAATACTTAATTATTTGAAGTCTTTATTCTAGTGTGATGCCTCGAAACCGGCAAACCGGCATGTCCTAGCACAGAAAATTCTAAGACATATGATATCCACCAACCAGCACTGGGCCCGCGTGGTGGATTATGGGCCAGTGCCTCTCACCCAGAGGAGGCCTGTGTCTCAGCAGTGGGAACATTATAGGCTGATTATGTTATGTGTGATGTCCTCGAAAGGTCATTGTATGACGAATCCTGTCCAACACCGTCTAAGAAAAACTTAGCTATTTATACATATAAAAACCAGTTTGACTAGTAGTGTCCAGACAACTTTTAACTTGCTTATATTTTGAAACATATTGTAATATTTGTTCCCCGCTCAATCCGTTAATCGATAGTTACGTCATGCACCAAGGCTGTTACCAAAATGGCACTCTTATCTTTCGGAGCTAATTAAGGAAATCGTCGCTCCAAAATCTCTTTACCTCGCTTGGTCGATAGTAGATGTCCTTACATTGACAAATATTTCATACGACCTCAATATCGCCCATCTGTGTTCCACTGCAGCGAAAGTATGTCATCATCTTATCTTCATTTGCAAGTCGAGAGTCTGAAGGTTCGGCTTTACAAAACTGTCAACTTTGACATCGCATCGTCAGTTTATGGTGATCATTGAATCCCATTTTTGCGCTGTAAACTTCAAGAGCATCATCGCTTTTGTTAAAGCAATACTCTGCAGTAACGGATAAAAGATTGAGGGCTGAGCGATGCCTCAGAAACATTTTTAACTATGAATCCACTTGGGCTTTTAGGATTGGCCTCTCAGCGAATGTGTGTCAGCATTCGACGGCAACGCGCAACGTCGCCCCGGAGTTTGTTCGATTTCTCGCTGTTCCATTTTGTTAGCGCTCTAAACAAATAAACCCCGCTTTGCCGGTCCGATTGTTCCCAAGTGTTGGCTTCGTTTTGTGTCCGACAGACGTCGGCTCGTTCCGTAGCTTTTGGATTTCGAATATTGAAAATTTGGCTTTGTATTCACCTCGCGTCGTGTGATGGGCCGCGTGGCCCTTGATGTTTCGTTTGATGTTGCTATGCACATCCTAAGGTTTACGAAGAAACTTATTTTTCCAGGACTACGTTGATTTATTGTAATGTAGACGTGTATTTCGATTATTCTTCATGTGTCCATGGTTTCGGGTAGGTACTTATTACAAAATGGAACTTTCTGTATGTTGTTCAATTTATATCTACTTGCGCTATGAAGGTGTTTATTATAAACTTCTCTTGAAATATTCTCTCAGGCGCGGTTATTTACTTTTAAGAAAACTAATTATTAATCAGCGTCGATTAAGCCAATAAATATCTATACGTTCGCTTGAAGCTTCAACGTGATTAAGTATTAAAAATAGTACGCGTAGAACAAACTGCCTGCTGCATATTTTTTTCCTACCTGCCTTTTTGCAGAAATATTTTTTTTTTACTAACAAGCGGTACTTACCTACTTCACACATTTTCTGTAACCGGTTTTTTTTGGTCAAATTAAAACTGTTTTATATTGGGATTACTAATTATACCTAGGGTTAACTGAAACTGTTTTCCGCTAAATGCTACCTCCATTGCATGAAACATACAAACTGGTCGTATTTCCTGTCGAACGCCTTACCTGTTAGCTGTGGAATCAAAAACAGGATTTCAACATTGTCGCCATCTTCAACGCAGGCCAAAACGTTACTGCATGGTTTATTCATATCCAGATTCACATTTTTTTTGTTTCAAGCTTTTGCAACATACATATTTGTCATTAAGTAAGTAGGTACTGCGCAAAGGTCTCCCCCCATAGATTTCCATACTTCTCTGTGCTCTTTACTATCATTATCAGCTCCAGAGTCCTTTGCAGAATGTGGTCCTCCTACTCATAAAAAAGAAACAATAAAGAAGCAAATCATCAATGTAGCAAAATGGAAGTGACACAATTCTATAAAACCTCAAAAACACGTGAGAATCAACATCAGAGCTATTTAACGACAGGTGATTGACCCTGGCCACGTGATGACGAGTATAATCTTAATACCATGCTTGAGGGGATACGGCAGTTAAAGTGGTGTTATGTAACTTAGATGATGAGTTTTTGACGTGCTTGAGAGCGAGGTTTGTGGTAATGGAGGATTTGACATCTAGTTGATGTTTTTACTTAAAATGATTATCAAAATAAGGCACACCAGGTCTTGAATGCGAATAGTCATTCAAGATTTCTGACAGATTCCCAAATTCATGCCGTCTGCTCTGATTGGATAACTGGAGTAAACAACAGCCAATAAAATCAGTCGACATTAGTTTTAGTCTGTCAAATTTTTGGCTCTATATTACCGAGAAGCCGAGTAACAGTGTAACAGATGCTGCAAAAAACTAACCTTGAATTTAACTTCACAGTTTAAGTTGTGTGAAATGCTAAGCCTTTCTAACTTCAATGACGCGCTGCGGTTATACACTTAGACCTGGGATTGAATGTCTAAGGATGACGTCACGTTTAACGTCTCGTGTTACGTTGGACACTCATCTCGGAACGCGTTTGTGTCCATTAGGGTGGGATTAGTAGCCTTGTAGCCGAGCTGATGTAAGTACACCAAAGGTGGTTTGAGTTTATGCTTTTGCGCTTATTGTTTTTTTCTCTATGCACAGTGAAAAATTTTGTATACACACAAAAACACTCAAGTAGGAAAAGGTATCGGATCGAACTTGTATGTGACTGGCTTAAGAGCGTGGGTGGCAAGAGAAAGACCTATGCCCAGCACTGGATGAAATCGGCTTGTTGGCACCATCAATTTCCTCCTCCTCCAATATTTTTGGACACATTAAACGATAAGTTTCCTAATATTAATGAAAATTTCCCCAACTTCGACACGTGAAACCCGGGCACATCACGCAGAAACTATGCAAAACTTTAATAATAAGAATAACCGCAGTTTGGCAGTGCCTCCCCCCATGTTTCCGGCGAACTTACGCTCCAACAGTTTAATGCATACAATTGTACGAGAAACTTCTAGAAACTGTAAATGACGTCGTTGAAATATCTGATCTATAAGTTTATCTTCTGGGCCTGCTCAGAAAAGTGGTGTATCACTCGATACTGGTTGTGGAAAAACTTGTGGAAATGGGTTGTGGTTGTGGCGAGATAAACTGTTTCTTACTTATGCATTGCTGCTGGTTTTAATATGTACAATTGTACATGTATTTTTTTTTTCGCTTGAATTCTGTTTCTTTTTTAACACAGATTTTTATTCAGGATCGTCTTTCTTGCGCTCGATTATGTGTAGGTAGATTAGGTTTTCAGGCTTTAAAGTTAACCTGATTTGATGAGGACCAAGAGGGATGCCCCGTCTTTTTAGTGCTTTTGGGGCATTATCAGTACAAATATTTTCAGTCAAGTAATTGATTTACCCACTAACCTCCTAAATATACAATGGACATGCAAACAGTCAGAATACATTAGATTTATACCATTTAACGCTAAGTAATTCTGATTGGCTGCCAGACCGTCGCCTACGCCAGTAAAAAGTTGAATGATCTAAGTCTTACATAATCAAAATGTCTGCTGCTTCGTGCTACTCATATTTAGTACCTGACCTAAGATAAATGTGGGTGTTTTGTATTCAGAATCCCAAATAAAGTAAGGTATTCTTTTCCGTTATGAGACTTTTTCTGGAACTTACAGATATGATTATCATAATGTTTTCTTAGCGTTATCTTAATCAATGCTACTCAAAGTATTAATAAAAATCTTATCAATTTGCTAGGTGTAAAAGTCAAGTAAGATAACCCACTGAGCACCTAGAGGGTAGGTCAATTCCATAACGTGCCTCACGTCTGATTGGCTAACTCAGCCGTATTGAGGCTTTCTGATTCGATCGCAGCCTGTTTGCTGACTTCAGATTGGCTGACGCTGTGCTGTGACTACTAATTTCTGGGTTTTGGGTTGATTGTATGGATAGGTTAAACAAGGCGAAGGCAGTAGTTACTTTAATGAACATGGTTACTGAGTTGTATTTATGTAGTCAGAGAGCTAGCTCATAAGTTTGACCTTGTTGGCAAGATTAATCGTTCTCTGCACACACATATCCATTCATTTCACTAGTTCTGGAGGAGGCTGAAATACACAAAATCCTAATTGTCGTAATAAAACACTTGGCAACTAAATTTAAGGAATAATCATTATTATTTTGCCGCCGTCTGACTCAGAATGAGTGAATCGACCATTACAGTTTTTTCTCTCTCAGTAATACGCATTTGAATGACGTCGAGCCTTTTGTAAGACATTGATTAGGCAAGGAGACTGTGAGTCGTGTGGAGGAGAGTGTGAATTTATCTAGTAATTGTTCTAGGTTAGTATTTTAGAGAACATAAATAGATGTCCTAAGGTTTGGTGCTTTAGGGGTATGAGGAACAGGGTGTAAAGTTCACTCATCCACCATAGAAAAGGGTGGATCCTCCTACCAGACGGGTGTTGTGTCTGGCGGTCAACTGCCCAATGATTGATATTGGATTCTTGTATATATGTCCACTGCACGGTAAACTCTAATTGCGCGATGCAGGATTTTTGTGACGTCAGGATTTTTCTGTGACGTCAGGTCTTCGATGCGTAGTTCGCGTGTGGTAGATACCGCCACAGTGCTAACTTCAACCCTGCTGTATGATGATAAATAAATTTATCAAAATTCACGAATAAAAAAACAATTAAGTAGGTACCGATACAATAAATAATTTACTTACATGACTTTGCTGTATGGTAAACATTTATCAACTCAAAACAATGCAATTTAAGATAAAGTGACTCTCATGTCCTCGAAACTGTCATCAAAGCGGTCGGAGACCTGGAAAAACTTAATGATGTGACGACCTTAATGACTGCCCGTAGGCGTCAACTTATTCTGATACTTAAGGCTCTACCCTACCTCAAATTGCCGAAAATACTGAAGCATTAATTTTGAAATAAATATATTTAAAGTTGAGGATTGATGCTAGGTCCTATGTTTAGCGAAAACACGATTACATATTTTATTTGTATATGTAGAAAAAAATCCAAAGTTACCTCTAAACCGATCTATAAACCGCTGGTATTAAAAAAAAAAACTTCAAATTAGATCATGAAACTTTGCATAATAACTGAACTAACTATAAAGCATGCCGCATGCAGGTCGTATGCTTTATTTTTTTAATTACCATTATTTTCACCGTAAAAAGCAATTACCTTAAACTATTCGAGGCTTGAGAGTCGCCAGCACCCCTCTCCGTCTCGCTCTCACTCAAGCCGCGAATAGAATAGTGCGAGCGAGATAAAATCTGAGGTAGGGTACGGCCTTAACTGTCGTTTCTCACGAACTATTACAAGCTACCTATTTTATTTCCGTCCGTTTCTACAATCGCATCTTATCTTAACACTACTTGGACCTGATCCCAGCAACTTCTTTAAACAAGTTTACGTGTTTTCACAAACGCGTCTCGTGAATCACGCAGTTACTAAGTATGTTAACGATGGCCTACCTGCATCTAGCACCGTTTACACTACAGCGTTTATTATTAACGACGATCAGCAAACAGTGACGTAATACTTCCCCATCAGCCAACTGAAATATCGACTTTATCCCAACTCAAACGAGCGACTTTTATTTCCTCAAATTACAACTCAAATACCACTGTCCTCGGCGTATATTTGCACTTTTTGCCAGGTTTTAATTTCAACTGTGGCGTTCATTTCCTATCAAGGTTGCTCATTGTTAGCTGAATTCGTAGCAGCTGCTTTGGATTAATTGAACCTAGGATCGCAGCTAATATTTGAATGAAAATAGCAGCCAAACATTTGAACAGATGATCGGAACTGAGCTTGAAATGTGTTCGAGTTTTCGATTTATCGATACATTTCGGTGAGAAAAATCCGTCGGTTGATTCACCTCACTTTAGACTGATGCAAAAAGCGTAAACATTTCAAAAGCATTCGCGCTCTACATCAGTTCGCTTGTCCAAACAGTAGCGTGAGGTAAAACAAGTTCGTACAGTGCCAACTAATTTTCATCGGGTTCATCTCAGTTATAAAATGTCGTAATCTCTCGTGCGTGGGCTCTAATGAAAGGGTCGATTTACGCAGAAACTCTCCTCGAGAAACGTTTGGGACTAATCACTTTGATTAGTACGCGTAATTACGGTTAGTTATTTCAGCGTAATGCGCAAACGATTAGTCTTTTATATCCTGTTTTTCTGAATTATCGCCATAATTATATCCGTAAAGTTTTTAATATTGAATTTGACATCGATTCAAACTTAATGGCGGCTCGGAAGTTAGCTATTCGCTGCGCAGCGCCCCACCCCTCACCCCCTGACATATGAAATTGTTACTGCGCAGTGACTCGCCTCATGTTCTGAGCCGCCGTTTGAATCGAACTGTACCAGACAAATCTTATGTACGTTCAAAAGAAAAATGACTTTAATTAAATAACTAGGAGGCGAACGAGTGTAAAAAATCGTCTGCGATCCATAATGAGCTTATTAAAAGCTGAAGAGACGTCACAGATTATGTTGGGTAACGTTTAATAAAAAGCGCCAAATGTGCGATTAGCTTTTGAGTCCAGTTATTTTGAGCTGTTCCGAGTCTGCCTCGCTGAGTTAGAAATTCGAAACTTGTCACTTGAATATTCTGTGTGCGATACGATTAATAAAATGTTCATTTCGCTGCTGAAACTCCCGTTAAACACCTACATCGTCGGTTTAGTTAAGAACGGTTTTCCGTGAGAAATGTACACTCACGATAAGTAATCCGATTATCCGTCCGTGTAAAGGCCGGAGCCCGGAGCGCACTGGCAGCACGGCACGAATAGAAATATAACTTACATGTGCGACAATAAACTTGAAATTTTAATGATGATGCCTAAGGATGTCGCGGCATGCCTAATGCCATTTGTCCACCGCACTGTGAACGAAAACGAGAACGAGATAACGACGCTGAAGTAGCGACAGTACATTTACTATGGCCGCGTAATCTCGTTTCTCGTTGACGGGACGTCAACTCACGGTGCGATGAACAAATAGTGTAAAGTGTAAGGATACCGCGGCATCGTTGAAATTGGCCAAGATGGGAGGTGAGCCATTGTCTATGGCGAGGCGCCGCATGCACACCGGAGGTCTGAGCCGTCCGTGAACCACCCCTTGTGGAAGTTGTCCTTGCTGGGTACGAAGTCTATTTATGGTTTTCTATTTAAGGCCACGGTAACTTGTGCCTGGATTGGAAGACCTGAGGTGACCTCAGTATTCACCCCTTTCTTTCAGTCTGTAAAAAACTACCGCATCTACTCCTTTACGGTAAAAAAAACAACATTCTACTGTATACTAAATGTCGTTATACCCCCCCCCATGCTGGTCAACGAACTCTTTATATTATTCAACACATAATATCGATGCGGCTACTATGTTGAACCATATCGTTTCTTGCATATTAGCAATAATACCCAACGCTTGACATATAAAACTACTTCCTCTACCGTAAAAACGTCATCAGCTTTTCCAGAAACGGCGGAAACTGCTTTTAATTCTCAACGACAATTTGTCGTCGTCTTGTCTTGAACATTTCATTCAAAAGTATTAAAAGGCGAAACTATCAGTAAAACTATTGAGTTTAAACTTGCATAATTAAACAAACAATGTTATCGTAAAACAAAATGGAGGACCCAACATTACTCCGTAAACACGTCTCAGCTCACGATAATCGGTTGCATTTTATGAAGGATGATAACTTATGCGGTTAGAAGGTCACAATACTACAGTTACGTCATACCACGTAATGTTGCGATTGGCAACACTTGTTAATATACCTAGCAACTGTTTAGTGCATCAAATTGTTTTGACACTCGATCCGGTAATTATGAGACATTTGAAATAACCTCGACTCAGCTAATGTGACTAAAATGTTCTTGATCCCTGTCATCCAGAATCTGCAAGGTTGTACTCGGGGTTCGAAACCTTTTTCTTTAAAATATTCTTTTGGATTAAATATTGGGACTGGCAGCATTCGTTTACGATGTTTTCGTGTTCCTAATATGAAGGAAAACCCACCAAATACGTCAGAGTTGCAGTGAGCTATTGTTGTTGAATTGGATTCGCGGTTGCCACCGGAACCGAAACGATAACGTAAGAAATAACAATGTCTAAGATATTACAAATTACAGTTGCTTACCGGGGTTGGTCCATAGATGGGTGACCATCTTTACTTACCGAGACTCCTCCGAGCCTCGGAAAGCACGTTAAGCCGTTGGTCCCGGCTGTCATTTGTGGAACTTTGACAGTCGTTACGGGTCGTCAGAAGCCCGAAAAGTCTGACAACCAGTCTTGCCAAGGGGTATCGTATTACCCAGTTACTGGGTTGTGGAGGTCAGATAGGCAGTCGCTCCATGTAAAATACTGGTATTCAGCTGCATCCGGTTAGACTGGAAGCCGACCCCAACATAGTTGGGTAAAGGCTAGGTAGACAGTACCTAATAGTAACTACAACACGAATTCCCTTTGGTTCTTCTAGAATACTAGGAAAGAACTTCCCTAATCATTTCTGCAAGATTTTTACGTTAACCTTTCCCTAATTGGAAAAGTGAATGGTTTGATCCCAAGGTAGTAATGATAGGATAATGAAGACTGACAGTTTAAGACACTTGATGATTCGATTAGCTTCGATCTCAAATAGATTAAGGGGGATTCGCTAAGGTAACCCGCGAAATTCAAATTTTCTTACGTTTTTTGCAATTTGCAGGTCAGTATCAGGTTGTATGTTGATCTAAATATGATTCGCGGCCGTAACAAATACGGATTTACAGAATTATAATCATTAGAATCAGCAATACAACTCCTTAAGTTCATATAAGTGCCAAATGTCATGATTTCATGAAATAGTCATTCAATGCATTTAGATGAACAAAAAAATATAAATTGCTATATAGTCAATTATTGATTTCTGTGTGTCCAATGTCATAATAACCCGTACCGCATCTCAACAGTTATATTTATCCAATCCAGATCCATCTTCCTATTGTGAATCCATTGTGATCTCCCCAGCTAACTGAATGAAGTGTTCACGTTCATTGAATTGTTTGACACGCAAACCTAGCTATGGTAATGGAGAACCTCGCAACACACTTACAATCGATTGCTGTCGAAACGATTTGTTTTATTTAGCTGTCGGAAACTTTGCTGCCTTTTAATTAACCTTTGATAAACTTTGCCACTAAAAGACGGAGTTTATTTTAGTTTGTCTGTGTGTAAATTGGTAATAATACGTTTTTAGTCCCTGGATCTTTGACAATCTTTACGGGTCGTCTGAAGCCCGCCCCGAAAATCTGACAACCAGTCTTACCAAGGGGTATCGTATTGCCCAGTTACTGGGTTGTGGAGGTCAGATAGGCAGTCGCTCCATGTAAAATACTGGTATTCAGCTACACCCGGTTAGAATGGAAGCCGACCCCAACATAGTTGGGAAAAAGCTAGGCAGATTGACACGTGGTTAGTCCCTCGATGTCTTCTTATTTTCTCGCGGATGTATTTTTCAAATCTGCTTTTTTGTACTGTTCCCCTGACTCCTGTTTCCAGGCAAAGGCCCCTCCAATCTGGGACTCCCCTCGAATTTTCTGATTATCTATGTATAGCTCAAATAGGACCTCTCGCTTCGATCGTTCCCAGGGCAAATTCTTCGGAAAAGGAGACTGTCATGACTAGCTTGCGTTTGATCGAATCGATTCTTCTGGTTAATCTGCGCTGTATCAACCAACTAGAGCGTTGCATAACAACAACCATCACACATCTTTGAAGCTTACACTTGCTTTTGAATTGGATATCCTGGCTGTATTAGGTTAGGCAGGATGAAAGCATTTGTTAGACAGGATATTGCCTTAATCACGTAACGGTTTTAGGAGCTGTAAAGCGCTGCACATCGCGCTGTTAGCTTTTATCAGCTTCAACAAAACCCTTGGGAAATATGGTTTCGCAATCCAAAAATGAACAAGCTAATTATTATTTTTTAAACCCGGCAAAAACGAAGCATCTAATAAACGTTTTTGTTTTAATATCTAAGAACACTCCATCAAGTCACCTTTCAAACAAAACCAAAAAAATCAAAATCGGTTCAGCTGTTTGGCAGCTACGATGGCGCAGACAGATACACAGATACACACGTTAAACTTATAACTCCCCTTTTTTTCCGTCGGGGGATAAAAATGTTTAAGTATATAAAAGCCTAGGTACCAGAGCTTTCTACTTCCTACCAAGATTGATCTCACGAGTGCTCTCGACTGAAATTCCGTGATCCAACTGAAGTATTATTCTGGTATAATTAAGTAAAGAACGTTGTCCGTCCGTTGCTCTCGTGTTCAAACTTTTGACGTAATACCGTAGAGATTCGTCTCGTTAATCATATTTTTGTGAGGTCTCTATGGATAATGTGTTGGTAATTGACGTCATTTGCTCACTCTTGATGGGTTTTTGTGAATATTCTGGATTTCTTGCGAATACGCTTTTATCTAGGTCGGATAACTTCGCAGACTTTTCTGAATATTCATGAATGTGATGTCAGGTCTTGTGTATCTGGATTTCAAGTGTAGGTCGAGTTTGAAAAACCTCACTTTACCTTTTCTCGAAAATTATCTGCCTTTCCCAAAAAAAAAGCTAACGTACCGTGAAAAGTATTGAAAGAAATGAATTCATTACTTAAAAAGACTAGAGAGAAAAGTTGTTGATTTTCATCCTACCATTTGGTTTATCACAAAAAGCTAAATTAATTTAAGGGCCTATTGAAGAATTAACAAGCTTAAACGTATTTTCATTGGTCGGTTTTTTTCGGAGATCGGTGTTCAATAAAACTGTGCCAGTCATTTTATTAATAAATTATTATTTATAAAGTCAAAGTCAAAGATTTATTTGCAAACTAAGTGTACATTTTGGTGTTCGTTTATAATATAGGTACTTACAACTTAGCGGCCTTTTCCAGGCATCGCAAATTTGAGGGTTATTTAAAAATTTAATACAACTATGCTATAGACACGATTTTACATTAATAATTTAAATAATTTAGTATTACTCATTCAAATAATATTATATATACATTTTAATAATTCAATAATAATATAAATATTTTTTTTTATAATTACGATCGCCTTATTAATTCAATTTATTTAGAATAGGAAGTCATCTAGGTGGTGGTCTAAGTGTGTGTAATGTCTGTGTACGAGAATGTGTGTGTGGTAGTTTATTCATTTATTTTTGGTTTAAAAATTCATCAATTGAATAGTAGCATTTTTTTTTGTAGGTAGGTTTTTAATTTATTGTTAGTGTAATTGTATCTCTCAAGGTGGTTTTGAATGCTTATTATTTTCATGAATATCTTAGTTACCTAAATAGATATTACTGTATCTACAGGATTATCAACATTATATAGGCTTACAATGGCGTGATTGTTTTTAATCTGATTTAAAACTGATGCTTGTGATAAACTCGTACTTAATAGGAAATCATCATCAAGGTGATTGTAGCAAGTGTATAACTAAATAATATCATCATTTGTAATGTCAGATTGTGTTATCAAAAACAGTTTGTCACGTTACCAAGTCATCTGCCACGATATTTAATTTGCGGAAGCTTTTTAAACGCCTAACTGTACTAATACAATAGTAACAAAGAAGAAGCTACTTTGAATATAAAAAAAGTGGTCACTATGAGATGTGGGAGCGTGTCTAATACCGAAAATATAGTTTTTAGAATTTTTGTCTAGATATAAATTCCGGATTGGCGCAAAAACGACTGAACGGATTTGGATGAAATTTGGAACACAGATAGTTTATAGCCTGGATTAACACATACGGTTCTTCCCTCTTTTAATCCCGGTAGTACCTTCCCGTGGGATATTTTCCAGCATATACGAAGGTGAAGCCGCGGGAAAAAGCTAGCTCTTTATATTTACCTACATAAATAAATGATAACTGTAAACTTTCTGAAGAATATAAATAAATAAAATATTTTGCTGACTGAATGCAACTGGAGAACCAAATCTCTGGGTTCATCGCCCACGAATGGGACTTGAAGACAGGCCAACACAGAGCATTTTGTGAACGCCATTAGACATTCCTACTATGACTTACGAGCACACATGACATTTAAGACTGCACATTTAAAATGAATTGCTATAATATGTCGCGCTATACATCCATTACCGAATAAACGACTAACATAAAACGAAACACAAAAGGGCTGAGTATATAGCTAATAAAGACTATAGTACCAGTAAAACAATCAGATGAAACTCATGTTGCCAAGTCTTCGAGCATTAAACTTTGCTATACAATTTGGTGCTTTATTGCATAACCATGGTCTATGTCCTATCCTACTGTTTGTTTACGATACCGGAATCGTAAATCGTTTAGTAATAGTATTAGTATTTGACTAGTATGAGTGACTAGTTTGTTGATGTTGGTGTAAGGTATGGTGACAGTTGGATATCATTCAAGAATTATGTTTGTCTAGCATATCATAAGATTCGAAGACGGATGGTGGAATGGAACTATAATGAAGTAAATCGGATTTCAGTAGTGAAACTAGTTTATAAAATCAAAGTCTTTCAAATTAATCCTTTTAACTTTGAATTATTTAAAAGTAAACCTTTTAAAAGGCTGCAGGCAGACCTGATTTTCGAAGCACGAGTTCTGAAGTGTAAACTAGTGCGAGTCTACAGTTCAGTTTGTTATAAAATCTTGAACTTTTACAGTTTGACACGCGAACTTCACGCCGGCTAAACGAAGTTAAGTAAATACTTATTTAAGCGAAGGAAGCTTCCAGAAGTCAGCATTTTCTAAATGAATAAGCTCTTCCATACGATCAGTTTTTGATTGCGAATCAAGTTAACAGGAACATTCTTCATGATGATTCTCCTGTCCGTATCCCAATTTATTTGTGGTCGGCGCAACATGTCTTTTTCTTCCATACTTCTCTATTAGTCGTCATCTCGGTAGTCACTCCTTTTCTAGCCATATCATCTTTCACGCATTCCATCCATCATTTCCTTAGCAGGAGCATTATGGTAACTAATACATAGTTGGCAGTTGGCTACATGTATGGTTCTCTTTATGCTTGCTTTGGTCCTTATTGCCTGGGGGCTGAATATATTGATTTTCTCCATTTTTTTTTTCTCTTCTCTCAAGGCGATAAGGATTGGTTGAATCAATGCTTTAGTAGATAGACTATAAATGGTATATAGAGCATCTGTCCATGAAATTACAGAAAATAATTCATCTGTCAACCTGGTTTAAAAAGCTAACGGAGCTCCAAAATCTAGCATAGCATGCATCAAGCATTTCATTGTAACACTAAAGTTAAATGCAATACCGTAAAATGTTTACGATGTTGTGCACGCCAAACGAGTGAACACGCCAGGTGGGTCAAGGTGTACGCTTGTGCCCCACCCTTTATTGCAAGCTCATTCGCTTAAGGACCGGTTCCGAAATCCGCAGGGCGGTATATGGGTCGATTTGAACATTTCTAAGCCTGATTTACATGAAGCACTGGGGGCCCAGTAGAAACGGCTGCGACTTCGGAGTGAGATCGTAGACTCGAACCGAGACACGCACTTTATTTTGTGATTTTTTTTTCATCACCACTGCTCTCATAACGTTGAATGGAACATCATGAGAAATCCGGCATGACCCAGAACGGTAAGTTCGAAGATGTGACATCCATCATCATTACGGCCCACTCCCTCTCACAGAGGGGAGGCCTGTGTCCCAGCAGTGGGAACATTATAGGCTGATTTTGCTTATATACATGGTGTGATTTAATTGCCTGTGGCATACCATATGTTGAAGCAACAACAAAAGTTGCACCGTCTAAACAGTGTTTAGGCGATGCAAGTTATTTCTTGCTTCAATTTTATTTTATGCCACAGGCAAGAATCTTGCATCGTGTTAATGGGCCTTTAGTCTTAGTCAGTCTACATTTATATACTTGTAGTGTCTAAATTGTTGGGTTGGGCTTAAGGTAGTGGTAATTTATGGAGAACTATCGATGTGGTTTACTAAGCGTTTATAAACGTTTATGAGTGAGGTGAGTGCTGGACTGCTTAGTCTTTTTAGAACAAAGGCGTTTTCTAAACCTAATGTCGTTCGATGGAGGCCGTTGATGATTTTATTCATTATTTGTAGTCCCAGTGCTGGGCGTGGTCATTCCCAAACTTTTATATTTCCCCTTTTTCTTTTGCCATCTCCGACTTGTCAGTTATGAACGTGTCGAAGTCGTCACGTCAACGATCTTGGTGATAACTATAGTAATGTAATTTTATTTAATGATAGGTACAGTTAGCCGTTCTGTATGTCGTAGCAATAAGGGTGAGTTTCGTAGTACAAGTGTACCACTGAGCTACAAAAAGCTACCACTCGTCAACATTTTCTAAGAACTCTAAAAACAACCATGGGAACTTTCCATAACTGAGCATTTGCATTTCCATTAACGCTAAATCAATATAAAATCCGTTCAATACACGTGTCGTTTCGGAGCCTGTTATCCAACACATGTTCCAACTAATTTAACTTTGAACTTTAAAGGGAAAAGAAACACCTGCATGTCATTTTGATGGCTGTATAATACAGTTTAGAAATGCACTATTTTAACTGTCAGCAGGATCAAATGTCAAAGTCTTGGAATGATTCACCAAGTTTGGTAAATCGACTGGTTATAGGGTTAATGCAGTCATAGCCGCCTAGTGGTACTGTATGGTCTGCGGCTATTTGGCCGTTGCGACCAAGTGTGCGATTCGTGTCGGTTTCTATTGTTTACCTGGTCGCGGTCGTGGTTGTGGCCGTCTAGTGCGCGAGAGGGACTTTACCGGCTAGATCCATTGATCTATCCCGTAAATCCATTGATTTACGGGATCTGCTCGCGGGCGTCATTACGCCCGCGAGCAGAATTGGAATGAAAACTTATTAAACCAGCCTATTGAAATACATTAAGTGGTATTCTGTAAACACCTCACCGTGAAAACTTAGGTGAAGTGAGCTGTCACTCCACCTGACGCTAATGCTACGGCGGCTACACTTCGCGTTATCGCGAACTTTTCTTCGTGCGCTCTCTCTCGCACACCCCTCGATTACTCACTGAGCAACAGAGCTAGATCCATAGATGATGCAAGTGTAGCCGTAACATAAGGATTGACAGCTGACTTCACCTAAGTTTTCACGGTGAGGTGTTTACAGAATAGACCGGCTGGTCATAGGACTCCAAAGTGATGCCGCAGCACCCGGTTCTCTGACTTCCGCATCCAGTCTTACCCAGAAACTTTATTGAGGTCGTTGGTCCGTCTAGCCTAGCTGAATTCAAACAGTTCATCTGCAAAATAGGGCAGTAAAATGTTATTTCTCTGTTCTTCACCAACAAGATAGCAAAGGAGGTTGGCCCCAGTTTCTGTCAGTTTGCTTTGGGGAGACCTCCAGTTCAAAAACTCGCGAAATTGTTTGATTCTTTTTATGTGGATGAAATCATTTAATTTTAAAAGAATAAAGCTGCCCGCAGGTTATTTAATTATGAATTTACTAGTTTCTTACATAATTGTTTTGTTTTGTGTATGAAATATTGTATCATACTTATTTTTATCATGTGCTTATGTGCCTTTGGTGTAGTTGCTAAGGAAAAGAGTACAATAAAAATCCGTCTTGGCATATTGTTAATGAATGCCATTGTATTGTCTTACTCATAATCAAAGTTTTACATAGATATTTAAATGCATATTATTCTTCTAAGTATGAATAGTGTAAATGTACCATCATTATGTAATTTATGGTTAGTCTTTCAATACTAAAACGAAACTTAAAGTATAATACATACTAAAACATGTCTTTATGTAGGTATTAATTGGTTTTTCAAAAGTATGAAAGAAAATGCAGTGAAAAATGTCATCATTGAAGTTTAGCCAATAATGACCTATGACAAAATGCTGAAATATATATCCCTAAGCATCTCCATGAAATAATTCATGTCCATACTGAGTCTGTCTGTCTGTTTGTCAGCTACCCTTTCACGCCTTAACGGCTGAATGGATTTGGGTGAAATGGCACACGGGTAGAGTATGACCTAAGTTAGGACATAGGATATTTTTTATCCCGGTAGTACGTTCTGTTTCCGACATCCACACGGCCGAAGCCGCAGTCAAAATCGTGTCCTAAATATTATGTACTGGATGCTCCTGTTAATCCATACAAAGCCACAATCGCCCTTACGAACTCACACAACGTACGGCTGGCAACACAACACATGCAAACGGATTGATAACAACATCCTATTAATAAAAATATGACGTTGGTAACACACAGTAATTCTCAACACTACATAATATTAATATAGGAAAGGAAACACCTTTTATACGAAGCACGTGATCGTATAATTTATTTTTATACCATTAGTGTAACGTCGGTTAGTACCTATATTGACGTGGCGTATTATTTGCTTAATAAGCCCAGGTTCTCACGGGGCTTTTTTTTCCGTGCACTCAATTTTAAACTCTCTGCTTAGCGCTGAGAGTTGATAATCCAGCAGCGTTTTCTTGACAGGCTGGATGCGCTCTGTTGGATTCTCAATGCTCGGCTCAATACCGAGAGTTGAAAATGGCAGTGCGCGAAAAAAATCGCGTTGCGTACCTGGATTAGTAGTGTAATATCAAAAAATTATGGGGCAGTCTAGACTTGATAACTAAATTATGTTTAAATGGACACTTACACGCACAAGTTAGTAAGATAGTTAATTGATTCAGGCGTGACTTTGCGGAAATCCATTATAAAATACAATAGACGTAGATATTATATTTAGTAACCTATTCCGCTTAACTATTCTTCAAGAGTCATAAAAAACCCTGTAAGAAATGGACACGTGTTTCACCTCTCAACGAGGCATCCTCAGGATGACGATTGACCAGTTGCAAACCAGAACACGACGTGTTGCCACACCGAGTGGACTCTGCGTCCAGCGCGACTCTTGAAGACTAGATAAGCGGAATAGGTTACTAAATATATCTACGTCTATTGTATTTTTAAAGTTAAAACTAGGTAAATTAGGTCAACAAAATTCTAATATTACTTTGCCATAAGGTTGCCTAAACCTAGCCTCGAAACCAGGTCTTCATTCTTGAAAAAACTGCACTTAAAAAGGTCTTAAATCAACCAAGTCTTACTTCAACAACAGTACTTTAAAATCTTAGCGTCAAGCTAGCAAGTTTGGTCTATAAAATGTACCCAGTTTCCACTAAGTCGCGTACCGCCTACCTTTATTACTAAATTCTCTACACACCTAAAACCTCACGTACACGATTAAACCATAAAGAAGACTCCTATTACATAACCTTCACCGCCTTGTACAAGTTGCTTTATGCCTATCTGGTACCTCGTGGTTTATCAACAAGCACGCTTGTGGAAAACCACTTAAAGACTATGCTACTAATTATCCTTAAAACCACTGATTACGTAATACCGCGTGCTCCCTAGCAATAATTTGTACCAACTTACTGGTACTACTGGCAACACTCAGGTGGCGCTTGACCGTTACTTGTTCACCCAATCATCACAAACCCCTTCCGTAGGGATTTAATTAAATATGAAAGGTCCTATGTCGGGTGTCGTAACTTCATGTCGATTATTCTTTCAGCTCCTCTCTCTCGCGAACGGTTACGTCCTTTTCTGGCAACCTATATTGTTTCCGTGCCAAGACTTTATATCGAACCGTACAAGCTAGCCAGCTTTATAGATTTTACATGAGATTCGTGTAGTACAGTGACAAAAATATAATAGAAGTAATGGTAGTGTGGTTGGCGAGTGGTGGCGGCGTCGTAAGTGGCACAGGAAGTGCATGAGTAGTAAGTACGTGGGGGTAACCTTGGTGCTGCAGCTGGGTTGCCTCCCGCCGCGTCTGCCCGGGCCGGCGTTCGATTTTCACTTGGAGCATCAGCGCGCCCGTGTCTCGCCCGGGTGGGCGTGGTCTGCGGGCCGGTCAATAGCACGGTCTCCTCCCTCTCGCTCGCTCGCGCCGCGCGCCCCCAGCCTCGTCCCTGTCCCCCCGGGGATGATTGAAACGTCTGATGCCGCAGGCGCCCCGCGCGCCCCCGCGCCAAGGACGTTCAGTGAATCCGTCCCTCTCTGCCGCGAGAGCACGTGTCCCCGTTACTATTTCATAATATAATGTGTGCCCCCTTGGTACCGCGCGAAAATTCACAACCAATTATGAGTCAAGTGCCTGATAAATTAGGTGACAAATTTGATGCCTGAAAGGAATTCCGGAGTCGCTTTTAGCGATGTGCGAGGAACTCAGCATTCGAGGACTATGAGGTGCCCCTGTGAAGTGATATGGAGATAAAAATTTGTTCTGGGAACGTCACCTCTTCGTGTTTTCCGTCCTGTGCACTCTCTTGCCTTGCTACTGCACTCGTGATATTTTCAGGTATGTTTTAGAAAGTTCGATATTCGATTGTTCGCGATTACCATATCGATGCGGCGAATCGGAGACGTAGCCTTAGGGCGGTTAACCTCTTTCAATGAAATCTTGGATGTGTTAATAAAATATTCTGGCGTCGTAATATTTCCGTAGTCGCCGTGCCGTCGCCGGGAGTCTAGACACATGATAATTATACAACGAGCCAACAAGGGCGGTTCTGGAGATGTGACTCACCCGAATTCGTCTCCGGCATCGATCGTATCTCATGTATTTGCTGAAGAGGTCATAGTCATCGAAAAGGACCCATTGTTGGAGAAAACCACTTTTATAACGCCAGTCCGTACGTTTCTGCTCAAAGTCGAGAACTCTATAAACGACCTAGATGTAAGTAGTAAAATTCATGGAATTTTTAATTAAATTGTTGTGAATATAATAGCGATGAAGGCAGTATTGAGTTGTTCCAGTGACGTCATGGTTATGACATCACTGGCCTGATTCACGCCTGTACTGCCATACTCCGACACCGGTTAGCATTGATACGATGTGATCATCGGTAGGGTACACGGCCGGTTTACGCAACCGACATACGGTCAACCGCACGTCTGTAGTCGCTTAGTAGCGATTGTACTACAAAAACCGACCTTATTGCTGCGAAATAAAAGCTCTGTCAATGTAAAAAAATTACCAAGTTTCGTGCGGTCGTTTGTAGCTCAAAAAAACGGAGATTAAAAAAAAACTCAGATTTAAAAACGCCCACTCTTTAGAACAGTTTTAAACTACAATGTGATTTGGGGCATTCGAGAATTACATAGTTAGTGGTTACAATAAATGTTTTTGGGGATATCTGTATTTTTTATCCTTGTTTGTACAATAATAACGATTAAAAATACCTTATCCTTTTTATACAAACACACAATTTATTATTCTTTGTGAATAAAAATAAAATATAATTTCATTAAAAACGGACTGCCAAGTCATAGGTCTCGAGTTCGAGCGCAAGTCTCAACGCACCTCTGACTTTTTGGATTGATGTGCGTATTGTATGATTATCATCGTGAGGAAACCGGCATGTTTGAGAGATGTTTCTCGACGGCATGTGAAGCCAAGTCTGAGGCCCATGGGTGGCTTATAAACTCTGACACCGGGAACTATCCTGGTGTCTAGTGTAGTCACTAATCACACGAAAAAGAAAGATTAAAAACCTTTTTGCAGCTACAAACATTCCATTCAATGTATCGCTGTTTAAAAGTATTTACTGAGAATGTAGGTGAATGCTCTTTGCCAGTATTTGCCTCAAGATTGTATCTGCATTCCACTTGGATTTCTAAACCTACTGGGCTATTACTTAGAGCTAAGTGGGTTTATTACAATTAACTATCTAAGTGGGTTATTAAATCCAACACTTGAATACTACATTTATTACTATTTTAAGATTATCAAAAATGAATGATCTGTAGGACCTTTTTACACGGTTATTGGTAATATAATATGTCGCACGGCGATTTTAGGAAATGTAGGAGAAGTCATTTACAGCTCAAATTACCCCTTATGACCCCTATGCAAATGTCAACCATTTTCGAGTAGGTAATTTGACATTTTATATTTTGAAATGAATTAAATAAAAATATAAAATGTCAAATTACTCGATTTTTTCATCCTCACAAAATTGGGTAATATTTGCGGATAGCCCAACAATTACCGATTACAGATCTACTTACATTAAATTGTTAATATTTTTTTCTTTTGGCCCGTATTTAAAACCACAATCATGTCCGTTAATGTATTTTATTATAATTAGTCAGCATATTATAAACATCATGTTAGTTAATTATTTCTGTTTTGCTTTGCTAGTTCACGTTAAAGGAAAAACGACGAATGATATTAGTATACGCAAATATGTACATTGAACGTCATACATGGAAATAATAATTCATTAGAATGATTACGTCAATAATAATTAAGATTTTGGGACTTTTTCTTGTAGGTAACTACACGGAAATAGTGTTATACTAGCGTCATGTATGTACCTAAGTGTCAATTATAATTATGTTGACTGTGTTATGCTCTTTTCCTCGTCAAGGTGATGGATGACAATGTGCTAATACATAATGTCATATTAAAGCGAGAAGCACAAAACCGGTCGAAGTGGCGGTGCTTGGGGGAGGCCTATGTCCAGCAGTGGACGTCTTTCGGCTGAATGATGAATGTCCTATTAATCTTTATTGTCAGAAGTTTGAACAATATTTCCCATATCCCATCATCTATCCTACGTTAAACAATAATGTGCTTTTAATGGTTACTTGTGCAAAAAATTGGCCAACCTATTTATTGGCAGCATCTCTAATATTTTTTTTACTACAAAACAGACATAATTTTCCTGCAAAAAAAAGGGCATTCTTAAAACGCGCGGGCACGTATAAAATTGTGGGCAAAAATGTGGACTGTATTTTAAAGGAACAATAAAATTACGATTTGCTGACAAAACTGTTTAATTTTGACATGGCACATGTAAAAAAGGATTAAGAACAAAAATCCATAAAGAATTTTAAAAAAAGGTCGCAGCAATAAGCATGCTCATTTATTCAAAATAATAATATTATGTATATTTAATATATATTTATTATTATATTAGGTATGATACTATGAATCATTTACAAAGGAAATAGTGATATACATAATGCGTGGTTTGCGGCGTCAACTGTGCGTTAAACCTCCGGTTAGTATTACTAAGCTACTATTTATAGCCACTTGTATCAAGATGTATTTATTACTTGTACATATTTATTGAAGTACATATTTAAAATTAAATTGAGTGTAATAGAATGGATTCGTAATAATTAACAGGAAGCACTCGATTAACACTTGATTTAGCACCGACTTAGTATCGATCATGGTTAGTCAGATTAAAATTAGCAGCAAGAACATTGTTCAGTTTAGTTACTCGCGATGTAGGTACTTCCAAAATGTCATCACTCTCTATATACCTAATCAATAAGCCAAGCTTGTAACGGTTTCAAATCCATGTGGAACGACTTCAAATCTAATTTAAAAAGGAATGAATATACTATAACCATTACATTAATAATCTTCCTCCTACACAAGTTTTAAATGTCAAATGTAAAAAATTGGCTACCAACTGTTCACGACATCAAACGAAACCGATACCATATATTTTTATGATCAACTAAAACTCTGATTCAGCAACTAAACTGGTTGGAGAAAAATCTTAAAATAAAAAATCTAAATTCATACAAGAACTGGAACATAAGTACTTATTAAGATTTTTATTCATAAAAGTTACTACATTATTATTACTACAAGTTACTTCATAAAATTCCTACTATTTTATTCATAAAAGTTTCTGTAGCTACAACTCTTGAATAAATCTATTTTACTCGTTTTTCCCGACTGCTCCCGAAAGAAGGTAATGTTTTTTGTAATATTCTGGATATCTCAATCTTCTTAGCCTGAGTCCCGATGCTGCACTAAGCTTTTATAAAAAGGGCATAACTGCCCGTAGTTTTGGTTATTCCGCGAAATGTTTCGCTGCAAAACTTAGCTTTTCGAACTGTTGAAGAGACGTTGCTACGGGCCTCGGATATTATTTGGAACTACGAATGATCAAACTGTAAGTACATTTTTTTTTAATGTTCTCAAAGCAAACGTGTCAACCTTTCATAAATAAAAGGGTTTTAAAAGTCAAAGACGAGCGAGACAGTTGAGTTTATTAGGAAAATAATACAAGGTTATAAGTTAAGCCTTCATTAAAATACACGTATTACACCCGATTACCTGATAGCTACCAGGAAGACAGTAATTACATTAACTTAACATGTACAGTACACGCAAACACGGAGTACCGCAATATTTGTACAGACAACAGCTTTATCTAACGTCAAGAGCAACAGACGTGTTTAATGTCACATCTGCACAAAATGTAGAACAAATAATAGGGTATTTGTCAGTCTGTGTGTTTTAGTTTTTATTTTATGGAACGTAAGAATTTTGCTTATGAATTTGTGGGACCCTTTGACGTGGATGACGGAAATTGTGGATAAGGTTTATGTGCAGATGTAGCAGTTTACTCTTTTGTGTTTAAATCTATACGATCAGAGGGCCAATTCTCGGAACGTTCAAGAACGTTCGCATTCACGTCATATTCGCAATCTTTCAAAAATACATTCGATTTTCTAACATTTTAGACGAGTTTCACAGATTGCGACTACAAGAATTTGCCTTCAGGAATCCGTTTGCCGGTTTTCTGTTAATTTATCACAAAGATAACAAAAAAGAGACCAAATGAAATCACCGGTAAAATCTTGCTACCATTATCATACTTAATATTTTTTATCTAGATTTTAATGTAAGCAAACTTCCCTTGAGCTAAATATTCTGTAATTACATTAGTAACACATTTTTATAATAATTTTATGTTTGCAATGACTTAAGTTCTTATGTACTTACCTTTCAATCTCTGTGTGATAATAACCTAAAAAATAATATACTAAAATAAATAAAACATGAAACATATGTCATTAATACATTAAATACTTATATGTGTACGTGTCTTGATATGCTGCAGTTATTTACTTCAAAAGATAAGAAATGAAGTGTTTTATACTGAGGGAATTAGCGTCAATCTCATCTAATTATTTTATTTCACTTCAACACTTGCTATTGAAGACTGAAAGCTAAGATAGAGGGGAAAGAAATAGTAGTATTGTTTTAAAAGTATCTCAAGTTTCTTGTCGGCTTTTCTTGAATGAACTTTCTGGAACACGCGCGCACACACACACACACACACATACACACACATACACACACACACACACACCAACACGCCTGTATTCCCCGAAGGGAGGAATACAGGCGGAAGGAAGTGAGGCAGCACCTCTGCCTACCCCACTTTTTGGAACTGCGCAACTTTATCCCTTTCGTAAGTTATGTCTATTTTTTTATATTCCTTGTCCTAGTCCAATTCACGCTGAAGACTCCTTCTTCTTTGATAAGTTTTCTTAACGTAAGGGTTTTCTATTTATGGCATTTTTGTACGCGCTTTCCCTGTAACGGCACGTTTTCTGCGTTGAAAAGAAGTTCTAGATAAAAAAAAATAGGCAGTCAAGGAGACTGGCGATAGGAGTACAAACTTAGAACTGGTAGTAGCGCCATCTATATTCTATAGAACAGGACTACGGCGCGAGCAAGTCGGTAACGCGAATCCATAAGCTTATCCCCTAGATCTACTATCAAAAGGCGCTCAACGCGCCTAAAAAAGTTTTCACTTAAAAAATGCCGTGTTAATAGGCCCTTACGTTGACCCTAAGAGCTTGTAATTCTTTCGTCCTACCTACATCAATTTCTACAAAGTTCACTCGAACCGACGTCCGTCCACCCCCACAATCCTTTCCTCTAATCAATCCATTAATTCTTCCACTTCTAGCAAGCGAAACTAACGTCCAATTATCCAATAACATAACGTCGAAAAGCAAATAAGATTTGTTTTGCCAGACGTAATGCGTCACTTTACGACACTCGACAAATATTAGCACATTTGCTTACCCCACCTTGCGACCTTATTCTTGTTTGGACTAGCTCTTACTCCCTGCCCCTCTTGTACCCATCCCCTATATTGAGCTCTTAGGGATGTTGAGATAAAATCTTCTTAAGCATTTTGTCTTAATTTTTCGAGGTCGGATGTCTGACGGTCGACTATGTCGTTTCGAGGATAAAATTTCTTGATACCCTTGAAATATTTTTGTTGTTATTCTTTGGAATTTTTCCTGTGATGGTAAGTAGGTACTACTACAGCTGTATAAGACTATTAGCTTCAGCCCGCGACTTCGTCCGCGTGAAATTTCTTGTTTTAGCATAAAATAATATTGTCGCTTCCCAGTTGTGAATGTACTTTCGCAATCGGATCATTAGTTCCGAAGATTACCCCTACATACATACTTACCTCTTTATAAATAATATAAGCACTGGAAGTCATGGGAAGAAGTCTTTGCCCAGCAGTGGGATGATACAGGCTTACAGTAACATAATGCCACTTAGAGATAACGCCTTCAATTTAAATTATCAATACAAAACGATTTCAAATCTTTAATAAAATATGTTAATAAAGTAATACCGAACAGCATTTAGCTATCAAGGCGTAATTGTTCGAGTCGGCTGCGGTATCGAAATCAATTCACTATAGAAAAGGACTTGCGTGGAGGTATTTCAGTAATCTTACATCGATCGGTTTATTATGTATAGTTACAAGTCTACTACTACAAGACGTAGTACTTTACAGAACGTAACAAGCAACGTAGTCTTTGTGCAAGATAAGTAAGTACATGATTTACACTTGTGACGATATTTACCCGACTGCCCCAGAAGGAGGGTAATGTTTTTCGAGAGTAGGTATGTCTATTTCTTTGGTACGCTTTGAATTCTAAACGGCTTGATGGATTTTAACATATGAGGTGTTGTTATATTCGTCTTAATAGTGGGAGTGACATAGGGTATATAATATTAATATATTGCATTTGGAAATACAAAAAAAAAGGGAGGGGAAGGTTTTTTTTATTTTTTAGTAAAACTAAGAGCCCAAAGAATTTCTCCAGCGTAAATCTCAAGTTTCGATGAACTAACTAGAAATCCACGTGAGTTCGATTTGTTACACTCCTGAGGGAACCTGTCTAGTTGGAATTAAATAAATGGGGCTGTAAGCTCCCTCTGTGCAAAGTTGGACTCGTCCAAAGCTTTAGGAGCTATGTAGTAATAAATCAGTGCAAAAAATCAAGCAATTACAGTAATTAATTTCCTCCGGACTTCGTATAAACAGCATTTAAATGGAAAACATGAAACAAAGCCACCGATCTCGAAAATAATAGAAATGATTTCAAGTATTAACGCCTTCAATAAGCACTTCTGTCAACAGAAATTATAATATTCTAACTAGCAAAACTTTGTTGAAGCAACGCAAACGTTTCAAGCCAATTGTGTTCCGAATCACACTCCATAACTTGCACGAAGTTATTTGCTCAACGTTATCCCGTAAACCTCTAATCTGAACTCGCAACACCAAGTTCAGTGTAAACTCTAATACCCTGGAGGTATTCCAGCTCCACAATAATTAATTCTCCACTGAAGCCAATACGACTGGCTTTAAATACATGCACTGAGATTCTGGCGTAGACAAAGGCATGCTCCACATAGCCTACTGTGCTGGCCGGATTTACAAGCAAATCTATTGTGAAGTACCTATGTTCTTGGGTCATTGCGTTATTCTCTTGTGTAGTGAACAATATCATTCACTTGTTCTACATGAATGCTTCGTTGGAAAAAAAGCTCAGTAGTTATTGTTACTTGGCAAGTCTGAAATTGCAGTCTTGATTCTTTCGGGCATATATAACTTTTTTATTACCGACGCAAGATGACCGTGCATTCTACTTGAAACTTTATTCCACTGTTTTATGCTTGTTTGAATTTATTCGTTTTTAAACCAATATCTCTTTGTCATGGTTGCTAGTTTTCCTTGGTTACTTCAAGAACAAACGATTTAATGGTTCTTACTGTTCTTACATTGTACAACAATGAAATAAAAGATCGTATCTCCAGCATTAATATCTTTATGCATAAATATTAAGGTCGTGACCAACATTTTGTTCAAACAAACATGAAACATGGATGCAGAATATTTTGTCTTTGAAAAAAGCTTTTCGGTTACAAATGAAAATAGAGAAGTGATTCCCTCTTTTGAAAGTTTTTACACCGTTAATAGGCAAAAAAATATGTCCAGCAATAGTTTTAAAAGTTTCATTTTCTCGCTCGGGATTTTCGTTCACCGCGTTTGGTTTGGCTTTATTTATTCGTTCTTCATTAAATATTTCTCTTTTTGAAGCGATTTTAACCTACTATATATTGGTCGTTGAAATGATTTCGGAAACATTTATTGGTAACTGAACTGTGGCTCTCTGTACGAAAAATTCCAAGCAACTTTATCGGTTTCTCGCAAACCCACGTATCAATTACAGCAAACCACCCAACGCGTACTATGCAACAGCATCCATTCAACAAAATCGCACGGACGTATTACGTCCATCTCTAACCGAGCATATCGCTGTACCACGAACAGTATCCGGCACGATTCTGAGCTACAGCTTTGCAATTAGTCACTCGGTCCACTAATGCTTGCGTCTGAACACGGAAACGCAGCAGGAATCCACTCTCTAAATATAAAACGGCCTGGTTGCAAGCGGTAATGGTTTGACGGTAAATGGGCTTGTCTTGTTCAGTCTTGGCCAAAATAGATCGGTTTTTGAGACGTGGCTTGGGAATAATGTTAGTTACCACATGAGTCGCCATTATTTCACCATTTACTATTCTGGTTAGCCGGTGATCCAGAATTTTTACGTTTCAATTTAACATTCTGAAATCCACTTAGATCGTCTAAATATACCTCAGTTTCTGGCAGCGTCATTTACTTGGAACACGTAGAATTCTAACTTTAAAAGTCTTTCATCACTAATTGATGCTAAGTACGACTTTTTGAACGTTTGCGCTCAAATCAGACTGCTTTCCAGACTACGCTAATGAATGCGCATAATGTGGAAGCTAACCTAGCATACATAGTTTAACCGCTAATTTCTAATGAAGAAGAGTTTTAGAAATTCTAAGTGCCACTAGAATTATTTCAAGCAAAAATCGAAGAAGTTTACTGAAAGAAGTCACATTAACATGCTCTTGGTCTTTTAATGAGTCATAAGCAACCTTCACCTCAGTATCTCCGTGCCTAATTACCTATTAACTGCAGACATGTTGAGTTTTTTCCGTTGATTATACGTACATAACACAATGATGCATAGTAAGAAAATTCTGGGGAAATATGGCAGCATCGGCTTGCAAATACCTGTGATATATTTCGAAATCCTTAACTTGCCCAACGTGATCGACCCACTCCTGTTTGTTTGCTCCAGTTTTTGAAGAACACAGTGACGAATGTTTTTCCTGTTCGTTTCAATAAATCTATTGTTTCCTTGTTTCAGTTCGCACCCTGCAGCATAATAGGGAGCCATACGCCGCGGCGGAAAGACGGGTGCGACACGCACTCGTGGTATGTATATCTTTCTCTATTTTTTAATAGTGGAAACCCTGATACTGTAGATTTTTTCCGCACTTAATTGCCTGGTAGTAGAAAACACTTGAAAAGACCTGAGGGGATGAATCTGGTGGAGTGTGATCTTGAAATCAACTAACATAACAAAATAAGCTTACTAAAATTCATTTCAACAAAATTTAGCTAGTGGTGGAAAAACACTTCAAAAACATTTCAAATAATATATTCTATGAAAAATTTAATTCATCTCACAAAACAGGTATGCTGAAATATGATAATTTTTCCAAATTATGAAGTTACTTTTGGAATATAAATTAACCACATAATTTTCTAAGTTGAGCGCTGGACTAAAATTTCATTTCAAGTCGAACTAGAATATTCTTTCCTCTTCGCTGACATAATATTTACCCACCATTTTGTACTAGTATTTTGACCAACCAGTTGTTCTATAATTCTTCTTGATTTCCTTACAATTCCAATAGGACTTCTTTGTTCTCATTATGTTGAAACACTACAACAGCAGTATCTGCGAGTAGTTCCGATTCGTGTCCAATGTTTACAATAAGCGATGTCTCCTCTTCAACTGCAGTACACTATCTACCGTCCGTTATGAACGCCTCTTCTGTCCTACTCTGCTACATTTACTCACTTAACGTTGATACATTCACCACTCCTATTTTAACTGTCGATACGTCGATTCTTTTTGTGCCTACCGTCAGACTCAACGACAGTTTTCCAATCCAAATTCAATTTCTCTTCTGTACCGATTTATACATTCGAGGTCATTCCATTTCGCTACAAACCGTCTGATTTCTGCAAATTGACTTTTATTTAGAATAAGTCTTCCTTTTTCGCCACCCGTTTTCTAATTTGCTTTTGCAATTCATTTTAATTCATTTATTTATTTCTCAGGGACTGCATAACCTTAATTGTTTCAATCAATTTGCGCTCGCAGTTGTTTATCTTTGGCCACTTTATGAAACGTTTGTAATACCTTAACTAAACAGAACTTGAGGTCTTTGAAATGGAAATTAATTGTAGCATTACAGCGATCCCTCTGTAATAGATTCAAGTATAAAGAGAGACCTTTGTTCATGCATATCACGTCCACGGTCAGAGCTGTGCCGAGGTTCCCGCAAATCGAATTAAGCCTCGCCTGTACTCGGTGAAGGTATAGAGGAGCTTCCATTTAGATTGCACTAACAATGCACGAGGGTATGTTCGATTAGACGAATATCGATTACAATATGTCGACTGCACGACGTAATCCGCCGGTCCTATCTCGCTTGCAGACATAGGACTGCTCCGAGTTAAAATATAAGATAAATTGAACCCATCTACAGTTACTTGGGTATCTTACACTCGGAATTCTAGATAGGATTCTGATGAAGATTTGTTTCGCGGTAATAAAGATTTAAATTGCGGAAATTGCGTAGATCACCATTCTGGATTTGTATTGTATGAGAAAAATAACATAAATACGTTATAAAACAGAGCTGGGTTTCTATAGCAGTGACTTTACAATAAAGTACATAATTAATTGCTTTGGAATCTATACACATTACAAAATGACTAGTCGAAAAATCTAAACTAGTTTAGGCGTTAAAACAAAGCACTCGAGATAACTAATCCCTTTAAATTCTATGCAAAGAAATTCCAAGTTTTTCTACTTGACTGACTTGGACTGGCTGGCGTCGCAGCGTTGCGGTCGTTCAAATAGCAATTTAGATTTGCTCAGAATAGAGAAAGAGAATCTAGAGATCGTAGAATTTGTTCGCGGTCACACCATCCAATTAAATTTCATCATCATCAATCTAGCTGAGCTGACTGAACATCACAACAAAAAGCCGACTGAAAACCAAATCCAATTACAAGTACGATTCGTTTAACTCAAAACACGTCCAATTTTACCACAGTCTCCATGAAGTTTCTCAAATATGATTTCTATTACGGAATCAAATGGACTTCTATCTTGATCTCTGGTCTTAAAGACTAGGAAATGGAATCGATATCTCAAAAAGGCTGGCAGTGATATGTCACTCGTGTTCGGGAATACATCGAAATGCAGAATGTATGTTTGGATGCAGGGAAAGAAACTTTTCGGATGGTAAATAATATATTGTAGTGCATAACGAAAAGTTTTTAAAGATAAAATGGGAAGAAAATCTTGGAGTAGGATCTTTGACGGCAACTTAATTAATTCAGTGTCATTCTTTTTGCATAGTAACCAGAAGCCATCCATTTCAAAACAATGACAAACTTCTACAGCTTACATTTTAAAAGACTTCGTTGTCCATTGTCATTTCGGACTTAATCCTAGAGAGCTTCGTCTGAATGGATTAGCCTTTTTTTATTAATTCAAAAGCTCGGTACCATTCAGCTACTATACGTAATTGTTTGAAGAAACATACATTTGCAGTTTCCCCCCCAGCCCTGTAACGGGACTGTAATCAATTAAGGGTGTACTGTACACTAGAAACCAGTTATTCGAATGGCGTTTCTGTGTTGTGTGTATAGTGAGGTCTCGTGTGCAGTCGTCCTGCGTGACTACGGGTTAGTTTGGCTTAGTTGCGACTCTTTGAATAAGACAATGGCTGACACTATTAATGTTGGCTGAGTGAATAGTGATGCTATAGAAAAGTCGAGTTCTTCTCGCTTTGACGGCGATGGTTTTATCGAACGTGCTGCATCTTTTGATCATGGTTGTAGAGTTACAGCATTTTTATAAGCTTTAATAAACGCTTCATACTTTAGATGTTCGTTGTTTTCAAAAGTACCGTAAAATGGGGTTACATTGATTAGTTTTAAAATAAAACTGACTGTAACTTCTTCAGTTATTTATAAAAAAATACAAAAAAAATACTGTAATGGCGACTCATGGTTTTTTATTGATAAAATTATTTATTTAATTTTTACGCCCTGTAGGTTCCGAGAAAAAAAACATTAAGTGGCTTATCATCTTTATACTTGATATGGGGTCGCTTTGATTGCCCCCGTTTTTTGTATGTAATAAGAAAGTAGCCCCTAACAGGAAATAAAAACAAAAATTAAAAAAATTGTTCACTCATTAGTTTTTGAATTAAAACACTTCAAAGTTCACCGGGGTGTGTTTGATTACAGGGGTAACATTGATAATTGATTTTCGAGCTATATTATGGTAAAAAAACACGTTTTGTAGTATAATCAAATATAATATTATAAAATAGACAAAATGTTAGTAACAAAACAACAGATTTCTTACAAATAATCAGCCTTCTAACAAAACAACAGATTCCTTACGAATAATCAGCCTTCTGCTTTATAATTGCATTTTAGTGCTTACAAAAAATACTAGAAAAATCGTCAAAATCAACGTGTACGTCTAAAGTAGTAATAAACTTTAAAATTGTATTTAACTACGGTAAGTATCACTTACAGTCTTTTAATTTAAACATTGAGATCAACATTTTACTTAATTTTAATACAAGAAAATAAGAAATTATAGCTTACAGCTCTTTTACATCTATATTTTGTGGGAATATGTATAAGTCACTTTCCTGTTTAGGTTTGGGAAGATAAGCGATGACATCAGACTGATCTATAATGGAGACATCATTCTCTACTGCATGAAATATAGTTTTATTTTTCTTATGAGATTTGAATCCTAGAACAACGAGTTTGTCTCCGACATTTTCTTCAACCATGCAAACATACTGATAAGTTTTTTTTCCTTTGGCTGAGTCGAATTTTGCCAAAATAAATTCACCAGTTTCTGGACCTTGCCTAACATTATCACTTTGTGTTCTTTGGTCATCTGCAACCGACTCGCAGTCTGTTGCATCATCGTCGTTATCTAGAACGCTTTGGCGCAAATATCGCTGGTTTATGCTATCTTCCAAAATGATTTCGCCGATACCAGGTTCATTAATGGGTGAAAATGTCAAAGCTTCAGCCTCGGCAGTGGATGTCGAAGGTTCAGGCTCATCGATAGTTGAAATGCTCTTTCCTGGCTCAACGGCTAGACGTTTTTTTTTACGAGTTGGTTCAGAATCTTTGCCAAAACGTTGTTCTTTCAAAAAATCAGTCAATGAATCCCTCACAGCCGCAGTTACTTCTGCTTCGTTTTGAGATGCAGGGATTTTGTTTAAAACTTTTGCTCGATTCAAAGGATAAATTCCTGTTGCATTGAAGCCACTGATCAAATTTCTTCTAATAGCAGATGTGAACTCTTCATTGGCGTCACCAGGAGTTCGAACTTTGTCCATTTCTGTTAAGTTTTCCCTCAGAAGTCGTGGGAAAACGTCCTTTGGTACAGCTGAAGCTTTGGGGTTACTAAGTTTCCATTGTTCGAGGGTCTTTCTCCAAGCGGCTTTCATAGGCCGAAAAAAACTAACATCCAAAGGTTGACAGATATGCGTAGAGTTTGGCACAAGACATACAAAACTGATGTTATGTGATTGGCATGTTTCTAATACGTCAGAATCTAAATGTGACGACAAATTGTCTCCAATTAACACTTTTTGGCCTTCGAGCCTATTAGCGTGAGGTAAGAAACAGGTCATAAACCAGTCTCTAAAGGTTGAAGCGTCTATCCACCCGCTTGCAGTCCTATTATATCTGCTGCCACGACTGCAACATGGCTGCTGACAGCAAGGATATCCAGCTATGCCTCTTTCTTTCCACGTATCGTATAAGTGCATGCTCTTGTAGATTACATATGGTGGCAGTAAAGTCCCATCGGCAGATCCACAAATCATAATACTAGTACAACTCTTCGAGTGGTTCATCACCTTTTCGGGGTATTTTACACCGCGCCTGTAAATGCACTTCTTCTTGCCCGGGTCATCAGATAAATTTGACTCGTCATAATTAAATATGTTCGACGGTGGTACGTTTTCCATAACCTTTTCAAGATTATCAAACTAGGCGTTGATCGAATCCCGGCCTACTGCAGCCCTTGCTCTTTTTATATTGGTGGCAACTCTTTGACCATATCCATTATTGTGGCGTTTTAGGACACTCATCGCCCAATCAATGCCAGGAATGTTATTTGTAAATTTAGCCTCATATCTTCCATGCTGTTCTAAATATGATTTTGCAAACATTCGTAAGTCAAAACTGGTGAGTGGAAATCCCCAATCGGCACAAGTTGCGGCGGCTTTTAAAATTGCAACTTCCTCAACATATGTAAATACAGGTTGCCCTCCAGGAGTTGATCCATGCATTCCCTTATATCTATTGTATAAAGTACCGAATGGTATTTTATAATTTACCGACGCTGCGTTGATGCTCAAATCCCCATCTGTAACTTTTTGCAGAGCTTCTTCGAGGGTTTCATCCGTATAGTTCCTGTAGTGGCGGGTACCCGGCGTCTTCTTGTAGTTTCGCACCATTTTACCTTTAAAAAGGATGACTTTGATAACCAGTACTTTTAATATGAATACACACAAATTTTGTTCCTTGGGGTGACTTTGATAACTATCAATGTCGCCTCGTACCGTTAATCAATTTAACCCCAAGGAATAAAACTCAACACAGAAAACAAAATGGTCGTCATCAATCGAAGTTATCAGATTTATATTACTCTAAAGAAACCGTATAATTATGAAATATGAGATCTGAAACTACAATAATAATACTTACCCTTGTACCACTGAAGTTCTCCAGCACACTATTTTGCTAATTGTCGCACTATTAATTTTAAAACATTTTTGTCATGGAATGTCACAGCCTAAACCGCAGCCATTTTTAAGAAATATGGCCAAACTGTCAATGTTGCCAACCCAAAATAAAACAAACTACTGCAGTCCATAGACTCCGAGATATTATTAAAAAATCAACGGAAAAAAGTAATCATCAAAGACACCCCGCTATTCAAATGTCACCCCACTTTACGGTATCTAATTTATCTTTCTACAATGAACTTTTGCTTTAACGTTATATTTTGCCGTCTTATATTTCAACCAATAAACCAATTGTTCACTAGAAAACAAAAAAATCTTTAGAATTCAAAACTTCTCATACCATTGTCGCCCAACCATAAGTATTTTTATACCGTCTCCATGGGGATTATAAATAATGTCGACGAACTCGTAGTGTCAAGAAGAGCTATCTTGGGAAATATCTGAAGTAAAAACCAAAACCCTACAAGAAATATTTTTAACTGCATATGCGTCACGGTCTACTGGGTCTGTGGAAAGTTCTATGAACCCATGTTTTTTGGTCGGTTAGGGAGATTCATTGTACTCGATTCGTCGTGTACTTTTATAGCGTCTTCTTTGCTTGCAATGCCATATTTTTATTTAAATGAGTTTATTGTTTTGGGTAATGAAAGATTCTGGCGATTTAATTCTCTGCTATGCGTCTTGAACAGTGTGTATTCGCTTGTTTACGTACGATTTCTGTCCTGTGTGTCCTGCAGTCCTTCTAGTTTTTGCCGTGTTAATATCTACCGTTGAAATCTTTCCATCCTTCCCACTATAACTAACATGAACTAGAAAATACTACATTAAAATTCCTTATAATAATATGCCGCTGTCCAAAAGTTGCCTCAATTGTGTTTCTTTAAGTGGTTAAATATGTTTATCTACTAAGTACACCTTACTTCGGCGTCATGAACTAATGCCTGGCACAACCGTGCGACAAAGCTACCATGCATAATTTACTTAGACAAACTAACTATTATCTAGATCGATACTGAATCCTATTATTAACTCAACACTATTTTACTTGAAGGTGAAAATTGCTTTGCTACTTCATTACGCATTTAGTTAGAAAAACATTATTACGAAAAACTTTTTGTCCGTTGCTTGATCAATCAAAATTCGATGGTCCATAACTTCAAACATATTTAGTATAATCTTCACGATCGTAGTTTACTTAATAGGTACTTTGTAAACATGATTGACAATACTTTTAGCACTTTGCCTACAATGGCAGTTTCGCCATTGACATGACATACTGCCTTAAATAGATTTAGAATGGAATAGACTTGTAATAAGGCTTCGATTGTATCATGAGTTTTTCTTACTCTGCCACGATCAATCAAAATTTAAATAAGAAATTTAACAAAGAACGTGTAACTTTTCCTCAATTTCTCCGCGGCTACATTTCCTTAAAAAACGATTGCGGTGGTTCGGTACAAAAAAAAGCAGCAGTTTTAACGCCAACAAACCGACCCCACATAACCCACTTAACGCAATTTATATGGGGATATTATATAATTAAAACGCACCCGTTTTTGTATCGAACCTAGGTTAATTAACCGGCCACCCAGCCCTTAACGGGTTTAACTTTTTCATATTGTTCAGCTCGACTAAAAACAAAATGTCGATCGTTTAACTTTTAATTAAGCCTGCCGTCTTAATAGCCAGAAGTAGCATTAAAGAGGAACGTTATCTCAGTTTATTTTTGGGATAATAATTTAAGAAAACTGTTCCGTATAATGAAGAAATTTTGAGTCGCGTGAGGGACACATTTTTAAGAGCACACTGACAGAAAAGCGTCTTTAAAAGACGACTTTCTTCGCGTCTTTCGTTTTAGTTCGAAGTGCATAATGGCGGCATCCTTCTCTTTTAACGTTTCAGTATGTCATTCCAAATTCTACTGAATTGTTTCAGCTTAATTGCAGAATACGAAAGTATTTTCGTATGATTGGCTACTAGTTCGCAATACCTAAATCATTTAAGCACTGCTCAAAGCAGTCTTTGATAAAGGGTTCTTCGATACAGTTTATCAGCGCAAACATTAAGTCCTAATCCAATATCCATTATCTGCCTAATCTCTACACCCAACTGTGATGACACCTATCAAATAGACCCACAGGCAAATAGGACGTAGTCCAGTTTGCATTTATATTAAGTTTCCAACGCTGACAAAGTAATGTAATCAAAAACTTAGTTCTGGTCAAGCGTACCCTCGTGGTGTGAGTCCTGATTAGTTCGACTCGGTTTAACGGAACCGGAACGTGCCCCGAATGTGTACGAGCTGTACGGCACACGTGCTGGCCGTTAGCTCATATTGATCCCTGTGTCTATGAGCAAGTAATTTGATATAAGCTTTGAGAAATTGTGAAAGAGTTCGTTCGTACATTGTTGTACTCCGAAAGATTTTGATCGTGGTTATTGTCAGATGGTGGTTTAACGTACTATTCTGTTTCTATTAAGCCTAAACGACTATGATATTCGTATAGGAGAGCAATATTAAACTTGGACATTTAAAGAGTAATTATTCTTCTATCTCAAAGTCCCACAGATAAAAGCAACAAACTATTCACTAATTTATTTATCAGGTCCACGGTAAACCTTTCCGAATTACATCAAAAACAGATCAAAAGCTTTTTTGTGCCTTTTATCGTGTTTTCTGGCTATCGGTTTTCAGCCCCGATTTTCCCATTACGGGCGCAGGCCGGTATGCCGCAGGGCGGTAGGGCTGGCAGTCAAGAGATATACTGATTAGCGGTGACACGGACTGGCTGCGGCAGGCGTGAGTTAAATACACTAGTGATATCCTTTTAGTTCTGCGCTCCTGGAACATCAATGCGATATTCGATTGCTCGTGAATTTAGGAATTTGGGGTTTGTTTGTACGGTATTAGGATTTAGGATTGAATTCATGTTTTTTTTTTTTAAACTGTCTATCTATTGTCAAGTTAACTGACATACATAGAAAGGCTTTAAATAATTCCTTATTGGTTTTTACCAATGAGGAATTATTTAAAGCGAACGTTCATTTAATAATACTTGCTACTTTATTGGAAAAGCGCCGTTCATTTCGAATTTTTGTCAATAAATTATTTTCCTCTAAAGCTTTCAACTCCAATTAAAATTTCCGATGGCCTTTTGGAAACACTCGATTCATTAGTTCAAAATACGATTCTGCTGTTACACGCCTCGTCTGTCAGTAAACAGAGTTGCCATTTAAATATCTGTGTCAATGTAGTATTTCGACAGTGCATTTCTGTTTTGTTGTTCTCGTAAATTCACAGTTGGAATTTTAAAGTCGATAGGTGATTGCGCTCTGGCATTGTGTTGAATTTTAACGTGTAGTAAGTCAATTCTGTTGCTGCATTTTCTTTATATTTGAGACATGCATCGGTTTCTCAAATGTTTGCAATAGTTTACGGATTCATCCGGTTTGTCTTGACTTTGATTGTTGAAGACAAGGCAAGGATAGATGCAATCAGCTGTCATGTTGGGCATGATTTGCTTGTATAGGTGCCAAGAGGAGGAATTCGCATCGTAATGTGCCCTAAATAATCAGCTGGATAAATCGTTAACCGACATTGGCACAAAAGAGGAAAATAACTTATGAAATTGCTCTCATAAATCAAACATGTCTGACGAAATCAAATCCAGACAGTCAATAAAGATTTCAGCAAATAAATTGAAACACACTCTTCCATTTTTAATCCTGCCGAATATCTTGAGAATATAAACTGCTATATATCGTTTTACACATATAATATTCCCAGATAAAGGTGTCGCACAGTGTACGTGGGGTACATAATAAGTACATTGTGGCTTTCCTCTCACGTACTCCAGGGTACCGCATGAATCGGACATGACACCATGAATAAAGATAAATCATTGCTTAGAAAATTGGATTTGGTTTTGTAGTTGCATTATTTTTGGTCTCTTACAAAATTTGCAAGTTGTAAAACCAGATTGTGTGTTGAAAATTCTTTGTGTGAAATTTTTACTGTGTTTTTCCAGCTGCGAAATTGTGCGATGTCTCTGATCTCAGTGATGACATCTAAAGAATATCGTCACACTGATGTTAGCTGATTTAAAAAGCATATTCTCCCACTAATTATAACGACCTTTACTTCTTTCCAAGACTCTTGAACATGAATTTCGCGGTTGTCACTATCAGAAAGTTTGACACCTCTTTCGAACTTCAATTTAAAACTTCTTCCCCTGTTTCTTATTCAGGGCCGACCGCTTCCCGGACGTGACGTCATCGGTCCGTGTCGATATTGGCCGTAAGCCTTTTAAGGTTTATGAACACGCGAATGTTCTTGCATGGAAACAACACGAAACAGCAGTTAGTAAACGTAATTGTAGTTGTAGCGATAACAACAATGTTGCTACTTTGATGCACTTGGTAGATTCATGAGACAGGGCAGTAAAAACTGGTAATGTAGTAGAGATAGATAATGAAATATATAGGCCTTTAAGGTGTAAACCTGAAAATGTAGAACTAGAACCAAACACAAATGATACACACGACATCTATAACGAAACTGGAACAATTTAAAAAGTAATACATTTATATTATACAATCGTCCCACAACACAGTATACACAAGGAAAAAATTAAATGCACCAAGTGCTTACACTCAAGTGAATGAAGATTGGATTGAAAAAGGTGGAGTAAACTCTAGAATAAAAGTAACCTTTTAACAGCGGCATCGAATCTTGTCGAGCGTGCACTTTGGATCTTTACTTAGACTTTCAATATTAAACAATAGCGGTGAAAAGAAAAGAGGATATTGCTGAGGCAAGAGAAATAATTCTGGTAAAAATAAAAGGGTATTAGTATCTCGGTCCAAGAATATACATGTAGCAAACTCATAACTTAGGAGTCCTAGATTCTAATAAGATAGCCCACCTAAATGTCTACTTAACTACTTTATTGGACTGTAATTGCTAAAATCGCTCGCCAAATCGACGAGCCCATATTTAATAACTAAGTTGCGAAATTCTAGGTGTGGCCCTGATAAAACCCAACAAAACACGCGATGCGACCGTACATCAGAACTATTGAATTCTGGTATAAATTATATAGATGTTAGTTAACCTTCGCTTAGTAAAAGCTCCGGTGTTTCTTTTTCTTTACGAAAACCATTTGCGCATCGAGTGATTTGTGGTTTTTGAATTTATCGATGTGTTCGATTTATTGGTTTACAGTTAACGTTGGAATTGTTTCGGGTTTAAATAGAACCAGCGTTCTTTTGATGCTGAACCAGTGTTTCTTGTCAATGGTTTCGTGATCTTTATGGTGGAGCATGGCTTGTAAGTGATGACTGACAGTTACAAGGTATTTTATGATGTGAAATGGTAGCCTCTTTTTTTTTCTAAATGTTGTATTTTTTATTTCATGCATTGTAGCAAAAGTAAACAGCAATGTGTTCTGCACGCTTCTCTTCATAATTTTGCCAACCAAGAACATTAATTCTTTAACAGGACTGTCCAAAACATTGTTACAAGATTTTTCATGTGTAGCATTTACGATGTGCACGTTCCAATTTCCAAGACAATTTCACAGACTACCCACATTTTATATGCCAGCTTCATCCTTGTTATTTATAGTCGGAAAATATTTGAGTCGCGTCACGATGTGTCTCTTTGATGTCCAGAGGTTAGCAGTCGTGGTTAAACCGAATTTAAAGTGAGGTTTGATGAGCTTACCCCTCTATTATGTGCTGTTATGTTATGAACTGGGGGTTGAAAGTTGTAGATGATTCTGGAGAGTATAGTTTCTGTGTAAGTTATGTTCTCTCATGTAATGTGTCAACTGAAACAGACATGACCCTAAATTCGAAAGTATTCAAGTATCATCTGAAACAGCATTAGTGTATTCTATACTATAGGCCTCAACACATCACTTCCAATCAAACACCTCACACAAAAGTGAGCTAAACCAAGATTAACAACAAACGTAAACCTCCAATAACTGACTAACCCTGACGAATATAATTACAAAATCCAATGCCACCTAATATATCACATCAGCTTAAACATTAATCATTAACCGTAGCAGGCAACGGTTAGGCTCGTTCGATTTATCCCGTTCAGTGTAACCGATTAGGGGCACTTTCAATCAAGATTGTTTGCTTGGCTGTGCCAAGTTTGCTGAGAAACGCGATGATTGACCCACTTAGTGGTACTGGGTATATTGTCGCCGGCAGCCTCGTCCGTCGGGTCCTTTTAATTGCTTTCTAAACATCGCTGTGTATGTACTCCATGTGGATTAACCCGTGTATGCGATAGCGGACTCAAAGGCTAGGAGTTTGTTTCTATTAGATTTGAATAAAGTTCTTGGTGTTAGTAGATACCACCGTCACAAGGTGATATGATAAAGCTGTCAGATATAATCGTCTATAGTTGGATTTATTTATCTTTGTCAGCAGCGTTTGTTAGGGCAGATCAGTACCAAGTGTTTTTGTCTTCAAACTTTGAGGTTTGTATATTAGTAGTAGCACGTGTATCATTGGGTTATTTCAAATATTTTTTGCTACTGGTGCCGAAATATCTGATGTCTATTATTTTGATCCGGACACGCACATTTTTTTGGTAAAACTCTCAGGCAATGCAAAAACTGAAATAGAAGCCAGCTTTAAATCAGCAGTAGTATTTTCACAACCAAACCAGTTATTTAGCCTACTAAAATAGTAATCAAATAGTTTTATGTCCGTGTTTGCTGTTTACAACTAACAAATAAAACTATTGGTACTCGGTTGTATACTCGCAATCAATAAATAATACCGGATGAATTGACCGGAATATCGGGTTGTTAATATTAGATAAAATGTGGTATTTGGTTGTTCCATCAAATTCTGTATCAGGCTATAGTAATTTTAGGAAGAGTAGTTAATTAATTTATCCAAATGTTTGAGGCGAGTATCATACCCAACTTTTGCTGGAATCAAGGTGAAAAGGAATTAAGATTGAGTGGCGTTTAACCAGATGAGCGAAATTGCAAACTGGATAATATGAAAATGCACGCAAAAGTGCATACGTTCATTCTGGAAAGAATATGCTGTCTGTTAATTTTATAAAATTAAAGGGAGAGGCCATTCCCAGCGAATATTTACCAGCTTTATGTGCAGACATGACAGCCGGCGCAGACTCCACAAATCATAACCAAGCACAACGCGTAGAGCTAAGCCAACAAGTTATTTATAGACCAATAAAAAGCCAATAAACATGTTAAACAAGCCAAAGATTCAAAGATTCTCGGGGCGTCTTAGAGGCGCGTCTGAGACGGCGATGTCGACCTAATTGTTGGCCGTTCAACGACACTCAACCCGGATGCTGTTGGCAACCTTTGCAGGGTGGCTCTCAGGCTCTTCCTCGACCCCCTCTCTTTCTCCCTCCTCACAAGCCTGCTTTATTGAGGGATAATAGTGTATACTCGAAATATTGTTAGGCTAGTGATGCGAACTGACAATTGAATTTTTTGTTTATCAGTTTTTGTGATTTGGATTCTGATTGTACCTTGACGATTCGTTCATCTTTTCATCAGTGTGTATCAGTAGTGTTTGTGACTTTATCTCTATTAGCCTAGAGATTATTTCTTCTCAACAGTGTGTTGTCGATTGTGCTTTTAATTTGGTTCGTGTTTTTGTGAAATGTTATAGTGCATTGTGTTTGAATAATTTATTGGTGACGTTCGCATCTTTAATGCTTTCTAGGTTATATATTGGAAGTTCGTATATACTTCAATTAACTCGCAAGCACATAATTCTATGCAAGTTAATCTTTGGAAAAGCTGATTTGAACTTTGATCCCTTGAGATTTTGCGATCGAAAACTTGTCATAATAAATCTGTTAACTCTTTGCAATTTTGCGATATTTCCATATAAATTAAGCAAATTTGATTTCTACTAGAAACAAAATAACTTTGACATTTATTTCAGCATCAGGTTTTAAAACTATCAGAAATTTTCAATTAACCAAAGGAAAATTAAAATGTGTATCCACCCCTATAGGTAGTACAAGTAATTAGTTAAACATGTATTAGTGGATTAGGTGAGTCATATTGTTTACCCCTGTGAGTTCTGGCCTTGTTTTTGTTTATTACCTTATAGGCCTGTGGTTAATCGGGGAGTAATTATCAAGTGAAAGCAGGTGTGTTATCGAGACTAAGGTCATATGTAAAATTCATGTCTGTTACTAGCCTAGCAACTTTAGTAATTGAAATATGTTTTGAAGGCTTCGATCCTAATACATTAATATAGTAGTGGTCTTTGATATCCTTTCTTTACAATGCTTGATGAGGAGGCCTGTGCGGGGGGGCTATTAGTAACTTAGTGGTAATGTTTACTTTCTGAACTTTCATCGTTATTAACAACTGTCATCGCCTCCCTCTCTGATCGGCGTTCTTTCAATTAAACATACAAACCAAAAGAATGAAGGCTGGCCGATTGGACAGGCATATGTCGAGCAGAAAAGAAACTTCAAAGATACAAAAAAAAAACAAAATGATACTGAAATCAACACCCTTTCGTTTTGTATAATTACAGGGAGCCCCGAAATAACGACACACAATTTGCAATCATCTTAACTTTACACGTCTCCCATAACTTCCGCTCGAGTTGGTTTTGCGTATATAAAATACGGAGGATACGCAGAACGCACCCCCCCGACACACCCTCTATTGTGTATTCAGTACGGTTTATGGAGTACTTAACCCTCTCTTTTTGGCAAGCCCCGCCCGGCAACCATGTTTCTAAACGGCGATTGTAGTGATCACGTGTATTTGAAAAGCTTAGGCCCACTTCACTTGGAACCTGTCGTAAAATATCAAACGTATGCTAAATTCTCCTTCGTTTAAGCAGAACCTCCGAATGTTTGCGTTTACTTTGTAGGCTCAGCTGTCAGGTTTACGATGGTTTTATTGTTTAATTAAGCAGATGAATGCTCGTTTCCTGTTGTTTCTGAATCACGTTTTGGTTTATGGTACGAGTATGTGATGTTTTGCTTTGTCACTATCAGCAAGTTTATCAGCATTATTGAGAGCTTGCATCTACCTTCTGTTTACCTTATCCATCTGTCTTGTTTTAATCCCCTCTACATTATTTTTAAGATACTTCTAGAATTCAAAAACAAGCTATGAGGCTTATTTCAGAAATAACTCATACATAACGTTCTTGATCTTACTTAAGTCGTCATAAACTGCAAAATTAACTGTTTACTTTATGTCTCAAAATTCTGAAAACAAGAACTTTGATGACATATCTTTTGTATCATTCACGAAGTGTCTTTATGATACTTCTAAATTATGTACAACACTGCAATAAACCATCTGATAGCTTTATAGCGCTGTAAAAAGAATGTAATAGCTTTGCAGGTGTTGTACTGCAGCTGACCCTCTCTGAAATGATCGATTGAGGCTTTGGATGATGTATGAGGACGCTTTGTTATTAGGGTCAGGAATTGATAGGAATCTTGCGAAATAATGACTAGGGGTTATCTTGAAATTGATACTGCTACGTTCCTTATTTTATTTCTTTGTTCGAATAGTTTAATAAACTACGAAAGTATTACGATTTCATATTATATTCCACTGAGCTTAGAACAGTCTATGCTACTATGCTTTCATTTATTTGTTATCTTACCAAATATGTATTGTGTTTATATTACTACTCTCAAACTCAAACATTGATAAGCTGCCTTAAGTTCTATTAAATCCTTAGAACACGCACAAAAATATTATTCAATATCTTTACCTTTACCAGTAATTATGTGGGACGAGCTCACGCCCCTACGGAGTAGGTGCGAAGATCCCCCACCCTTGTTTAATTATGCACCGTTCAGCGCTAAAGTGCACCCGACGGGAAGTTTTATAGTGCCGTAAATAGCGCCCAGGTTTCTACTTATACAATGAGAATAACGCAGAAATATTACTCCACTGAATCTCTTTGCTGTATTAGATTCTGATTTTCTATAAAACTACATCAGAAACATCTGTGCAGATTTTGCAGCACTGATTCGTCACCGGCTTCCGGAACTCATTACAGTCAGAGTATCGTAAATTTCCCTCACAGAAATACTACGGTCTTAATTTAAGGCAACAACTGTCAGGAATTCTCGGAAAGTTTAATTTTATTTACAAATACATTCGCATTGTCAATTATATGAACGTCATTGGTTCCTTTGACGCAGGTGCGTTCTGTTGAATTCTGACTTAAATCATCTACATATTTGTAGTTCAAAGCTTTCTATCTGTAAACTGTCTCGTGGTTTTAACTTGAATACCTACCATGTTTATTCTGGGTTCTAAACATGTGATGTCAATTTTGACGTAACATGCTTGTCTATGTCTAAAGCTTCTTAGCTCTTCATTTGAAGGCAATGAAAACAATCGTACAATTTATAGTAACGATACTTTCACTACTGTTTTTGTAGTAAATGAAATCACTCATGATATTCCGCATTTACATTAATTGTGCTTATTAAATTATTATTCATTCCGATATATAAACGAAGAGAACTACTACAGTATTTGATGAACTGTGACTGCATCCGCCCACAATTACTACGTAGGCGAAACAAAACGTAGGTGTTGTAGAATCTTGTAATCCTCGCCCACACCTGTAGGGGATTGTAGATTTTATTTCCACTCTATGAAATTGTTGTTATTCAAGACGTGCACCTGGAGAGGCCTATTTCCAGCTTTGACCTGTTACACAAGTTGAAGATGCAGATGATGATAAAGATGGATTACTAAATAATCTTCGTGGCACACTAAGATGTAAAACTATTAGACTAAGATGTAACACTGTTAGATGTTAATGTCCTAAGTGGACAACTGTACGCTAAAATTGTTAATGATGACGAAGATAGGCCTGTAGGAATCTATAGAGCACTGAAAAGAATATTGTATGATTTATTAATTGTAGTGCTTTTTGTTGCAGAGCTAGAGGGTTGTCGGGCGTGGTGCGGGCGGCGGCCGCGAGCCCGGCACCATGGCTACGGTGGAGGGGCGGCCGGCGCAATATGGCGTCACCCTACGGCAGCTGCGCGAGCTGATGGAGTCTCGCGGCGCCGAGGGCCTGGCCAAGATCAACGCGCTCGGTGGTCCGCAAGACATATGCAAGAAGCTCTACACATCGCCCACAGATGGTTCGTACCAATTCTTTATATGATCTTAGCTTACCTGTTTTGAGCAGCAGTACCAGCCTTATCAACAACAATGGAATCTGTCATGTCCTATTGACTCTACTATGCATTAATAAAATTGACAGCAATTATCCGAACTGCCTTTACCTTCGATAAAACGACTGTGGTTAATGCCAGTAACTTCTGGTATTTTAACTTCAGACCACAAATACAGAGTTGAACCAAACTCCTATATGAACCACCTCTTTCGTAGCTTTCATTAGTAAATTCCACATAGACCGCAGAATTTCATAAGCTCACGAGAAATTGTTTGCCCTTTGATGATTTGACAAGTTGATTCATAGCTGTAAATTAAATACGAATTCTTCAAAATTATAACGCAGTATTTCAATGTTTGAGCATTCGGTGATGTTGGAAATATGAAGTCACAAAACGCTTGGTTTATGCATATGTAAGAACTATTCTTGAAGTCAAATATTTACATGAACACACAAAGGGTTAGTCAATCAGTAGTTTACTGTTTACAGTGTACATCATTTAGTGTATTTCTTCGTATTGGAACTGTCTAAATACTTCGTGGGCAACTGATTGTTTATTCGTACCATTGATAGCCCATGCAAGTCGCGCATTAAATTTTGACATATTTATACAAGCACGACCTCAGCGTGACGACCTAGTTTCTTTTCCGTCTCGAAAATATCACACTTTTGTCATAACGTCAATCACGTCAACTTTGTTCCCTGTCGTATTTGGCCTAACGTTTAAACACGACATCAGCGTCCGTAATGCTCATTCATCAATCTAATCCAAACAAACTTTTAGGAAATTGGAGCTTAACGAGAATACTCGAATAAATGTCCAACTTTTTCCTGAACATCAAGTTTAATCTTGTTGAACTGTTGTCAAAACCGCTATCAGATCAATAGCTATCCGAACTTCCCGAACAGGTGGGGTGGCTAGTGGCTCCTTATCCTTTGCGCCCTCGATAATGTCCCCGATAACAGTTTCCTTAATAGCTTCGTCGCTTATACCTGAACCGCTGATAATAACTTGTTTAAGTAGGTCTCTAGATATTATATCGTTAGCTTCACTTCCTTGTACTACCGTTATTTCATTAACCATTCATATAATGTCGTTGTCCTTAAAGGTGACAATGCCACGGCAACAATGACCGTTGAATGTCCTTTTATAATGTTCAGCTAAAATTAATCTCCTGCCTAATATTTTTCTGACTAGCAAAATGTTATATTGGTTCAGCGACCTCGGACGTCGCTCGGATTTTAATGATTTGTTCGCGTATTTTATCATCGTCTATTCAGAATATATAGTATTATAATATCAATAGAATATCATAGATATTTATATAACCAAGATAAATACTGCCACTATTTGATGATGTTTAGAAAAATGTACGTTAAGCGATATTTGATAGTGCATCAACCTTTATGGATAGAAGTTTACGAGTGGCGGTATCTTGCGAGGTATTTATAGTGGCTTTTAAATCTAAAAAGGGTTTTCACACTTCTATCGATCTTCCGTTCCGTATGCTACGCAGACTATATATTAAAAGTTTATTTTTGTCACAAACATCTCTGTAGAAAAAAAATCCTGAAATATTTAAGGTTGTGAGTTTATAACAATTAACATACAAGGGAAACGTCACACAAATAGACCACAAAACATGATTCAATTTACTGTATAACAAAGCAAGGGGTTTTGACAGTTTTGAAATTTACATTATCCAGCTTGGAAGTTTGTCAACACCGTACTTAACGAAGTTAAATACAAAAGGGAACAGATGTCGTAAATCTCGCCATAACAATGTACAAGTTTACCTACAATCTCAGGTTGAGTTACACTCGCAGTTAAGTTAACCACAATCGGTTCAGAGACGGAGGTAAATCTCTGGGGGATGGTGCCTCCAGTCCCCTACGTGCTTCATAACCTAGTCTTGGACTCAGAACGTGCTCTCTTTATCTGTCTGACTCCTCTCAAATCTACACCCTTAATTCTTTTTTTTTCGCAAGCAGTCTTTTACTTTTGTAGGATAAAGAAAATGGAGTCACATTTCTTCCTTGTCTCTCGCAATTTTATTACCTACCTCTTGAAATATTTCTTATTTGACATCATTGTAAAACACTTGGAATACCTTGCCTTTAATCTCGCTCTTTTATGTTATTCGTAATTTCTGTTTTTACTGGCGACTGTTTTACTGTATCCCGTTTCCAAGTAACTCGAAATAGGCTATTTCACAAATACAAAACCTCGTATATATTACAAAGTGTACGGTATTTGGCATCGACTCCTTTCATAGCGAGTCTATCAGAGTCGACTTATCGATATTCTTGGGAAAATGTCGCGATACGTATCAACTAACGGACAGCGCCCATTTATTCCGACCCAACTTGCCTTCAGCAGATCGGATAGTTTGATTCACTGCTAAAGGAACATTGTAAAAAAAAAATATTAACTGACTCGATCGCAATGTCAAAGTTGAAAGACCTAAAGTTGATGTTGACAAAACCTTTGTTGTGCGGACGGTAGTGAGGCGCCAAGCTGAACCGTCCATTGGAGTGGGAAAGGTCAGTCTGAGTACACGTTAAATGTCGACAAATGGCTTATTTGACCCCAAAGAGGACGCTTGCAGAAATCTTTGATTTTAGAAATGGCCACAATGAAGAGGATCGTTAATTCGGTCGTGTTGAAGGTCGATTGCGAGGCCCGATATATTTATGACTGAATTCTTGCTTCTGTTTTTTTAAGTGATTAGACTTTCGAACTGAACTTTTAGCGAAAAAGCCAAGGAACCATCATAAGTGTTGTAATGCGAAATACAAATAGCCTTAATTGAGACTTCGTAACAATTGACGCTGATGTTGAATTAGCTTTTGAAAGCGATGTTAAAACCGACCGCGCTACCTAACAGCTGCCAAAGAAAACAGTCGAAATTAAAGTTTTCCCAGTGAAAACGGTTGGAGACAATTCCGCAATACCCCACGGCTTGAGGCAAGATTAGCATTCTGTAAACCGGCACTCTCGGCGGTTTGAAGCGTCCGGCTCTATCTTTAGTTTAGTAGATTTAACGCTGGGTTTGCCGTCGCCGCTATAAACTAAGTTTACGAACTACCTGCGTAAGATAGTCTTGATTTAACTTTCGACGAGGAAAAGGACGCACTGGACAAAGTCACATTCATTGTTCAATCATTAATTAGGGAGCTTGGAATTTCGAATCTATTTCACGAGGAAATTAATGGTAATGAGCAAAGCAATTCATCAAGATTATACATCGCTTGCTAACAGCCTTTAGTACTTTCAGAAAATGGAAGCAGTACTTAATGTCTCCTTTGTTTAAAGCTGTAGGTGTACAAAGAGGTACAGTGTAAACATTATGCTAATGAACGGGTAGGTGAAAATAGAACGTTTTATAGAATGTGTCATGTCCTTTTAATGCATCTCGTAATCTTGTTACTCACACTTTGCTCATCAAAAAGTAATTAGCGCCAACTAAAATATGCTGTGACTAAAGAGTGGCGCTGTGCACACCGCCTCGTGAACGTGTCGCGACAGAAAAACGTCTAGAGGTTAATAACATCGCGGAATTTTTATATACTTTTCATGAAAATAATATAAAACTAATTTATGTTTTGACTAAAATCGAAGGGTTTCCGAAAAACAAATGAACGACTACAAACAATTCTCATAGACAAACGCGTAAAACTATCTCAGGACACACGTCAATATTTGCTTAATTACATTAAAAGGTCACGTCTGAGCGGCGATCCTCTCGGATGGTGTCATGGCGTCCTAATTAATAAATGTCTGCACCCACTCGATGGAGGCCTAATATGGGAATTTAGTAGGACTTTATGGTCTCCATGCCGTCTTCGTTAATGAGGTCACGCGTTACTCAGCACTGTTCAACCTATTCCTCCTTAGAATAGAATATAATAGAGTTTATTTGCAAATATGGGTAATACATAAAGTAGTAGTATGATATATCAGAGTTCTTCCATATTTCACCATTCGGCATGCAAACTTTTTCATTATATAAAATTGTTAAAATTCCTTGCGAAATATCAGTGTTACAACAACATTTTCTACTTTTGCTGTTTCGCTTCAAAAATCTTCCATATCAACATTTTTGTTCCTAAATTAAGAATTAACTCGGACCCAAGTATGTGTAGTCATTTTAAGGCTGGTTTCCATTTAATTCTGGGCACCATCCATCCATGTCATGTCCACGTCAATAGCAAAAAATTCTTTACTACCTTCATCATGAAAAGGCCCGAATTTTATGTTCCCAAGTTGGGATCCCAAGCCTGAGAAACTATTTTATATCTTCCAACATTCCCGGCAACGTTTTGTTCCGAAACGGGGATTGCCGATGTAACTTGAAGACATTGTATCGACTTGACCTTTATTTAGAGTTCGATAGGCCTCGAGAGACTAAGAATACATAACATAGCTATTGATATTGTTGGAGCAGAAGAATTTGCGCTAGAATCTTGGATTCGTTCCCTTTATATTGCGATTTGTATCAGATCTACTGCTGACGTAACAGACAAAGATGGATGCTTGATAAAAAGCCTTGATGTTATAGATCCAAGTGGGTGTCTTATATTGAAAGCTTTGACTACTAATATTAACTGAATATTTGTGTCTATACTTCAAAACAAGAAACAGACACTAGCGTTTAACCAACATTATTTTAGCTGTCGTTTCAAACATCTGGACACTGATACAATCACATCAGTCTTACAGAGGGCTTTCATTCAAACGTTCTAAGTTGAAATTCTATACCGGTAACGAACCACTCTAAAGCAAGTCCGTTGACTCCAATTCGATTCAACGAAGGTTCTATTGAAATTGAACTTAGTAACTGCAATATCGTATGAAAATTTAATGCAGCCAATCCTCAAACGTTGTCTGTAAGCTAATCTGTGTCATGACAACGTCTCCTGAATTATTTAAATCGTTTTGTCGTAATCATTTCGTTGAATGTGAATATGAAACTCGAAATTCAACTGCCGCGGCCGTATTCTTGATAGACAGTTGAGTCAAAAGTTTCGGGTTATAAAACGAACGATGACATCTTTACACATTTCCGTTGTGTCTGGGTATGCTAATTCTTCAACAATACCACAAAAATCTACGAAAAAAAAGAAATGTCTGTTTTAATGAAACTCATATCCTGTAATAAACTGTAAATTACAATGTCTGCGTACACCTTCCATACATTTGACACTTGAAACTGCACAAATTACGTGTGCAAATAGCAACTGTCACTACGGCTGATAGCGACTGTAATATTTCATTATGATATATGCGACCGCCGAAATTCCCCCGGACTAGCCGCGCGATTATAAACCTTAATGTAAAGCATAATTTATACACTTTATCGACATGTCCGATACATTTTGGCAGACAATTAGTTAATCACAATTTCCTAAAGGGTTATTACAACTATAAATATTAAGCTATTCTTCGGTATACAGCGTGTAATAAAAACCCTGTCCGATCTGTAAGGGTGCTGTTAAGAGTCATACCGAGAGTCTATTTTATGTGTTTTTTTTTTGGAAAAAAACAAAAAAATTTTTCAATGGGGAATATTACCGGGTTTATTACATGGGGCGTGGGCGGCCGTCGTTTAGCGGGTGTCTACAAGTGATAACTTATGATAATATGATATCTGTAGAAAATTTGCTAATTTATAATAATGGTTCTAATTTTGGTACTAAAAACGTGAACTTTAAATAGTAATAACTTCTTATTTAAAAAAAAAACCGGTCTCGGTACCTAGGAACCCTTTCGGATCGGACAGGGATTTTGTTACATCCTGTGTAAGTTTTTTTGACGTTTATTAATAGAATGGTAATTCTGTTATCGGTTCTCTGTTGCCGATAAAAATTGTGGGTTATCGTCAAACGTTCCCGGTATGAATTTCCTTTTCAAAATATTTGTGGAAATACTAAACTGTACAACGACTGTACACGAAACATCAAAAATAGTCCCCAACTTTTAATTTTTGAGTATTCATGTAGTTTATTTATTTGTAAATACTTGTGGCAAATTACAACACTGAATGTGAATTCACGTTCAAAAAGCGCTACTCGTAGATTTCAGAAATCCTCATGTTTATAGCCGAAAATTTCTGAATGAGCTTTTTTTAAAAAAGGTTTATCCGCCTTACGGAGCAACAGTATCCGTTCTCGCAAAAACATGATAATATACAAATTTACATTCACGCCGATTCCAACGTATTCACCTTTGTTCCAAAGGTTTTATTATAATATCAGACAAGCCGAAGCCACGGAAACAAGCTCGTTAGACCATGGTATTCCAAGAAATTCGGGATCGTTAACTACGAGCTATTTTGCTTCTTACCGCTTTAAATATAAAGTTGTTATTAACTTGCCATTTAGAGCGTAATTCTTCGCCTCTGATGGATCGACCCTGTCAACTGTTCAGCCAGCAAATGCTAGCGAAAAATGATCCTCTTTGCTTCTAGCGGAATAACATCTTTATACGGACTATACCGGGTTATTTATTACTCATCTTATACAACTAGAATAAGGTTTTAAGTTGAAACTATATTGAACTGGAGTTCAAATATATGTATTATCGCGTAGATCAATGCCAAAGTTGCGATAACATTGTTATGTTTGATTGAAACGGTGCCGGATTGAAACGTACAGGTGAAAAGGAGAATTTACTGGAATAACAGGAGAATAATTCGTGGTATTGACTGCTAATTAATTGATTGAATGTATTATGGCTGGCAATTACTCGGTTTCATTAATGAAATACCATTAACACGATCTTTGTATGAGTTTTCCATTTGTGGTTACAATAAATTTTTGCCAACCCGCATTTGCAGCAAATGCTTTCAATATCCGAAACAACACCATGTAAGATTGACGTCATACCTGATTCAGAATCACTTCCTGAATAAAACAAAGGCATCACCTATACGGTCATCCCAACTTTCTTTTAACCAAACCTCTTTAACTTAACAACGTCGTACACTCAAGTATATTTCCCAAGCATCGGTCAGGCGATACGTGTAAATACTTGAATAATTCATAGCACACCCTAAGCTACCAATTTAGGGATCCACAAATCGTCCCGAGCGAATAAATTAGGTGGAAACGGTACGGAACCCATTATCCTTGCACGACCTTTTCGTATGTAATAAGTTAGAACTGTGATTGGATGGTACGGTAGGTGTACCTATTCATATATGAAGTTACAAAATATATGCCTTAAGACTATTAATTATTCAAGAAAATTTGCAGAAGTCTGTCAATCGAAGTACCTATTTGTGATAGAAGGCACGCCATCATTACTAAGTCCTGCAAACTAATAGAAGAATAAAATGTCTTGGAAAATACTAAAATTCGTTACACCTAAACACTTTCTACGATCAGGAATCTCGTCGCCATTCTGGCCGTTATTCAACTCTCATGCAATTCACCGCATCAATATTTATTCGAGTAACGAAGTTTCGCTGTAAATACTCGGAAATGTGAAGGGCTACCGGATTGTGCAAATGAACTGCAATGCCCATATGCAAACGTGCACCAAGCTTTAATAAGACAAATACCAGCAAACATTGGTGGAACATTCAGAGCCAGTCTTCTTCTTCGTCGTGTGGATGGCACGCATGGCAGTGAATTAGATTTTGTTGGCCCAAAACTTCGCCACTGCCACGACATCGTCTGTAGCAGCGGAGAACTCATCCATGGCTGCATTTTTTGGGGCACAGAAGCGATTAGACAGAATCCTCCTGGCCATGCTCACAACTGACGGTTTACTTACTAAAAATATTGATATAGTCACATGACAAAAAATTCACGCAAAACTTGACCAAGTAACGCTTGACTGCTTCGCGGGCTTTAAGGATTCAAGCTTCGACGAATCCAAATGTCTGTCAAAATGTTTGTCCATACACCGTCAAACATTGGCAGCCAACACGCGTATCTTTTGCATTAATAAATTCTGTTGGATGCCGTCATGACTTGAATTATGCAAACCTTGTACTACAATTGAAATAAGCATCAGTACGGATGAATGAAATTTAATCTTAGTACACCTAGGTAGTGCGGTCAATAATAATGTCGGGATTTATTGCATTTCCGAGGTCTTGCTGAAACAAATGTTTTTGCCATTAGTGGTGTTTCACAAAACGGTGAAGGAAAACATCGTGAGCAAACCGGCATGCCCTAGAACCAAAAATTCGAAGACAAATGACGTCTACCAACCCGCACTGGGCTCGCGTGGTGGATTACGTCCCCCTCCCTCTCACAGAGAGGAGGCCTGTGTCCCAGCAGTGGGAACATTATAGGCTGAAATAAACCATTCCAAAACCACCTGTAATGCATGCATTTTTGTCAAACAGCTGAATTAAAATCTGCTGCATTTCCATGCCTTTAAATAAGGACCTCTCTACAATGAAGTCTCTTGACTAATTATTATCTTTATTTTCGTCTTCCACTAAGAATCTGTGCAATGTCTGCCACACCAGTATGGCAATTCTTCGGGCTATGTCGGATGCAGATGACCGATGGGGCCGAAAAGTTTTGGATTGGTGACTGCGTACTAGAAGACGTAGACGTACGTTGAAAAGCCTCCCACAAGGTGGACCGATAACCTGGTGAAGGCCGCAGGAATCCGCTGGATGCGAGAAGCACAGAACCGGTCGAAGTGGCGATGCTTGGTTGAGGCCTGTGTCCACCAGTGGACGTCTTTCGGCTAAAATTATGATGATGGTTAAGAATCTTCCAACAATGGACTCTTCTCTAGAACCTTCTTAATTAAGGTTGTTGCAACGGCCACTTCCATGTAGAACTTTAAATTTCCGGACTGAATATTTTTTCTAGCAACTCTCCTCCGTAATTAATCTACAGAGTTTTATAACTTCTGAAACTAACGAACACCATTTTCTCTCTGAACAAACTATACTACCTAGCCTGAACTTCGATCCTTTCGAGGATTTTTGTTACAAAGTTTAAAAACGGTTCATAAAGTAACCACCAAGTGAGTTTTTAATTCAGTTTAGCCCCTTTTTCATGCTTAGAACAACTTGTCTAAACTAGTTCGGATCAGATAGCAAGGTAAAACACACAAATCGCATTAGATGTAATCGAGGGTCGATGCAGTGCGGCTATTCGCGGCTGGGTGACGTCGATGAGAAGGGTTATAGGAGTAGAAGGACATCTAACAAACCGGATCTAGATTATTCTGTTACTGATCTCTTGATTATATTCAAAACATTGATATACAGGTAATTTCAGCACGTAGGTAAAGTTCTGAAAAATGACTAGAATGTTACCTCATACACCTACAAGTATAAAATAAAACAGACACATTTCAATTATACTCAGGTCAAATCGTTTTATCCTAACGATGTACTAATGTCTCGACTTCATACATAACGTCCAGATTAATATGCTGATTGTAGCAGAACAATTCACTCGTCAAACGTTCATCTCGATCGGAGGCCGGCTGTGGAGTGGGGCGGGGCGGGCTGCGATCCTATGACGTCATACCGATGCTCTCGAGCCTACCCTCATGTCTGCGTTTGACAGCTCCTACAAATGATGCTCGGTCACGTCGATCTCATGAACCTATTCCCCTTTGTTTTACAGCTTTCAACACATATTACCTACTTAATCGATTTTAATATTGAACTTGGCGAAAAGTACCATAAGTATATTGGTACGTATAGAAAAATCCGTAATCGTAGTCAAGGTCGCGGCAGCACCATTAATTATAGGCATTAATTTGTTTCAGGGTTAAAAGTATACATGTGCTTTTCTTTAGGTGGTGTGTTAAAGGTTTAATAATTCAGTTTAACCTTGCAACAACGCTTTGTTTAGAAGAAGAATGTACTAATATTTAGACTTTGAGAACCGGCAAAGTCAATCAATCGATCGTGTAGATCGGACGTGTGGAAATTATGATGAAGTCTAAAACTCATAAGATTTAAGAACTCAAAATAAAGGAAGTAGAAGAGAAACCCACATCGATCAATCGTAACAAATTGAAAAGTGTTTGCGTCTTTAAAGCAACAACGATGAAACCAGCAAAGGTCTATTATAATGATTTGTACAAAACAACTCAAGTGTAATGCATGGAAAACAGTGAACAAAATAAGAAATGATATCATTCATATTATTGTTTAAACCTGCTGTGACTTGATACCTCACTTTGCAATGCTAAGTGACCATTTCAGCTGCCTGAGTCATATCAAGATTAGGATCGTATTTTTAATGCCACAGGGTTGCAAATTAAATGGGGAATTTATTAAAAACAAAAAGGTGAATTTTTCCCCCATTTCTCTTTGTAATTGAACCCACAATTTGACTTTCTGCCGATCGTAATTTCGTTCGCGTGTATCCAAAATGGAGCTCAAATAATCGTTGCTCAAAGTAGAATTGCATATCTGTTATAAGAAAGAACAAAACTAAATTATTGTCATTGTTGATTGATAAGAAGACAGACGACCTTTTAACAACTGCCACAGTAGTATACCAATTCGATTTTTTCAGGCAACGTTATTGACTTATACAGTATGGTATTGGGTTTATAGTATTAGTAATGCAAGCTGGTGGTTATTAAACCCTGGATCGCGTGCACACGAATTGTTTACGCTACTCGGATTGAAAGCCGACTAAACTAATTTGTGTAACAGTTCTTGAAAGTAACACTGTGTTGAAACGATAATAGACTTGTTAGGTGCAAGAGTCTTGTACAAAAAGTTTTCTAGGTGTACTACTTAAATACATTCACACCTTAATTTGTGGTTTTAGTGTAAATTGTTTCACTTTTCTTCTATTTACATTTTACTTAGTGATGTTTTAGTGTTTCTATTCTTAGAGTTATTTTTTTTAACTTTATAAGCTCTTCAATTAGCTTTTCAACTTTTAAGCATTGACAAGCATGTTCTCCCAACTCCTTTAATTCATCAATGCCAGTTAAAACTGCACCTTTATCTTAAAATGGATGACGTCAATAGTCTCCAACCTTCCCTCCACCACTCTCATCGAGGTTTATACCTTGAGGTGTCCATGAGCCAGTTGCACCCTTTTGCTTGGCTGAACACTCTAAGCGCGCCCTTAGCTCTGTAAAGGCCAACTGCGGTTAACACCACTTGTGATATAACAGCTTTTAGAATTATTCAGTAAACTGATTGTTTTCAACAGGACAGGAAGTATTTATAATGTATGTTTCCTGTTTCATCCTCTGGATTTCCCAAAACTTATATTAGGAAGAATAATTGTACATTTTCTAGAACCTGCCTCATCCAAATCTTTTTCAATGATTTTTTCCCAAAACTTTTACTCCCAAGTGATTACCCTAAAGTTCACACAACAAAAATTCTATAACAAGTAAAATACCATGTTAACAATACTCACATCTTTATAATGACTGACATCAGTTGACGGAAATGCTTAACGCCATGTCACAAATAGGTCCCACGTCATCAATGAGTAATAAGTTGACTTGTATGTTCTCGTCAACATTTTATTAACATATTCATTCCAATTTCCTCGTAAAGAGTTTGATCCGGTTTTGAATAAATGGCTATGCGTGTCAAAAAAATGCTCTTCATCCTTGTTAAAGGTGATGTCATAATAATATGAACGTCATTGAAATTCAATATGGCGGGCTCAATTTTTTTTACCAGTAATCTTAGAGCTTCTTTTGTTCCTTCGTTTCTTCGTCATGAATTTATTGGGACAATAATTGTCCAAATTAATTATAATAATCACAATTATTGTGACGGTTAAGACAGTTATTCCTCGACCTTCCAAATTGTTTGCTTTAACAGAAAAATATATAGACGCTGATGTGGTCAGACTATGAATAAGAACTTACAATCCATGACATTATACAAGACAAAACAGCTATGCCGTCATTACTTGAGGCCGTAGTCACCGCTGTGACCAGAATACTTTAATGACGTGTGATGATGTCATAAGATGTACAGTGATTAACACTGTCCCATTGTTTTATTGCGATTCACCCATTAGTCTTCACGACAAGTAGATTAACTTAGTTAACAGTGTTTAATGACGCAGAGGTGGTTAATAATTAATGACACTGAGTAATAATAAATCTAAGCATATTGTTTGTCCTATAACTAATATAATGGGTCTGGATCTTGATGATATAGCAACCATGCTTTCCGGTTTAATAAACTCTAACAACTTAACAAGCCCAAAAGTTCTTGCTCAAAATGAAGCTTAACCATAAGTTGGTAGAAGTTTATAACAACATTTTGAGCAAAAGACTTTAAATTAAAGGCAAGTCGGCGTAGGGTTATTGAGCCAATGTGACTCAATATTTAAATAAATCAGCAGGTTACAATTTTCCAAATAAACCTTTTTGAAATGACTAATTTGTATGGAGTTGTTTTGTTAAACTTAAATGAAGTATGACTACACTATAAACGCAAATTATGACCGCAGTGATAACTTCATGTCGGATATTGTTTAACTTAAACGTTAATTATAAAGGTAGGTACAATATGACTATGACACATAGAACTACAGAATAATTTCCATTACCGACAATAATTGAACATTCACAATATAAAATACTTGGAAACCATGTTAGTAGGAACTATAACAAATTTAAACTGTAAACCACTCCTAAATTCCGATCCTGCTTAACTTGAAGAATCACATAGTAACACAAAACTGGCTACCTGACTAGAATACGATAATGACGTATGTATGATGTCATCCAATAAGACTGGCGATGAAATTGGTGTCATTGTCTTTGTATCAAATAAAAATATCAATGACATCAAATACGAGTTCCTTGGTAATAAATGCGAAGGCATTTAACACGTCCTTTGAGAAAAAAATAAGAATTAGATTCGGAGAGTAACAGCAACTTTTCTGGATATTTATTTTTAAAGTACTGAAATGTGATTTAGGAAAAAGTGAATTTGTTATTAAAGCCAGAAAGAAAGCAATCGCTATTGTTTGAAACAGTGAAGGTGCTTGAACTTTTTCTTTAGAATGAATTGGCAAACATGAAAACCATAAAGAATCGCCTGATAAATCATTCACTTTTTATACCGTATCGATATCAATAAGTTCAACACGCTATGTTCGTTAAACTATGACTAATACGATTGTAGTAAAACTGATTACCTCATAAGAAATCTTAAAGTTATACTGAGAACTGATACTGTGGTCATCAGCTCCTTGTGACTAACTAGCTTTACAATCATTCAGATTGTGACCAATTTTTCTAGTAGTCATTGCTATTATGACAGACTCATGTACGGTGCCTTCTTTAATATGCTGTGCAGTATCCTATTTTATTCCGAATCTCTGGAAAATGATCTCAAATGTGCTTGCTTCGGCTTTAACCATCTTTATGTCGTTTTCTTATAAGTACAATTTACCCTTTGGTTTCCCATTGGGCATCGCTAAATGCTTTCGTGCCGGTATCTTCTTGGGCGATCATTTAAAATTCTTGAATGTTTGTCTTTTCTAACGGTCTTGGAAGCAAATGTTCAGGCTTCATACAATCTAAATTGATGAAATTATATATTCAGCTAATAAAATTGTAAATGCCGACGCTTTGCATGTTCAAGTTGCAATCCGTCTGATAATTCACATTAAAATACATGACATATTGTGTTCACCAGTGTGTGCAATGGACACTATTATATGCTAATGTGACTCATTCCCAGATTGTTCGTAGAAAGACAATAGCATTATATTATTATATCAATTTCGAGGAACACACCAGTTACGGTGACAACAGTAATTAAAGCAATAATGTATGAGAATGTTCAATTATGCCGTGTAACGATTGCAGCGATAATTTTGTATGGAATATCGGGAATTGTCGTTGCATTTTTGATTGGTGGTGCCGTTTCAATAAACGACATTATTGCTGTTGTTTTTGTTTATTGGAACAGCTTCTGATTTATATTTCAATGTCATTGATGACAGGAATAGCTTTGAACAAGCAAAGTAACTCATCATATAATTATCATAGATTAATTATTTTAAATTAAGTTACATTTTAATTTCTGTAGGTACACATACATTTATAATACTCATACTTTATGCATGAAGTAAGTCAAAACCTAATCATGGATGAAGCCTTGCCTAGTCTCAAAGAAATGAACACGGAAAATGCTATATGCAACAATATGCTATATGATGGATGAGAAATAAAAGTAAATCAGTATTGTTACTTACATTGTTCAAAATAGTAATCTGTAAATCAAAGCTTTCAAAGCAATTCAGAAGTGCAAGAACACCATTTGTTTTCTCTACAAACAGTACGATTCATTCTTGTAAACTTTAAAGAAATAGATGAACAGTATTTTTATATTTCCTATAACATTCGCTCTATTTATAGGACGTTTCACTTCACGGTATATTTTAGTATCTGTAATTTTCGCTTTTACTGTGAGCTGTGCGTTGACCTCCCTTTACATTATTTTACACAACGAAGGCTAATTGGCTTTATCACCACGTCCGCTATGTTAAACTAGGAGCACAATCTACATTTTGTATTCGTCACGAAAACTAGAATTACTTAATTCGCCCTAATGTTTATTAACACAATGTTCAGTAACCCAATCCGCAAGTTTTATTTTGTCCTCGTCTCGGCATCAAGGTCGCCGGTATTGATCTCCTTGAAGGCATTATCCTAAATAGTAACATGATAAGCGGTGCTCGTGTACATCCACAGCCATTACGTAGAATAAAAGACGGTCCCCGTCCGACTTAACAAATAAACCACTAATTTATGTCTAGTCGACGGACGCGGCGCCTTTGTTGCGGCCCCGTTTTTCGCCTCCGAATCAATTTCCATGATGACGTCACCCGCACCCCCCTCGATCCCGACCCCTCTCTTCACCCCCCGGACCGCGCCCGCCACTAGGAACAGGAATACGACTACTTCCGCTCCTTATGTAGCAATGTCTTTCCATTTTCCGTCGACTTATATAAACATAAATGGTGATCTTTTTCCCTGCCTGAATATGTTAGCGACAGTTTCGGACTTTTCCAGCGATATCTTATCAGAACTTATTGCTTTACGAGCTGATGATTTACGGTTGGTAGCTTTCAGTGGATAATTCCATTATGATACCACGTTATTATTTTTTTGGTGTACCACAAGGCGGCCGCTGTGGCGCGCTCGGTGCTGCATAATTTTAATTATGAATTCTTGTGTTAACTCTGGAATCCTGCACACATGATGATGAAGTACTCGCGATGAAACACGCACACATCCATTAGGCAACAACTGAGCTAACGGAAACATAAACCGTAAACTGTATACCTAAAACGAAACTCTAAATTCGTGCGCAACAGAAACAAACCAGGTACAAACGGTTTATGATTGAACGCTAGCAGGTATTTTCGTACATAATATTAATGCTGAGATTAAAATAAACCTTAGATTAACGAAAGACGGACGACCGGCTTACCTCCTTAAACAAATAACCAAAATGTTCCTCACCACACGTTACACAAGCCCGTTATTGAGGTGCTACATCATTTTATTTACAGCTGTTGCAGGTTAATGTGGTACAGCAACATGAAACAATCGAGATATTTTTGACGCCATACCCCGCACTAGATAGGAATGCTTGCCGTATCAATAACGACTTTACCGATACGTTACAACGTTACATTACTGCATCGAATCCTTTGAAGTTCGCTCTCTATCAGCACGGAAGCAAAATCAATACTATTACTATTCACGTTTTTATTTCCATTGTGAAACTTTCCACGAGAGTAAACGATCGATATGTTTACATCCAATTTGGCAAACGGCAATAATTTTAACTACAGTTGCATAACGACCTGTTGTCACCAAGGTAATAGCCCTGAATTCATTATCTTGTGTCATTTCATATCGCTTAATAGCAATACCAAACGAGCTGAATGCTTTTATAGTGTGCGAACACGTCATAGCTGAAAATGAAGCTATAATTGTAAAAGCGGTTGTAGGACAATTAGCGGATGCGACCCTACGTTACAATTAACACTGAACTGCTCCACATCCCACCCTAATCCTCACGTTTTTAGGTCGTGGATCATTAGTCACATGATTTCTGATGTTCCCAGACACATAGAAACGAATTCCGAGACATGTTTTGCGACGATCAGAAATAGAACGCAGCGGGTACTAAGCGTGTTCGCGCTGTGACGACTGGCGGTGTTCGCGTCCCGCTCCGTCTCGTACCCGGCACGTAAGAGCGTCCCTTTCGTGCGCACTCACTTCATTGTTTCAGCGTGTAGCTCCGTTGGCCGGCGGACTGAAATAGGTCGGGAGCGTCCGAAACAGACGGTTCATGCTATCGAAAGCTATCGCGAGGTCACTGCCGGAGAATCACGACACGACCACGTTCAATTCCTGAAACTGTCATTTTTCTTCATCACAATAGACAGTTACTCATCGTTGATTGCACAATCGTTTGTATTTATAAAGTGTAGCATCGACGTTGCCTCGCAACTAATTATAGTACGGTATTACATACCGAAAATAAAGCAATAACACTCTCACAACGTTACGTATGTACTGCAGTAAGCAATCAGCGGATTGTTTCCATAACTGTTACTGGTATTACGTAACAAATTGTATTACTAGCGTACATTACCGGCGTACTATGCGGAACACGGCGTAGTAATCGCGATTTAGTTGTGACCTCTACTTGTTCAGCGATCGCTATTCCTTTTGTAATCCTCCGGGTAATCTCATTGAGGCAGACAAATGGTTGTGTCTAATGTTTTCTAATCTTCGATCCCTTTTTGTTCAGGGTCGTGATTGATTTGCTCCAACAATAGTTTGTTTCAAATGGAGGAATATTTATAGACTTTCTGCTACGTTACAGTATTATTACCAACTTTTCCATTTCTATGACATGAGCTATTACTCGTATCCTCGATATCAACGTTGATGTACAGATCAACATCAACTGTTTCATTTGCTTTACCAATAACTGTTATATCAAATCAAAGTAGTATCTCACCAGTCACGTCATGTTCAACAATCACAGTATCTACTTCCATGATATTCTCTTTAAACTCCACATAAGACTCCTCGTCCTCTATAAACAGGAACGCGTTCTTTAATATAAAAACATCAGTATTTCTTTGGATGTTAGATAGCGTTATTTCCCCACGTAATTTTTCTGATGTCTCGGGGGAGAAGGATGAATACCAGCTAAACGGAGAACATTATTCTTAACAACCTTTGCGTGTATCAGGAGCCTTATTTATCTTCCCTACCCTAAATTCAGGGTTGGAAAAGTAGTATTGTCAGATGTATGTCAGGATGGTTTGAGAAAGACAAAAAAGTGTAAAATAGTTATGCTTGAAAAGAAAGCCTTGCTGCATATATCCATTTCAAATCGGTTTATTTTTGCTTTTCGTCTTTCTCAATTCATCAATTTACGGATTACGTGAATACGCGAATATACGTGATTTGGAAATTTTTGCATGTCTGTATTTGTTCAAGGTTGAAGCTCTTCAATATATATACCCCGTATATGTAAGATCCCTATCAAACACATTAGCATTCCTTAAAGACCATTTCCATATCTTGCCATCTTTCTCATAAATGCTAAATATTATTTTTTCCTTTGCCAATGACACAGTGTACTCTTGTGGTCTGAGACCAGTGTGGTAGAGGTCGCGTTAGGAACATTATAAACAGTTTCTTGTGTTCATGCATTTATATGTTAATGTTAAACAGATGTGTTAAATATTATTCCATATTTTTGTTTACATTTATGGCTTACAGTTTTTGTACTTTTTGCTGGTTTATTTTTAGGTTTATTTATTAATGCAGTTTGTCATCTAAAACTGTGTTTTTAACTGAAAATGTTTAATGCAGTTCTATCCATTTTGCATAGCACTAATTACTGTGTGGTAATAATCACAATAAGAGTTTTATTGTGTTTTGGTTCAAAAACAACTTATTGACAAAGAGGTTTCTGGAAAAATGACAAGAGATTATGCTTCAACAAAAATCCTGAACGAATCAAAACTTTAATAGCAAATCATGGAGAGACAATAACCAGTGCAGAGTAAAATTAAAAATCCCAGTAACGAAAAATTTTAACCACTCGCCAGGAATTTGGCATACAGTAGCCGTTCATAAAAACATGACTCACATACTGGCTCCATGAATTTTGATGAGCGTTGACTAGCAGTCACTCAGTAATGTCACACAGCCCTTTGATGGGGTTCGCCGACAATTTGTCATTGGCGTTTCCCTTCTATCGCCCCTATAAAAATGTAATGAGATTTTTCCGTCCAGTTTCGTGTAACATGATGGATTTTATGGCAATTTCTGGGTCAATGTGACTTGCACATCACGCGAGATTAGTATGGAAATTAATTAGTTTACGCTTTGGTGGTGGCGGAGCGCGGTGCAATGAGAATTATGTGTTTGAAATTTTTAAAGGCAACAAACCTTATTTCTGGGACTGCTAACATATACATCGTAAATGTTATGACAGCTTTGAATAAAATATGATTTCATTCTAAAATAGAATGGAAGCTCTGAAGGGTCGCAAAATAGTACACATTCAAAGTGCAAATTCTGCGATCTCCCAGCCGCCGATCAGTCTATTTCCAGACCTAAGCCAGTTTGGTTGGATCGATCGTCAAAGCGAGTTTGGATGCCGTTGTTTATTCCACAACGAAATTAGAAGCTATCGACAATTATCAAGTTCAAGAAAATTACAATAAATCTACATTTGCTAATGAGGTCTTTAAACTCAGGTTCAAGGGGAAATATGTTACTTATGACATTGAAGATTGATTTCTATTCGTCTTTTAGGTCTAGCGGAAGCAAACACTTCACCACAATTTTTTCCATTCCTGGCCTATTGGTTTCCCCAAAGTTTCACTGTATTTGAAAGCCTCTTAGAAACTTACTGTTTTTCAGAAACTTCATCTTCTCACACACTGCATAATTAACCTCTGATCATAGCTTACATTATTCAAACTATTATTAAATAATTTACTTTGCAATCGTACAACCTCTGTCAGTTTCAATTACTGTTTTGTTACTCCAAGCTTCTGTTTCTAACCGTTCATATACTATGAATACGAGGAAATCTACGTATGTACGTTAGCTGGATCTATTTACACCTTAACATTAAGGCGATAAGGGCGATAAGGCACCAAAAGGAAATGTTTTCAGTACATTGAGTGCCAGATTCGTAGTTGTTGGCCTAATTACACTTCTTCTATTTTGACAGGGGATGTAATTGTAATAACACTCGGTTATTTTTGCATGTTCTATTTATGATTCCATTTGAGTTTCTTATTCTTACAAGAAAATATTTCTCTTTATATTCGTGCTCATCTAAAAATAAATCAAGCTTTTCATGTATGTCGTAAGAATTTTCTATGTAATGCAAAGACCTACATGTTTCAGCAGGTAGGTAATATGTTACCTTTATTATTTCTGTGTTTCAGCAAGAACAAATTATTCCTCTTAAAACGTAGACAGATGTTAATATGGTAAAATGGTAATTAAATACACTTTACGATAATCCAATTACCGTACCAAAATGTTCCACACAGTACTATAATCTCTTGATTGAGTTAACGGTAACGTACGCGTTAGCGTAAACGTAAATGCGTAGCCTAACCGTAGTGACCTAAGTAGTCATGATCTCACATGGCAAGGATTGAATATTACTGTGAACACAAATCGCTGTTAATAAGCACGACATGCTTGTTGATATCACCTACTCGACCGTTACAAGTCTCTAATCGAGAGTATCGAGACAACATGAGCCAGTTCTTGATAAATTTTAACCCAATTAGTAAACGAAAAAGTTAAACACCGACATGGCAACCCATTGTTCCTTGAAGACGCAAAAGGAAACCTGATTCGCCTTATTAAAAAAAACTGGTTCTTCATGACCGCCCAAAAAAGTGCTGTGAGAATTGCATCACGGCAGGCTTTAAGCTCAATTTAAGATTTATTACCGACATTCGATCGATGAAGGAATAGTTGGTAAACTCGAAAAAGTTAAATTGAAACAGTAGAAACCATACAAATAGTGAAAAATAATTCATATAAAAGGAAAACATCTAAAACACGTATTAGTATCTATAGAAGTATATATAGATGTATATAGTATATATCCAAAAAATTTAATGGGTAATAATATATTCCCCAAAAAATTTGATAAAAATCTAGATCCAATCAGTATTGGTAGTGGAAAAAAAATACCATTAATATAACTCCCGGTTCTATTAGTAAAGCAAAACGGCGAACAGCGGCCGGTGCCACCGCCACAGACGATTACAGTTACGGTGACGTTAATTAGGTCGAGTACAACGAGTACACGTGAACTCGACGCTCGCGTGCGGGTGACGTTAACGACGGAACAATCGGTTATTCGTTAGCGGGTGTGGTTTGGTCCTTTATGGAAAGTGGTCCATAAAAAATATTAAATTTTTAAACTTTTCGTTCGTTGTTAAGGGGGATGCGCTAGGGTGGCCCCCGAAATTCAAATTTTCTTACGTTTTTTGCAGTTTGCAGGTCAGTATCAGGTTGTATGTTGATCTAAATATTATTAGCGCTCGTAACAAATATGGATTTACAGAATTATAAACATTAAAATCAGCAATACAACTCTCTAAGCTCATGAAAGTGCCAAATGTCATGATTTCATGAAATAGTCATTCAATACACTTTCATGAGCTTAGAGAGTTGTATTGCTGATTTTAATGTTCAACCTTAAGCGATTTTAGGAGCACCGGATGCCAGGCCGCATTCTTTGTGCAAGTCACGAGCATTTTTTTGGTGTCCTTGCTAATCCTTCCATAAATGCAATCAGATCTACTAATCACAAACACAAATAATCATAGTCACTATTTATATTAAAGATTATCATAATCATGACAGAGCTACTATGGAACATGATCGCATCCGAACCAACAAACACACATGGTAGATAACCAGACAATTTATCACAAAATCAAAAATGATGGCTGCCATCAAATATTAACAGTCTATGCGAACACTCGTAAACAACAGTAATCACCCCATCCACGTGAAATTTAAAAATAAAACTTCGCCATCGTATCACCCTTTTGAGTTATTGAGCAATAGAAAATTCCATGATTATTTATTCTAGGAGCGGAGGTACCATAAAATCAGCTGTTTATTTTCCCGAATTGTGTGAGTCAGCTGACGGAAATGTGGCATTATTGGAACCGTTACCAATGCGATAACGGTCTTTCAATACAAACTGAATCTTTGAAACTTAATTCTAAGCTGCTCCTAGTAACAAGAATTTCTAAGCAGAAAAAATATAGGTCTTGGCTGTTACATAAAATCTCAGTGCAGAATTGGAACTTTGCCCAAAATTGGTCCTATCTCACTAGAGCCTATCGGCTAATACCGACATCAACATCGAACTGTAGATATACGATAATACACATATGCCTTTTAGCGGATGGAAGATTTGGTTTTTTTTTATATTTGGCATATGGAGCCAAATATAAAAACCAAATATAAGGCCAAATATAAAGACCCTGTTAGAAAGTATATAATTGAGAGATGTCATTTTTGATGCCAGAACTGAGAATCTAATGACGATTAACATAGTGTCAGCCAAACCCATGTCTGATGACGCGATGTTGAACGACGTCTCGCGGACGTCAATGCGGTCGGTGACGTTGGAGACCAGCTTCATGTTTACTCAACCAATAACTATTGAAATTCACGTGTCATGACTATGACGTCACAAGCCAGACTGCTAAATAAAGAACACTGCTCACATTCCTGATATTACTGGAAAGTTTGACACTGGTGAAACTTTTATGTAGTCTGGCATTGCTAGGAAAAGTTTATCACTGTTTTTTAATGAATTAATAGCTACTTTGTGAATTTTGGACAGGGCTTGGATATAATAGAAACTAAATATATTGAAACCTAGAGAGATATTTTTGGGAAAGTAAAGAATACGGACAGTAAATATAGTCGTATCACAAAAGAGAGATCCCTAGCTCTAGTCATGGTTTTAAGGCAAAGAATATCTGAATGAAAGAAAAGAGTGCAGCTTATGACACCGTACAAGTTGCTCACTGAAGGAAAAACACAACAGATTACTTACGCACTATTGAACGTAAGATTCCTTCTAACAATATAGTAGTCTAGTTACAGATTGCAACGTCACCCGTGCTGAAATAAATATCGAAGCGAACGAATCCAGCTTTGAAAATATTTTCAAAGCTAGTGAAGAGATTACCTTGAGCAAGCTCACATTCCCTTTTATTACAGACATTAGAGTCACCGTGCCAACAAATGAACCATTAACGCTTGAAATCCCTCACTTCATAATACAAGTAAAAGCTAAAACATTTTAACTCATATCAGCAGATGCGTTCACTTGAAGATCAGCCGTTATTAACAGACGAGAATAGGTAAAATCTCCATATGAATTGTTAGTATTTGGACGTGCGCCCGCGACGGTCATGTTAGGTAACTGGATGTACGTCATGACCGCCCTAATATCTGAGTTCTGATACTTCATTACAACTGTAATCTCTAGGCAATCGCGTGGGAGGGGCTTGCCTCGGATAATTCAAATGTGAATTGCAATACACAATTGTGTATGTAATGTCAGTTTGAATTTTGATTAGATTAATCTGGTTTGCATCTTTATGGCACATATGGTTGGTCCACATTTCGAAATGTTAGGAACGGATGACCGGTCAAGAGTCAAGATCCCTTTATCAATGGAACAACTTCTTATCTATGATCAAGTTTAGCTGCTTCAATGTTCAATCTAAGAGGAAGCTTATCTTACGGTTCGCGGGCTTGCGTTTGATCAAGCACTACCCCATTTATAACTACAAAGATTAGACAAATAATGTTCTGTCGATACTCATGAGAATTGAGTATTCTAGAAACAGCTAAGTGAAATTATGTTCCCAACTGAAATTATTCAACTGCAAAAATATAATGCTGAAATCTTTTTGAGTTTTGTTATTATGGCCTTGCAAAATATTTACGCGTGTTTATTTTTCCACCTTTATTCGTGGCCATTTCAGCTGAAATGAGTCCTGAAGACGTTCGTGCTATCACGTCAAATGTACTGAGTCTGGGAGATTTTATTATCTCAACATGTGCGAATAGGATCTTTCATCAAAGTTAACGCCGCGGAAGCAATTTCGTTTCGTAACCCTTTGCATGATATTCTGCTTATGCGTGTATCCTCCGGTGTACCTTTCAGATTTAGTAACGTGTGGGGACGCGCCCGATGACGTCACTGTTCCGTTTTCGCTTAGGCAATTTTAAGATTCGATATTTAGGCAATTTGGAAACGTTCTCGTGAAAGTATTTCATTGGTTATTTAACAAAATACCTTGATTCGTTCAAGGTGACTGACTTCTTGGTGTTTTACCTTAAATTCCAACTCCCAGAGACGTAACAGGAATTATATATGGCCGAACAGCAATCAACTTTCACAAAATACAATTTCAAATAAGGGAGTATGAAAACATATTGAAACACGTCATCGATTGACGTCATAATCAGCCAACATCTTTACTTTCACAAGCCCTACTAGCCAGTTAGCTTCGATTAGACCAAATTACCCTTTTTCCTAACGTAACATTAGCAGAAAGCTGTACGTCACAATGATTGATTGAAATACAAAAATATACTCAATATTCGCAGCAGTAAGTGACAGCTAATTAAGAACTCACATGTGTTTTATTTGTGCCACTGTAAATTGTTCTGAATAATCCCCTAGTTTCTTATATATCGGCTAAAGAAAAATCAACTCTAGCGTCTTACGTCTGAGTTTGTATTCCATTGCTCGTTCTGAAAGGATCGCGGAAGCTAAGCCGTCGTCTAAATATAATAAGTATATTTTCGGACTTACATCTCTCGTGTAATGGTAGTATGTAAGTTTTGAGTGTATGTGCGTCATGTACGTCGTCTCCAGCCTCGTCCTTATTTTTTTACTATTAGTAAGATCAGCGTCTCTATGTACAGTGATTTCGCTAAGTTGTTTGTCACAAATATTTTGTCTCAGACTATGTTTATCGCTTTTTCTATTTATGAGACCGACAGAATCTAGGCATAAAGCAGCTGACACTGTAAGAAGACTTTCAGAAAATTACTTGTCTTTGTTTTACCGAGATATGTAAATACTCTTTTGAGATTTCTGGAGTATTTTTCAGTCTTTGACAAAAGGCACAAAGGTTGTCAGTATAAAGTAAGTGCAGCTGAAAAAAGAATAAAAGCAAAGTAATGTAGAACACCATTCTCCGAAACAAAGAGCCATACAAAAGGACGACAGACGTTATGCAAACGAGATTTTGATCACCAATAAATGTGCCGGTTTTATATTCGGGTAACTTCCTAACCACACAGGGCCCTATCGCTGCATTTAGCAGCCGTTGTAACTCCAAACGTATGGTTATTGGCTACGCACCGTTCTCGGGTTCGACGCTCGGCTAATCCCATTTGGCCAACACTTACCTATTTTACTGCCTTTGCAAATTGGTCGTGGAAACTGTCGGGAGCATTTCGACTGGACTCTGAATGTATTTTGTTTTCTGGGGCATTTTTAACACCCACGTTACTATGTTCTTCTAAAAATAACTTCTTTTCACTAATGAATTGTTCAGCGGCTTTCAATGAGTTTTTATTCTAGTTTTATGACTTTCTCCTAAAAATATTACTCTCAATTTTCATTGGAAATAAACTGGAATTGCAATTTACAATATTGCTTCAATTTGCTTCACAATAAAACCCAACCCAGATGGACCTCTTCATTGAACACTTCAAACGTGTGAGATCGTTTCCCACACAATTTTTATGAAGCTAATAAAACCGGACGTCTGGACGAAGGAATATCTCAATCTTAATTCGATATGATTGCCGATTTTCACTGTTCATAAAACTGACCACGACTGAAACTCGCCGGAATCGAAACTGTCTTTCAAAAATGAAAATGTAGAAATGATTTTAATCGAAGTGAACGACAAGTTTAGTTATTTTGATTTGATCGACAGCAAAGAAAACGTTTTGTGTATAACATTATTAGAGAAAGGAGGAATCTTGCTTGTTTAGGATTCTATGGAAACTTTACCATCGGATAGTTCAAGCGACATGCGTTGTCCCTAGAGGGACACTGATCAAATGTTATCAGTATGAAGTGACTTCCGATACGGGGTTACCCAAATGTTATAGCTACATTTTTACCTGCAAATATTTCTAGTTTATATGTAATTATTTCAATTAGATACCTGACAACAAAATGGTATATCTTTCCGTCATACACTCCCGACTACTATCATTCTGCGTCCCACATTCCTTATGTTCAACACTATCATTGTAATCAAGTATATTGTAAGACCCTATCTATAAAGTAATCTTTGTGTCGAGAAGTTCTCACTGACCATTATTTCGCATGTCGAGCGAAACTGGATAGTTTTTCACGCCAATTGTAAGGACGCTGGGGACCGGACGCCGAGACCCTTTTGCAAGATTCCCTCCAAGATAGCCTAATGCGTTATACATCTATTTACTTGGTATGTACGTGAATATTACTGTTGAGGATTGGAAAATACTACCAGTTTTATTATTCTGCTCGGAATGGTTCCGCGTGTTTAAAAGTCTATTGTGTTTGTTAATGTTCCAAGTGGCGTGGCTCTGAGCGTACAAATGGATGATAAATGAGGTAGTGATGATGAGTCTAATGATAAAGCCGAGCTATTTGCAAATGACCTTGTACAAATTAATTGAGCTGGAACAGTGTTAAAGTGACTGGTAGGTGTGCCATCTAAGGCTTTCTACTAGCTTAATGAAGCATATCTAAAACTAGAGCAACTTGATCTAGGCAGGTCTAGCAATAACCATAAATATATTAAACGATTTAAGGTGTGGTGTTTCATTGATAGCTGTCGGACTTATCGATATAAATGATCTTCATTGGTTTCGATTATACCAAATTGATTGCATATCTTTAGATTAAATTGTTTCTGACATTCATATACACGTTTTTCGCCGAAATGGAATACAGCAATTTGGGAGCGTTAGATACTCATTTATTTTAATGAAGAGCACCTTCCGTTGGCGTCTATGGTCATAATTGTTTGTATCCTGTTGTCTAATTATTGTGTAATTGCTGAGTATATTCACCAAATATATGCTATTAATTTACACACAAAAACTATTTTCAGGTGCAAACACACCGTAAAAATAGACAGAAAAATGTTAACACACAATACGTTAAACCGATTCCTCTCCAATATCTAAAACTCCATTTATTCGGTTCGGATTCACAGACAAAATGTCAGATCCTCATATTTATTTTACACTGGGAAAATTTATACCGGGCTTGGTATTTTATTTTTACAATTTATCATTCCGGTCGGTAAGTTCTCCCCATGGAATGGAGCGTGTGAAGTGGGGCATCCCACCATAGATTTTCGCATCGAGGATATTTCAGATAAAACGTAAACATATATTTATGTTGTGTACTCCCATTGTATGTACTTTGATGTTTCGCACTGATATTACCTATTCATACATTTACCTATTTATAGTAAACAAATTCAATGCTTAGAAGGTAATTGCTTATATTTTATTACGGTTGAATATCAGACAGAGCAATTTGTTTAGTATTCCAAATGGAGATCGTTCGGCCATAATCAGATTGGAATTCAATTTTTATGTTATCACTACAACGACCTTTACCGAATCGATTGCTTTCAGTTCACCGCTATACATTTTCCATTCATGAATGCTATTCTCTTCATGAATATTTTACCATAAGGTTTTGTTAGATCTAACTTTGGAAATTGTTGAAATTTTGTTAGATAAACTGTTGAAAATTGGAGTTCGTCGTCTCCTTGGGTAGTGGCGCTCAGGTCGGGCGGTATCGATGTTCTATTTCCGTCGATACACCGTCAGACAGCTGTGTCGATGTGACGGTCCATCAGTTATTCAGATGTCGCCCATTGTACTCCACCACGTGACTGAAAGACCTTGGATACCGCTCCAACAGTTCCATGTTCCATGGACGAAACAAGACCTATGGGAATTTCAAATCGATTGGTTGATTGCCGAAGTATGTTTGAGGATGTTGTCCTTAATTTTGATAGTGCTCTTATCACTTGACCAGTATTGTAAATTTTTGAGCCCTCAATATTTTACAACATTGGTCTAAAAAGCGATTGTTAGAACTGACGCACAATTTGACCTCTACGAATATCTACATACACAAAGTGGCAAGCAAAAACTAACTAAAAAACTTCTACATGTTTATACTGTTGATAGTCAAATAAAAGTCCAATTAATCTTAATAAACATCTCTATGAAACTAACGACAAGTTCGAGTTCAACAATAATATGAAACAGCACAATTCTTGCGATACATTTCTACTTGCCAAGCAACGAAGGAGTCTTTATATCATTATTGACACCGATTCTACGCTCTTGAGCAATCAGGACACTCAGAAAATGCTATTTGACTCAATTTCTCATAAAGTAGAACTCAAGTAGAACTCTTAAAATAAAATTTCCAACTTTTGCTTGCTCTAAATCGTTCTCTATCGTCTGAAATGTATCATTCTCACTGAGAGTGTCTTCAATAGGCATTACATTGTTTTCTCTTTAATTCGCTTGAGGTGTAAAAGTGTTGGCAACTACTTCAAATGTAAGCTTAACATGTACTTCCTGTGAAGTAGTGTTGATTTGGAACTGAATTACTATGTCAATTTATTTTAAACTCGCGCATGCGTTTATTGAGCGCAACAAAACATCAGAATCTAGCCTATGGCCCTTGAATAGGGTAATTTGTTACTAACTAGCTTCTTTGTCTATGACAGGTTGAGAGGAAGCTGCAAATATTTCCTCCTATATAATTATCACAAGGCCATTCTAGTTTTATGTTTTTCCTGAAAACAGTGAGATTAAATTCAAACTACATATAAGCAATTAAACAATAATTACAAAACTTTATTATAAAAGCTAATTGTGTACAAATAATACCGAAGAATAGGTGTTCACGATTGAAAGTCATGTAATTTTAATAATTTGTTCGATAGCGTTTACTATTTCGACCTCCAGTTTGGTTGCACGAAGGTTGTTGTGTTCGGTTCAAGGACACTTCCTATTGGTCAATATTTTACGAGCTTTGGGAATTTAAATGATCGCAGTGCCTACAAACTATACAAATAACATGCAACTTTCATAAACATTTTGAATTGGCGCTGTAGCTGCATCTATAAACTGGTTTTGTAATTGTACTAGGTACAAGATGGTTATTTTCTGTTTCATTAATGTTGCAATGAAAGATGCTAGAGAAATCTGTTCTCACGATAATTCGATTTCTGAATCTGTTTCACCAATTGTATTTGACGTGGCAGGCGAAGAGTCTTGCATACTCCACTAACCCTCCGTAAAATTCTCGTCACAAATACAATGACGTAAACGAACAAACATGAAGGCTCTCGAATCAAGTTATGTACATCCAGAGATACAGCTGTTGATTAATTATTTATTCGTCACACGTTGGCGCCAACCGTCGCTGTGTTGGCGCCAACTCGGACTCGTATTTCGCGCACCGCGCACGCTGTGTATTTTGATTTTATTACACGAGTAATTTTATCACAGGTATGTGCGTATGTTTGTACCGTCGCGAGAGGCCTCATTTATCCGTGACTACAGTCGTTCACTCGATTTATCGGCAATAAACCGTCTTTCGTACTCGTTTTATACGGTTGAGAGTACGCAAATATAAAAATTGCTTACGATTTTTAATCGATTATCAAAATAACTTTTCATTACTCGCCTGTGTAGGTGTAACACGAAGTAAACGACTATTAAACTGACAAGAACAGATCTGAATTGTTTATATGTTGTGGGATGTCGGCGCTTGTACTAACAATGCTTTTCCAGCCGTTCCACTGGGAATTTTTCGTGGAAATCGATACGAAAGATCGCTCCCGAAATATATATTGCCCAGGAATATATTTGCGAAGATTAATTATGAAATGTCGGAATCAGGTTACGGGCAGTTTTGATATTGTTGTAAATCCATAGGTAGTCCGCATCATTTAAACAGATTATATCATAATTAATAATATTATCGACGGCTTCCAGTTTTTATCTATAATTAGAAAAGATTGGCGCGTTTGTATCTTTATCAGTAATCGACCTAAATAGATGTATGCTATTGAAAGATTATCAAATTGAATGATAAGAAATTACAAACTTCAAACTATGATGGATGATATTCAATTACCAAAATCAGATACAGAATTGTTACTAACTATAAGGTCATCACTTATTTTTAGGACAATCTAGAATACTGCTAAAAATAGCTAACATTCATGTTTTTTACATCTACTTAAGCAAAAAATGCTGAAATAAATGTAAAAATGAACAATGGAGCCAAAATACACGCAGGTAACAAATTATTACAAATTCATCTTTGTAATACAAACTGGCATTTAAATCCAGAAGAGAAATAAAAAATATATCTGGAAATTACTTCAAAGCTAACTAAATTAGACTTCCTATATGTTTATCGGTTAACAAGGAAATTACCATAATAATCAACAAAGCTACTTACCACGTATAATAAAACAGAGGGGAAGCAGCCCTCATTAGAGAGATCTTAATCTACTATTAGTTGCTCGTAATAGTCGTACTAAAGCCCCCTTGTTAATGTTTGGGAGCCTTTCTTTCCTGTAGGTGTATTAGGGATATGTTCTGATGTTATAGCATCATTATAGGTATGTAGGAGTAAAAGAAACGAGATCATTGCAGTTACTAATTATACTTATGCTAGTAGCAGGCCATCAGACAAAATCTACAGTCTATTGTTCAGTAGTTAGGATAATCTCAAGGCAGAGCAATGAAAAGACTGATAGATTTTGTAAAAGATAATTTATGGCAAGGAAAAAATGAACACTCCTATGATAGCTAATCGATATTGATAGAAGAAGACAGAGTAAGACAATGATGATGTAGTCAAAGCGTCACTCACAGCAATACTCAAAAGAAAAAACGTCGATACGTCGTACGATAAAATGTAGTGAGACAATCTTTAAATGGATTAAACCATCATACGACAGAACCAACCGGCAAAACCAAGCATGCACACTTTAATCATTACGCATACTTCTCATTTAGCAATCATTATGCTCAAATATTCTTTACCCAAAGAAAAACACACATCCAAAATCAGTAGAGCCTACATTTTAACATGCAGAGCATACGTAACATTAACATCAGCTCAGTAACTCGGTACATTGACTCCACTTCAATATTTTACGATTATCGACAGCCGTTCCGGCCTTCCGGTTCGGTATGCAGCTGTTCACTCATTTATTGAACATATCTACTTATATTTCATGAGTTTTTTCTCCATGAATCTGTGCTGATGACGGAACTATCGTGGAAGCCCCGAAGTATCGTTTACTTGCAATGGGCAAGTACACGATGCCGATCTTCGATATAATTCATCAATGTCGATGTCGCTTGTAGACGCTTATTTTGTAGCTCAGCGAATATGTCACAATTATTGTGATCTACTTTTTGATTAATAAACGTTAGAATTACAAACATCATCAGTGAACAGTGATGTGAGAATGTTGGCATAACCAGATCTGGAAAACAAGTCGGTGATAGCTGAATTGTTTTCAGCTCAAGGAAGGAGGCTGCCTATCTTCTTGTCAAACTTGACTTTGAAATGCATATCAAGAATAGCTACACTATGCCAATTTGTTGTATTGGTACCATTATCTATTAAACCAATTACAACTGACCGCATAATATTGTTTACACGACTAACCCATTACAATTGTGCTTCCAAATGTCAGTTACAAGATTGGCACTAGCAAACGTTTAGATAATGACGCGTTCCCTTTAGCTCTTCTTCCACGTACACAGCGATCTAACTCCCGTATAGATATGAGATCACTCTACCTTGGCATCACACATAGGAATTTGAGCCCATATTAGATTAGAAACAGACATTTCTTACTGCATTACAATAAAGTGGTGAAGCCTTAATTTTTTTCCTAAAAGATTAAGTGACATCTCCTAGAAGCCCTATGTTTTCCTCTTCCGAAATTAACATGCTATAGAGTACTTGTGTTCATTGTTCGTACACTGTTTCTTGGACAGTTTACACAAGAACCTCTAAAATAAGAGTAACGACGTGATTAAACGGTATGTCCAAACAATTTGATGCAGGTCATGACACTTTATGGGATAAAAGGAAAACAGTTGCCGGTGCCTGGTTTACAGCGTCAGTTGCTTGTTTTACTCTGCTTGTTGCTAAATCCTATGACGATGAAGTCAGGAATATAGCAAGCGATTTATTTACGATAGCGTTCTTTGACATATTGCTTTGAACTATAAAGAAGAATAGTGGCATCAAAAAGATGGCTGAAAATAAAAGGCTTAGGTTAATAGAGAAACCAATGCGTGTTAAGACAACAGAAACAAAAGATAAAACACTCTCATTAATTATGTCACCAGTAATTTCACTACTGACTCACAAAGATGCCTCTAAAAGCCATAAGTAAAGATATATCACTCACTTGACAGGCTTTTCACAAGACAAACGAGTCATGGCAAACAATTCGCCTCAAGAATTAATATTCATCACACATGCACAAATATTACATCATCATCACTACATTATGGTGTTTGTTTCGAACATTTGAGTAAGGTTTGAAAACCATATTCCACGGAAAGTGGAACTCCTCCTAGACATCCATTGATTTCGTTTATAACACAAAACCATTTATGAAATATTTGGTTTTTTTTTTTCCTAACAAAATGCCGTTTGTGAAAGCCTCTTCTAAACCCAACTCCAGACTTGGACTATGAGGCAAGCCTTGGTATATCAGCCATACATGAGTGTTTCTGATGAATTCACTGCATTCACTGATATACCGTCTGTCTAAGCTATATCCTTGTCGATCTTCTTTTTTACGTTTCATTCATTGGCTTCATATTGTGAATGAATTCATAAGGCAATGTACGAATTTGCCTCACTCTTTTGGTTTCATTTAACATATTTATCGTGATTTTGACGTCTTCGAGCAACGATAATTGCTTTAAAAACTAAGCAACTGTATTTGGTATGTGTGAATACTGTTTAATTCTGATAAAACTACTTAATTAACGTCAGTAGTACCCATAGTTCACGTCTTTAGTTGATAAACTTAATAAAACTACTTATCATTGTATCCTTTATTAGTAGAAATCGTGTTTAGCTTTGGTGTTTACAATGGTAGGATTTCCATTCTATATTCAAGTTACATACAATCATAATCTTCTTCCCTTGTCCCATGTTACTTGGTATCGGCGCAACACGTTTTCTCTTTCCATTCTCCCCTGTCAACCGTGACATTATCATTCCCTCCCTTCTCTTTCATATAATTCCTCACACAGTCCATCCTTCTTTTCTTTGGCCTCCCTCTCAAGTTATATACAATGAATATGTCAGAACTATTTTGCAAAGTACCTACTGCATAAATGTACAATATTTTACTGGCTAGCATGCCGTGTCTACGGGACTTTTAAATCAAACATGCACACAAAATGCAACACCGTAATTATACTAAGGATATTCTAAAAATAACTTTGCCATATAACGTTCGTTTAGAAACAATTGCCATTGATAATAAGTGTAATAACTAGGAAGTAGTGGCGTGAGTAAATAATATAAATGAGTGTGAACTGAACAAAAAGAGACACAAGGACTGTATAATTTTGTTATTTAGTAAATTTCACGCGATATTCTTAAGATTCGTCTATATCCCCTTTAGGTCGTTAACACTGAAAACTACGGTTTGAATTACGTGATAACTTCAAGATATACTAGATAATGAAAATGAGAAATGAAGATGTAAAGAGGACCTTCAGTAGATCCTCTTATCGTTTGAAAAAGAAATCCTATTACAGAACAAATAAATTAAAACTTTGCAGTTTATTTCTAAACACAAAGTTCTAAAAAACGTCACATCAATTGTAACAAAACAGCGTAAAAACGGATGTCACTAGCAAAACGGTCGCAGCCTCCCTTTACCTAAGAAAGGTCCCGAAAAAAAAAAACAAATTCTTTTATTTTATTCCGTCGCTTGGAGCATAACGCTAAATTTATTTGGCAAATTACGAGAACCAATTCACTGAACAATTTTTAAAGGGGAGGTGCGAGTTTATCTTTGAATAATAACAATTGTTTTGCTGCCATGTGTTTGCTTATCAGAACAGTGAACACACTTTCGACAGTTACCAAGTGGCTAATTAGTGTTTTGTTAATTAGAAAGTTTGATGAACAATTGCTGGGTGCTGTGTTTTTGGTTTTAATGGTTCAGCTAGTCATTGGCTACACCATATACAAACTATTATTCAGCGGATAAAACCGTTATTCATAGTTTGGTTTTGTTTTACGTAAGTTTGAAGGAAAATGCGTGGTCTAATTGAGCTCATTGTCTTTTCTTTGGTATTGCGTTCCAACCTATTTTTGTGACTCAAACTATGACCTGTGTCTATGTCAATCAACTTGTGGATATCGGTCCAAATTATTCATGAACCTTCCTATACTTGATATCATAAAACGGAATCAATAATTCACTCGAATCCCTTAACAATTGCCCCTAATCCCATCCCATTTCAAATTGCTTAATAAGTAATAAGAAAAATTCTTCGAAACCCATATTCGAGCTTTAGCAGAATTAAAATTTCCATCTCTCAGTCCTCTAAGCTAAGACGATCCCTGAGGACTCGATGATAAATATTTATAGAAGGACGGAACCCACACTGTCAGCGCGTATTTCGTAAGGAACTTAGGAACCCAACCTAATAAATTCACAAGTTAAAGAGATAGGGAAGTAGGTAACAGGATTGGAAAATGTTCCCATAAAATCCACGGATTATGGGCCTTATCATGGACTGGGAGGATGGTTGATAGCAATGTTATGTCTGGATGATACAGATTTAGTATATAAAAATATAGTTCGGAAATTCCGTACGACTGGTGAGTCGATTCTCTCCGCTGCCATATGCCAATCACTAAAAACCTCTTAAGCGTAAACAAAATATTTATTTTTTATTTATACAACATCTCATAGAGTTCATCGTAAAAAGTTATAAGTAGTTCAGACTCGTAGTAACATCGTTCGTTAATATATTTATGTACTACGCCAATGTTACTGAGGTCGTTGCTCCACCCGAAACTAATACGCAATCAATCAATCACATTGATGCGCACACGCTCATGATTGATATGTATGATTGACAGACAGCAGCACAAAATGGAAAAGTAACCAAAGAAGAACGCAAAGAAATTAATTAAGGATGTTTTTAAAACCCTCTTGAAACATTACAAAGCAAGTTTTGATACTCAGTTTATTTACTTTAAGCAAGACGAAAAAGTGGAGTAAACGAATGGAGCTACTGACTTGCGCAAAGGCTTGTTGACTTAACTAAAATGAAGAAATTTTTGAGAGCTCTCATATTTTAGCTTGAGACTACTTTCTATCCGGCTACATGAATATTTAGCAACTATGCAATCTTCGGTGAAGTTTCACGATGAAGCTATCAAATTATTTTCAGCTTTTTTGCAAGAAACGAGGAGCGTATTTGCTTCATTAACATGTAATCCTACCGGATTGTTTCGTTTCTGTTTTGTTAATGAATGCTAACTCTATTGCTTTTTTGTTTCGCGAAGCTACATACTGATGGCTAGCTTCCTTTCAGCCGACATAGAGCTTCCGTTTGTTTATTTATTTTTAAGCTACATTCTTACTAGAATTTATCTACTATTTATTTTTAATAGGTACCACGGAATTTTGTTGATGTTATTTATTGAGTGTTAATGGTTAGAATGAGTCACTTTGATTAAAGGTTATGAATTCGTAATGTAGTAGCTATGCTATCAAACTCGACTACTTAAAAAAATGTAAAACAAAAGGTTGAATTAAAAAAAAATCCGTAACCCCTCTAGGCAAGGTCACTGCGTTCATCAACATGTCTGACATACGCCAATGGATAACCGCAGATGTTATTCCAAAAAAGAATTTCCTAACATTTCATTGGCTTTTTGACGCACAACTGCAGCAACTGACTTTGTACAAGCGTTCTTTGTACAATTTCCAGTGCTGAAACGGTCCAAAGATAAGTAGTACAAGTACAAAATCTCGTTTCCCCAATCAACAGTTTCACTGTACAGTATAAATTTTATTACGAGCGTAGCGTGGGTACTTTGTGCGTTATCGCATGCCCGTTCATGCTCATCCAATATGAATGGCAAGGAATACGTCGTTTTTATATCGCCATTCCAAACTGTTCGCAGCAACTTTACGATGATATTTTTTTGGTTACACAAAAATAGGACTTACGTAAACGATTTAGGGCTTAAATCTTGTTTTATTATGATTGCATATTTGTGGTTATAGTCGCACGAACAATAAAAAGTTTAATCTTTTTTATTCGAAAATAATAAGGCTCAACACATGTTAAAATCGATAAGAAACTGCTCTCGATAAAGTAAGCACAATTTTTTCAACATTTTTAAAATCGGTTTTATACCAATCGAGTGTGCTCATATAATCGACACATAAATTGAAACGAAATATTCCAAGAGCTTCAATCGTAGTAGCGGCGAAACTTCAAACGAATTTGAAGATCTTTTAAGTGTTTGTTTATCTAATTAAAGAAACAGACGTTTTTGTTAGACACATGTTTTGTTAAGGTCCGGTCATGTTTTGTCATAGTTTTTTACGGATTTTAAAATCTTGCCCGATGTAAGTCATAAAAACTAAAGATGTTCTTGAAGATGAATGAAATTGTAGTTAACCATTGTAGAATTTTCAAGTTGTTTTATAAATAGAACCACCTGAACTGAATGACCTATAATTTGTCAGTAATTGCAATGTGAAACAGCACATCATGAAGTGAATTTAAATAGGAGGTCCTAAAACTGTTCGCTTGTATATCACCACAAAAACTAAAATCAGAAATCTAATCAAAGGTTGTTTGTTAGACATCTATAAAAGCGCCCTTTTAATTGTAATGTAATGTTGTGTTAGAATTTTAAATATAGAATATTCTTTTCGTTTCTAACCGTTCGTTTTTTTTTGTCCCCAGGTCTTAGCGGTTCGAAAGCCGACCTGCAGCACAGGCGGGAAGTGTTCGGCTCGAACCTGATCCCACCAAAGCCCCCCAAGACGTTCCTTACGTTAGTCTGGGAGGCCCTGCAAGACGTGACCCTCATTATCCTGGAGGTGGCAGCCGTGGTCTCCTTAGGGTTGAGTTTCTACAAACCGTCAGATGACCCTGCTGATGTTGGTAAGTTTTAAGCAACTTTAAGTAACTGTTTGAAGAATAGATCCACTTTAAGACTAGAATATGTTAAAGAATCAGTCCTCGACAATACTTTTGAAAAACTTTGCCAAAGCCCTGATATTATTGATCTATGACAGTGAATGAAACTGTAGAAGCATTTATAGTTTCCGGCCATCCCCTTAGGAGGTCCTGAATTTCAGGCACCTAAGCTTGCAACAGATGCAACTCAGACGCAACTTCTATATAAATTGTCGTCTACACTCATCATGTCCAATTCTGTCACATAACCAGTCACAGTCCACAAATTCATTCCCGTAACTGTCACCTTAAGATACCATGAAAAGGTTACGATCGATCGCAAAACCCTTGTGCTCAATGTGAATAATTCAGAGCGGAGTTTTTGCCCCGTTCGAACGCGTGGGCCACATGCAAAGTCTTTAGTTGAACACAATATAAATGTTCTAGATGGTTGATGTTGTCGATGTGTGTATATAGCCTTGCAAAGCATCATTTAGCATCGGTGAGGATATAAATAGGTCCCCATATATTTTAAGGATTAGGAATATGCTTACTGTAATTGGCGATGTTCTCAAAATTTTTAATAGAAGCTTTGTAGTAGCACATCTAAGAAAACTGTCCAGAAAAGGTATAGTCAAGTTTAGAAAGAATTCACAATTTGCTTATTCTACCAACGATCTGTTTATTCAATAAGAAAACAACAACGCAACTCTGGGAGCTGGAAATAATAATTCCAATAAAATTATTAGAGTCTATTATAATACACTTTCGTAAATTAAGTATTTTAGAAAACTTTAGACTAAGGTAACGTATATTAACTAATGTATTTTTTCTTTTCAATAACAATATGGAAACATTAGACGATCCTGGTAAGATTATGTGATTAGAAGTAACACGGTTGTTCGTTGTTAGAGCTATGTAGGTACTCGAGTACAATTGGCGAATAGATACATCACAATTATTCTGGGCACACACTTGACCAACGAAAGGCGAACAGCTTTCCTTCCGAGTCTCCGTTGTCGTTCGCGAAAGCATCTCGACGTAGTCAAGGAAGGCTAGCGAACGTACATTGTAGGCTTTCGTTGGTTTGTCTGCATCCAGCCTAACAACAAAATTCCTTTATACGACACATGCAACTAAATCGATACTTTGTTGTTCTAATAAATGTCTGTGTTCGGGTATTCTTATGTCTGTTTCTATACCATGGTTTACTTCCACATGAGTGAATCCTAGTGCTGATATAGATATGTTTTTGCTTCGACAAATAACAGATCATATAATACCAAAGTTGGTTGAAAAACTATGTCGAATCAAGATCGTACCGAGAATAACTTAATATCAGCACTATACCGAGAATTGGCACTAAATACCACGACTTTTGCATCTTGATCAAATGATCTGTAACTAAAATTACATACGCTGCATTTTCTAGTCGAAATACACCCAGAAATACAGAACTATTAAATAAATCCAACCATAAAATAACATTAATTGAAAGCGGTTAATGATAAACAGTTTTCCACTTGATTCGACCACGAAATGCAGTTTCTATTCTAAAGTTACGACTTTCGACCTTATGTGGTCAGTACTAGAGACCATGGTAATGGGGCATGTTATATTGATTTAGTTGTGCACATAATCTTGAGTACCACATTGTAGAATGCACCCTGTAACCCTGTCCGACCCTGTAGGTTTATCTGTCCGCTTGCTAATACATGTAGCTCTATATTGTCTACAAATTCAGCAATTTTCTGAACTATGAAATATAATTATATAGAAAAAACCTCAGAAAGAAATGTCTCATCTAGTTTGATTTTAACATCCGACTAGATATTTTCAATATAATAAAATCAAAATCTACATTCGTTCTTAATGATAACAAAGCGAATGATACTAACAACGTTACAGCTAAACTGGTTGACCGATATTGTGAAGGCATACCTGAATTCAATGAACTGAAATGAATCTACATAATCACATCGCGAGGCATGGCTGCCAATGAATTGAAATACGATCACATACATATTTCAACAAATTACGTGTGAAATGACCGAAATTCACAATTCACATGTATCGATATATTATATTCTTTGATGAGGTTTTGCTTGATAACATTAAAATCATTAAAAGTATCAAATTGAGCGTCTCTTTTATCTTATATTTCCTTTGAATGTCGAGTCTCTTGCGTGAGGTTTTTTATGTCACCTGTTTTAATCATGACATGCTAATCCTCTGTTATTAAGGATTTTATTATGAATCTGCCTCACACTTGTACATATGACTGAAGGTTATATTAACGTAAAGCTTACCAAAATATATGAGTTTATAGACACTTTGTATAGTAGTCTCAGTACTTTTATAAATACAATATCATCATCTGTTGTATTATTATCAGTTGATATTGTATTATTAATATCACCCATATCAATAGTATTGCGTGCGTCTAGATCTTCACAATCTGTATCATTCGTAGCTCCTACAGTATTCTCATCTTAAGAGAAATAGATATAGCCTCAATCAAAAGCAGTCACAGCATTACCATTCCATCAATTAGTCCAATGAATATTACAGCCACTATTAAATTGAATGCCACACTGTTATTGAATCGGTATTCCACCTGATACGGTTTATTATATCTCCCTTCTCTCTCCTACTCTATATCTTCTCTATCTGTCTTCTCCTAGTAGTGTGATTGTTTTACCGTTGTAGTGATGTTCGTCTACGATGTTTGTTTAAATGGAGTCCTTAAGGAAAGTTACTTTCATGTTTAGTGAATGGTAATTAATGTTTATAGCTGTTGTTATTATCGATGTATCTCCAACTCTTCTGATAAATAAATAGTACTAATCTAGAATATTCTTAAAATTGTAAATGATTGTCGAAGATTTTAATGTAGTCTTTAAGTTGTACCGCTTCGCTAAATGTCCTGCTATATGCCTGATATATACTTCAAATATTAGTTAATACTGATCCACAGTAAAACTTCAAGCTTGAACACCAATATCAAGCACCACCTATGTTCTTGTAATCCTATTCAAGCCAACAGCTTTGAGCCTCCGTTTAATTACCAGCCAAAATAATAATTAAGTAATATATCTGTCGCAGCTAACTGACTTAATTAGCCTTTCAGTTATCAGCCTGGCCTTTTTACTATAGCGCCGTTCAACTAGCGGCGTGAATAATATTCATTATAGGTTAGGTTGGCACGATGACTTGTAAACCGAATTGGTCGCAGGGCACCTCGACCAAATCCATCCAAACCTAACCCAGGTTAGAAGTGTGACCAATTGTGCGCGAGCCGAGCGAGGGAAGCGAGCGGTGCTGCGGCATTGGCAGGCGAGCGCTACTTCCAAAGGCTGTTAACTAAACGGCTAATCAAGCTAGTTGGCTGCGACATTATTATGTATATCTATTATGCCTACTGCTCAGCTACTTTTCAGTACACACTTGGCCTGTATTTTACTTTTAGAACCACACTCGAGCATTACTTAAAACTAGCTCCACTAGGTTCTGGGTTCGATTCCCAAGTCGGACTAAGTGTTATTGGGTTTTTCCATCTGGACTTTCTCAGTAGAAACCCGGAGTCTGGATTTGTGATCCCAGTTTATGCCAATTGGCTCGCCCCCTATTACATGGGACTTAAAAATAACTGGCGTAATGTGGGTGTACTATAGATACACCTCTGCCTAACCGTTCGGGGAATACAAGCGTGATGTTATATTATGGTCTTTCTGTATTCCACACTAGTAAAAAGACCCAAAATAAACAAGTTTGTCCAAAAATCTAAAGACTATTTAATTCAAATTAGTCGATAGCCGACCGGATGCTTACTATCGTGGCCCGTTCATTTGATATTCATTGAGCGCTCAACGCGTTAATGAATTAAATACTCCTTATCGGGACCTTGGTGCTTCCTGGCTGACTGATAGTTTAACGAGGTGTAAGGGAAAGAAGAAAAATAAAATTGCCTAGGAAAATGGGAGAATAGCGGTATTAGCATTGGCGAAAGATATGAGTACTCTAAACAAAATTTTTAAAATTTTAACTCTAAATAACTAAATAAATTGAAAATAAGCAGTGTTGTATTAAATAGCAAAATTAAACTAATTAAATTATGGACTTTATTTAATTCAACTAAATTGGTGTAGCTCTGTTAAAACCACAGACTGTTAAATGTATATCTTACAATTATATTTATCTTTGTACACACGGCTACACATCAAGCTATACATACCCAGTATATGCTGTTGTCGCATTGTATATGATTTCCGTACAATGCGAGATCAGCATAAACTGGAAATGTGTAGCTTGATGTGTAGCCGTGTGTACACCTTATAATGTATTACCTATTACATCTATTTATACCTACTATGTATTACCCTAAAGGCCCTTACGTACAGGCGCGATTCGCCGCGCGACGCAAATTTTAACAAAACAATTTCTGAGAAACCTTCACGGCGACCAATGCGGCGGCGTCGCGTCGCGCGACGAATCGCCCCAGTATGTAAGAACCTTAACCCTGTAACTGTGTACCCTTTCCCAATCCATTTAGAAGAATGTTTAGAACACCTTGTGGATTGTACTGAATATTTCTTAAGTATTTTAAATTCTTACCCGACTAATGACGGGTAATGTTTTTATCATTATAATTCATGTATTTAACGGTTATTAAATACATTTTTCAGCTCATCTTGACGAAGAGGAAGGTCACTACCAATGGATCGAAGGTCTGGCGATCTTAATATCAGTTATAGTCGTCGTTATAGTTACTGCGTTCAACGATTATACGAAAGAAAGGCAATTCAGGTATGTGGAAAACTTTGTCATTTAAAGAATTACACAAAAATTAACTGTAAATTTTAAAACCATCCCAGATTTTAACCTAACTTAAGAAATGATGGGATAATATTTGTATGGATAATAATTAATTATAGGGACTGATCGAATACATTGGCGAAGGCTTGATAAGAAAGCAACCCACGCGATTTTGAATAGCAGTTTCATTTTGAATCACTACCTATCTATATTTTTCCAACTTGATATTGTCAGTTCAATCACCTCTCATTTGATGCAATGTTATTCCCCATGCACTTGTTTTTATGGTTTTCGCTTCTAAAACATCAAATTTTATTACCAAATAGAAAGTTTTTTAACCCCATGTCAAAGTTATAGTAGTTGTGTTAGCGATCAATGCTTATTATCTTTTCACATGAGAACAGGCCTTTGCCCTGATGTGAAAATATTATTTAAAGGCCTGTGTCTTAAGCATAATCAGCCTTTCACCGTACCTAGTGCTGGTACACAGGCCTCCTCTCTGTGAGAGGGAGTGGGCCGTAACCCACTACGCGAGCCCAGTACGGTTTGGTGGCCTGATTCAGTCATAACTACCAAATGTGTGCCTTGCTGTGTAAAGGTAGAGCGATAGATAACGTTCCTATTGCTGGTAGACAGGCCTCCTCTCTGTGAGAGGGAGTGGGCCGTAACCCACCACGCGGGCCCAGTAAGGGTTGGTGGCCTGATTCAGTCATAATGTGTGCCTTGCTGTGTAAAGCTAGGGTGATTTCCTAGGGCCATTACATTTACTAATTGAGTACTATTTCCCATATTCCAGAGGGCTCCAATCTCGGATAGAAGGCGAGCACAAGTTCGCCGTGATCCGGGCGAACGAGGTAAAACAAGTGCCGATCAGCGAGATTGTCTGCGGGGACATATGCCAGATCAAGTATGGTGACCTACTGCCCGCTGACGGTATACTGTTGCAGAGCAATGATTTGAAGGTACGTTGGAATCAACTGTCGTTTATGGTCCATGAGAGTCTTTAACAGCTGAAAGAATTCGTGAGGGTCTGCAGCAGCGATCGAAATCGTATTAGACTTGCAAATAGAACTGTGCAACGTGCCACAAAGTTAGAAAGTCTCTCACAATAGTATTCGAAAGAGTGCCAAGGAGGTTACATAGTCCATGAAAACTGGCTTGGTAGGCTTCATTGTTTCTATTTCCTATGATAGATGACATTACAGATTCCTTCTCCTTCTTCGATTTGAAAACGAATCCGAACCAAGATGAAAAATTATAATAAGAGGTATGAGGGACAGGGTGTAAAGTTGACTCATCCTCCATAGAAAAGGAAGGATCCTCTGACTAGACGGGTGTTGTGTCTGGCGCGCAAGCAAAGTTTGTCGGGGGTCACGCGAAAAACTTTGCTTGCGCGATGCAGGATTTTGGTTGACATCAATGTGATGCGTAGTTCACATGTGGCGATGTAGATGCCACTACAATAACACAAAACAATACAAGAAATCAATAAAGCTCTAGGGTTTTCGAGTGTTAAATAACCTAAGCAGCGAACTATTTAACAAATAATCAGTTAAAGATATAGGTACCGTTTCGATCTGATGATTCATTGTACTATACTCATTGACAGACACAACAACCTGTATCTTCAAACATCTGTCGTAACATTGCGGGTACTACCTATGTACATAAATGTGCTAATAATCAGGTACTTGTGTATCTTAAAGTCCATACGAGTCGTTGTTTCCAATTTGATGTTGATTCAGATAGTGCCATGCACGAAGACGTGCCCCACTCCGCGATCACTGTACTGTAAGCTGTGCTTTAGTACGGAGCGCATCTTCGTGGATGGTACTATCTATATTTCCACTCAAACAAATATCAACTTTATATTAGTGTAGATAAAGTTGAGATCAGCAAGTCCTATTCAAAAAGTCATAAAAACCTTGAACTTGTATCGCAAACTTTTATGTTTAAGTAGTTTTCAAAACAGACATTTGTTTACATATTCGGAAACTAAATGGCGAACGCAGTATACATTATCTGTACTAATAATAGTCAGGTAGTTCTACCCTATCTAATTTGTACGAGTATTGATACAACGTGCGTCAATTGATAACCGAATGCCTTTGCCTTTGATAACGCGTTATTGGGTTATCGGTTGTAACAATGTTGCCTATATGAAAAAAAGCCTGCATAAAAAATATGAAAATATTTGTTGTCATGTCTAGACTTCTCTGTTATATTGGGGTTGCCATCCAGTCTGAACGAAAGAGACAAAATACCCTCCCCCCCTCTGGTGGTAACCAGAGGATTGGAATACCTATACAGCAAGAATGAACAGGCATCTTCTGGACACGCTCGTTCCATTGTAGACCTCATCCATCGCTTTCCATCAGGCGAGATGGAGGTCCAGAGCTGGTCCATCCTGCATAATAAATAAATAAATATCTATTTTTATAAGCTCGCCCCCTATTACATGGGACTTAAACATAACTGGCGAAATGTGGGTGTAAGTACTACAGTTACAACTCTGCCTAACCCTTCGGGGATTCCAGGCGTGATGTTATATTAATAGAATCATCCTCTCTAACACAACGTACTAGAAAAAAAAAAAAAAAAAAATATAATTAGTTAAATATTCAGCATTATCTACATTTCTTTCTGTAACCTTTTCCAAATACATCAAACCTTACTATCAAGAATTACGATTTGCGTCATTACTAGTCATTAGCGAGCCTAGATTGATCCGATAAGCCCTCATTTTAAGATACCACTGAAGTTTCAGATAACAGCTATTTTTTTATCATTTATTTTTTATTATATGTGTATATTTGTCTAGTGCAATGATTTAGCGAGAATTATGTCATGTGATTGTTTGATTATGACATTCTTTTGTAATTATGGTAGTATAATGTAGGTATGTCGGTAATTATTTGCAGAAAATGTTATGTAAAAGTCAACACGATGAATAGCAAAGATCCTTGATAATATTTTGGTTGATCTGTATGTTTTAGTTGTAGTTTTTATATTATATTATAACGTAAAGTTAAATAAACTTACAATAAACACGTTGCACACACATCGCCGCATGTGAACTACGCATCTCACTGACTTCACGCAAAATCCTGCATCGCGCAAGCAAGGTTTACCGCGCATTTAACATATATATCGTCCCGACATTAATTGTTGGGCAGTTGCCCACCTGACTCAACACACGTCTGGGGGCTTAAAACAGCCACTTTGGCAGAATTATATTAGGAAAATATTATGAATCATCTTAAAATGTCACAAACTGACAATTCATAATTTGATCTGCGTGCGACTCATATTACGAAATAATTCATGTGTTTGACAGATGGAGATTCGTAAAATGGTCCACACATTATGAATTGCTTTTGTGTCAAATTAGAGGAATTGCTAATGACAGCTGGAAATTCAGGAAATGAATCGCTTTTAGAGGAATTGCTAATGTGGCCGTTTTAGGCCCACTGGTCGTAGGATCCTCCCTTTTTTATAGAGGATGTGTGAACTTTACACGCTGTTCCTCATACCTCTACACACACAAAACACAATGTACACCACTGCTACGATGATCAAACTCAAAGCATTTATTTCAATTAAAACATTTAGGTAGGTACTTCTGAATTGTCAAGGAATCGCACAGGTAGAATGATGAAACTAGTTGCCCATTTCAAAAGCACAACAGCTTCAAAAACATCGTTAAAAAGACCCTTAATTAGCTTTTTTACTAAGACAGTTTTAGCTTAGGTGAAACACATTTATGTGAAAGCCCCTTTATGTCCTACCTATTAAATCTGTAAATTATTAACTAATATCAGGTGAAATCTAAGAGGCATCGTATTACCCAGTTACAGGGTTGTGGATGTCAGATAGGCAGTCGCTCCATGTAAAATACTGGTATTTAGCTGCATCCGGTTAGACTGGAAGCCGACCCCCACATAGTTGGGAAATGAGCAGATTGGTTGATCAGCAGAAATCTATACTAAGTCCACTGTATGTTCCAGGTTGATGAATCGTCGCTGACTGGCGAATCGGACCATGTCAAAAAAGGTGAAGCATTTGATCCCATGGTGCTATCCGGTACACACGTTATGGAAGGTATGTTGAATCCTTATCATAAGTTACTACGATATATCTTCATAATTTCAGCCGAAAGACGTCCCCTGCTGGACATAGGCCTCCCCCCAAGCACCGCCACTTCGATCGGTTCTGTACTTCCCGCATCCAGCGAATTCCTGCGGCCTTCACAAGGTCATCGGTCCACATTGTGAGGCCTTCCAACGCTACGTCTTCCGGCACGCGGTCTCCACTCCAGAACCATTCGTCCCATCGGCCATCTGTAATGCGAGCAATGTACCCTGCCCACTACCACGCTGTGTCTATGGACTATAATATCCGATTCCTTTAAAATAATCCTATTGTTCTATTTAACCTGTCCGCGAAACGAGATTCTGTAGCCAGGGAGCATCACTTTCTGCCAGGGCTGCCGGAAAGTCCGAAAGGGATACCGGGGCCCTTGGCAACAGGCAACTGAAGGAACACGGGTGGGTTTTAGCCAGTAAAAGTCTTGAAACGCCCTCCCAGCTACGCCCAGAGCGGGAGAAGTCATTTGAGGAATTCACAGCCTCAAAAAAAAAAAAAGGGAGCTTCACTTTTATTTGAATAATTGACGTAAAACCAAAAAGATGCTGTATCTTCGGACTATAGAGCTTTTGAACCGGAATGCAGTAATGGTGCGTCAACACTATAAAGCAACATACACTGTTTAATGTGAACACCGTTTATTCACAACCCTAACCCAAACATTCCAGGCTCCGGCAAAATGCTGGTAACAGCGGTCGGCGTGAACTCCCAAGCTGGTATCATCTTCACTCTACTGGGCGCGGCCGTAGAGAAGGAACACAAGGAAATCAAGCAGATGAAGAAAGGTCAGTGCCCCCATGTTCTGCTCGCTAACGTAGCATAGTGAACTGTCCCTAGACATGTACCGCCTTTCTGATGACAGGTGATGGCCATGTCATGTTCTTGTTTGTGATTTGTCTGTGGTTGTTCAAAATTGGGGAGTTTTTTTGTAGTGAAACGTAGTGTAAATCGTCATCAGAAAGGTTGTCCTATAGCAAAAACCCCGCAACATAGTTTAGCTGTTACTCTGCTCATTTATCTAAGCTTGCAACATGCTTAATCAAAAATATACCTTAAATCAAAGCGATAAAGTGTAATTTAGCTTGCCTAAATGAGCATAGTACGCCCCGATGCTTGGTGCATACATTAGTGTAACCAGTGACGTATGACCCCCCCTCCCCCGTGTCATTGAGCCACCGCACTCCCCACTCCTTTTGAAAGGGGAAATAGCATAACGAAATTGGTAAAAAAATTTTGTTTACACTTTTGGCCACTAAAAGTGTAGCATGTAATTTTTTTTACTGTTTTTTAAAGTAGAGTGTTTAATATTAATAAAATGTTACAAGTTTTTTTTTTACCAATTACGTTCATAAAGTGAGATTATTTTATTTATTGATGAGTGAATGATACCGAATGTTATTACGTTTTTTGTCTTGAGTTTAGTGTCTTTATCCATAGTCTTGTTGAACGTTGTCTGTCTATGTTATATGTTTTAACTAATAGCCTGAAATGTTTTGTGACAGCATGACATATTTTAAAGTGAATATTTTTTCTATAAATTATGCGTACGATCGATGTTGTACAATACATAAATTATTGTTCTGTCTCAATAAAGAAATAATCTCTTTTAAGAATCATAAAATTATAATTAAAATTATCCTAAAAGCATACATTTGTAAATGCAATTTTAGTCGCTATGTTTGAGCAGTTGAGGCAGTGAAAATATACTCAATTTCATTTCAAACTCTAATTTCTAATGCTATTCATGAGACAGATAAAAAATCATATAAGTTGAATTTTCTTTCTTGTGTATATTGGTTTCTCAAATGCTTAAACAGTCTATGACATTAAACCCTTTAGATTTAGTGCCACGACCAAACATAGTGTGATCCGTACAATGACATCCAACTTTTTTTTCTCCACCCCCGACCCCGGCCTGCCGCACGCACCTCCATGTCGCCGATCAACAAAAAATATTATTAAAAAACAAAATTAAAAAATAAATAAAAACATACACATTCAATGCATCGTGTTACTGTCGTGTTGACTGCATGATGTATAATCGAAATATTATCCAATCGTTGTCATAAATGTGTATGCTTGTCTGATTTATATTGGATAAAAAATATCAATGGATATTGGAAAATTTGACGCGAGTAGAACGCAAGCAGCAACGCAAGTCTACGCAACGCAAGAGTCTGAGCGGTAAGTAACCTCCTTTGCTATGCCCCGCTTTACGTACTACCCTCCGTACACTCAGGGCCAGAAAATATACGCCTTATGTTCTATTTTACATATGTAAAGGGTGGTGGTGCTTAGTTTTGTGGCTTCGAGCTTACCTGTGGGACTGGGTAGATAAATCTGTCCTTAAGTGTACTCTAAATGACATACTACTTACAAGACACAATCTTGATAGTAATAATTACAGTAGTATGTTCCTAGTTAATACAGTAATAGAACTGTAGATTAAAAAGTAATTTTACTAATCTTCTCGACCGTAAAACGTAGGTTCTTAATAAATAATACTAAATAAATTATAAAATAATATAAATACCATATTTCATTTTCACATAACAGCATCCTAGTGCATTCTTCTGTAGTAACACTTATGTAGTGTTCCTATTAACCTGTAATAGTGTATATTTAAGCATCTTGACCTTCTCCTAATATTAACTGAAGCAAATGTAGATAGAATTAAATGCCATAGAGAACACCCTGTTGCACACTTTGTGAGAGTCCAAAATTAAAGTATTTTTTTTTTTTTTTTTTGTTATTTTAAGTACTTTTTGCGTTGACACTGAACAGTATTTTTTTTTTTTCAAAATTTTGATCACAAATTGACAGCCTTTAATCAAACGTACAATAACTAATAAATAAAAGAATAATCATTTCTTATTTAACAATTCATCGTTTCATTTCTGGCTGTTTTATAGTAAAATCTATTGGCATAGTAACTAGTAAGATTCTATTCAATTCTGAGCTTAATTATTCCAAAATTAAAATGTCGAAAAAAAAGGAAAAACGACAAGAGCCCAATAACTGAAACGGAGACTGGCAATTGAGAAATTTTGAATTATGAATCTGTTGTAAACTTATTGTGAACCTGTTTCTCTTACAATCATTGTACCTGCGCCACAGATGAATACAAATGGTTCAACTCCGCAAAATTATTTAAATAAAAAGCGACTCTTATTACGACACAATAAAGTGCAATTTTGGTCGCACAATGCTAATTACTTACGGTTATATTCACCTGAAAGATGCCTCTCTTTCTATCGCGTAACTCTTATATCTTCTGACTACGTTACGCCTACTGAATTCGACAAGTCGAGCCCGCCGCATACCTATTTGTAGCTTCATACCTAAAATGCGAAGTGAACCATTCAGTATTCATCTGTGCCTGTGCTTGAAATGGGGTTCACCGTAAAAATACAACTGGTGGTATTCTCAACCTTTTGATAGTCAGTCTCGTGTACAGATAACAAAGTTATGATACTACACAGATACTGAACTTTTTAAATTCGTCGTTCAACGCACTCATAGGTAATGGCCAGGGACCGAAAACCTTTATAAATTCCGGTATAGGTATCGAGAATATTGGCTTTCTTCTACGACTAAGGTTACCGTTATAAAAACGGTTACACACACACGGGCGATGCGCGCCCCTTGACTAATGCCGATGGTACTTGTAAGATAGAAGTAATTTTTGTTTCGTTATTAATACTGGTTTTATTCAATTTAAGGTAAACTTAAAAAATACCCGTAAAAAATATAAATATTGTAACCGAAAAATACCCGTATTGATCGTATCGGTTTCGGTCCCTGGTAATGGCTGGCGGATAGAGATTCCTGATTTCCAATAAGTTTCGTCCAAATAAATATTACCAATGCGTGCATTTGACGTCAAATATAATAAGCCATGTATCTCGGCTGTGCAATTTCAAAATATGGCAACTGACATTTCTTAAAACACCGATTTTTTTAGAAATATCAGTTGCTAGATTTTGAAATAGCACAACGGATCTGTGTAGCAACATAGATTTATTTTTGAGCTATTGTCGTTTCAAAATCCGTTCGACAATCCTCTAAAACATCCCTCTACTACCAGGTGACGAGGACGCGACCCTCCCCGCCTCGGGCAACAACCTGGGCGCCAACCACACGCTGCCCGACGACAACCACGTGGCGCCGCCGCCCGACAAGCCGCCCGCCGAGACCTCGCACAAGAAGGAGAAGTCTGTGCTGCAAGCTAAGCTCACCAAGTTGGCTATACAAGTGAGTTCAATCTAAATTCGTTTTGACTTGAATACGTCTTCAAATTTGCTTCCATAGTGGGAGGCAATTCAAAAAACTGATGATAACAAAATCGGGGGATACAGTTTGATGCTGCAGCTACATAACTACATCCAAAATTTATTTATAAAATTTAATTTATATTATCTAAATGAACCAAAAATTCGAAGACATGTGACATCTACCAACCCGCACTGGGCCCGTGGATTGCAGCCCACTCCCTCTCACAGAGAGGATGCCTGTGTCCCAGCAGCGGGAACATAATAGGCTGAATAAAAAAATAAAAAAAAATATGATGAAATGTCTATACCTCCGAGACAATACAGATGTGATATTGAAAAATGAAAAAAAAAAAAAAGAAAAAGCGTTTATTCGTTGTTACATCCGTACTACAAAATCTTTTACTTCTGCCAAACTGTAAAACAGTTTGTTGGCAGATGTAGCTCCCATATACAATTTTAATATTGATGTAACTATTTGTTAGTATTATATCAATAACAACTTTTACCTAAAACTAAACACACTTATTTTAAACAAAGGCTGATTATAAGCGTAAAGTTAAAACATTTTAAGTTGCGCAACAGAATTTAAATTCACAACGGTGAAGCCGCAAAAATCAAATAGTATGACATAAATTTAAACAACAACAAACAATCATAAACGGAATCTACACATCTCCGTCACGTCATGAAGTTTTGACAAAAGGTGCAAAAAAAAAAAACTTCCCCATTTTGTTTTTAAAAGATACTTTCGTGGTACAGCTATTTTCTAAATCGGAAGGTATGTCGTTAAAAATTGTTGGCATTATTTAATATATATTAATTTATACACATTATCACATCACATAATCAACCTATAATGCTCCCACTGCTGGGACACAGGCCTCCTCTCTGTGAGAGGGAATGGGCGAAATACACCACGCGGGCCCAATACGGGTTGTGCGTGTGTTCTTACAAGCTTTATATTAGCTTGCTCTGTTCGTATGTGTTTCCGGTTACTCCAATTGTCATCCATTTTTCAAGCACTTCCTGGCATCCGATTGAGCTGAAACTTGGCATACTAATATAACTACCGAGACATTTTGAAAAATTGATACCATGTAGCTGGTCTGATGATGGAGGCGGAAGTTGGCCATAGGAACTCCTCAATCAAACAAGACCATCGTGTTTGGACTCATTGGTTATGCATTAACCAGTGCTTTGACACTAGGTGGTGTTCAGGGTCTGATGATGGAGCCGGAAGGTGGCCATGGGAAAATTATTTTTAGTTAATTATAAGCTTATTTTTAAAAAGAATTTTACTTATATTTTATTTTATTTCTTACCTATCTTACCTAACCACCTTCTTCCTTCACAGATCGGTTACGCCGGCTCAACGATCGCAGTTCTCACCGTCATAATCCTGGTCATCAACTTCTGCGTGCACACCTTCGTGATCGAGGGCAAGCCGTGGAAGGCGACGTACGTCAACAACCTCGTGAAGCATCTCATCATCGGTGTGACCGTGTTGGTGGTTGCTGTGCCAGAGGGGTTGCCATTAGCTGTTACATTGTCGCTTGCTTATTCTGTCAAGGTAAGATACCTCATAGTTTAATTTTATGAGCATAGCGTAGAGGACGCTTGTAGTGCGTCGGGGATGTTCGCGGATGCGCATGTAGATTGTTTCTACACAACCATGCGTAAGAGGTGCGCTTCGATGCGCAAGAGGTGCGCTTCCATGGTGCGCAGGGTGTGGAGCAGCTCCAACAGTATCCTAAGCATGATTTCAAGTCGCCTAGACTGTGTTTTCGTAGGTCGCTGTTGTGCCATCTCACATAAGTTGCCAAAACGGTGATCCAATACTATTTGTTTGTTCAGAAGTGTCAGTTCTTACTAATAAAGTTGTTTGATCCTAAGTTATCTTAACTAATATTATAAATGCGAAAGTGAGTTTTAGAAGGACATAGGATACTTTTTACCCCGATAGTCCCACGGAATCGAGACTTACGCGGGGCGCAGCCAGTTCTTGAATAAAGATAATTTTAATTCTAATAGTAAAGCCGTGGAAGGCCACGTGTATCAACAACCTCGAGAAACACCTCATCATCCTCCTAGGGTGTTACGACCAACAATCCCTAATGAAAACACCCTATAACACATTTTTACACTTTTCGTCCAGAAATAAACAAGTTTCTTTCTCCCACAGAAAATGATGAAAGACAACAACTTAGTCCGTCACTTGGACGCGTGCGAGACCATGGGTAACGCCACAGCCATCTGTTCTGACAAGACTGGCACACTCACAACCAACCGAATGACGGTCGTGCAGTCTTACATCTGCGAGAAGCTCTGCAAGGTCACGCCCAACTACCGGGACATACCGCACGATGTTGCCGAGACTATGATAGAGGGGATCTCTGTTAATGCTGCGTTCACGTCGAGGATTATGGTGAGTTTTTAATCTGTCGCATCTTTCATTTGTTCGCTGAGTCAAAGATTACTACAGATGATTCAGTCTGCTAAATTATTTAAATAAAAAGTGACTCTTGCTATGACACAATAAAGTACAATTCAGGTCGCACTGTGTTAACCCAGTGCTGGGCACGCCACAATTGCGGCGATAAGTCCCCTCTTTGAGGAGTGGCTAGAGAGGCGCCACGGCGTCCTCACCTTCCGCCTGACGCAGGTCCTCACCGGACACGGTTGCTTCGGGAGGTTCCTGTTTCGTATAAGGCGGGAGGAAACGCCCGGGTGTCACCACTGTGTGGATCGCCCGGAGGACACGGTGGAGCATACGGTGGAGGTCTGCCCCGCTTGGGCGGAGCCCCGCCGTGTCCTCTTGGAGGCGATTGGCGGCGGTGACCTCTCGCGTCCGGCTCTGGTCCAGGCCATGGTACGGAGCGAGAGGGCATGGGAAGCAGTCACCTCCTTCTGCGAAGCAGTAATGCTCGCGAAGGAGGAGGCGGAACGCGTGAGGGAGAGGCAAAGTTTGCGCCCTCACGCCCCTAACCGCTGCCGCCGCTGGAGACGCCCTGGGCGTCGGGAATCCCAGGCGGATTCCCGGCCACCATAGGCGCGGGCTTGCGGACGGCGAGCAATGGGTAGCTCGCCGTCCGATCAGGACCAGGCCCGGGTCGATGGCGCGTCGTGTTCGTTCGTTATGGGGTTTGGTTTCCGCACTTAGTCCTTAAAAGGTGGACCATTGTGCGTGAGCCATGGCGGCTATCGTGGTTACTCCAACCAGCCCACCTCCCTCCAGAAGCTAATTAAAGCTCCTGGTCTGTTCAGAACATCTGTGAAGGATCTGGGTGCCCCGAGGGTTTCTGTTCTGATCTGGGTTACACCGGTGCATTCGAAGAGCACGTGCGCGACAGTTTCCTCGGCCTCCATGCATGCCCTGCACAGAGGACTGTCTGTAATGCCTATTGTGTGGAAATGTTTATTTAGCGAGCAGTGCCCCGTGATGGTCCCCGACACCAGGCGCAGGCCGTACCTGTCCAGGCGTAATAAACGCCTGGTCAGCCTGCTATCCAAAGATGGCATAGCTTCCCTGGACTGCCTGCAGCCCGGTGCCGAGGTCCACCAGCTCCCTGCCTGTGTGTGGGTGAGCTCCTGTAGCCACCTGCGTATTTGGTTGAAGGGGATGGGTACAATAGGTTCGGGTCCACAGACTGCCGTGCTAGAACCTCTTCTGGCAAGTTCGTCAGCTGCGTCGTTACCTAGGGATCCGCTGTGTCCTTTAATCCATTGTAGTGTCACCGTGTTGCGGTTAGATACTGTTACTCGCTCTAGTGCATTGTGACATTCTAGTATTAGCTTTGAGGTGATGCATTTTCTTTTTAGGGATTGGAGAACTGAGGCACTGTCAGAGAGTATACGTATTTGGCTGTCCGTGACTCTCCTGGCTTCTAGGGCGTAGACCGCTAGAATGATGCCCACACACTCCACCTGGTAGACGGTGTTGAGCCTCCCCAGCGGGCTGGATATATTTATGTTGAGGTCGTGTGAGAAGACTCCGACTCCGGTACCGGAGTCGGTCTTCGATCCGTCCGTGTATACTCTCATTTCCTTCGGTCCTGAGTAGTCACACTGTTCTTCTGTGAGTACTATACTGTAGTGCCTTTGGAAGTGGTGTGTTTTTGGGGCTTTGTCGCAGGGTGATGCCATCATTGGCCGTCGCTTAATCGCATGTTCCTTTATACTTGTGTGTTTTACTCTGGAGTCTTTACTTAGGGTACCTGATAAATGGAGCCTAAAGGCGGCCAGGGCCGCCTCCTCCCTCACGATGAGGTGTAGAGGCGGCAGTCCAAGCATTGCCTGTAGGGCAGCAGTAGGTGCGGTTCTCATGCTGCTAGTGATTGCCACGCATGCGAAGCGTTGCAGTCTTTCGAGGTCTTTTTGGGCTGTGCTCAGGTCCATCCTGGGCCACCAGACCAGTGAGCCATAAGTGATAATTGGTCGGATGACTGTAGTGTATAGCCAGTAGGTGATCTTGGGACTAATCCCCCAGTTCCTGCCAAGCAGTCGCTTACATTGCCACAGGGATATACTGGCTTTTGTAGTGATATAGTTGGTGTGTTTTGCCCAGTTCAGCTGTTTATCCAAATAGATGCCCAGGTATTTGGTTTCAGTAGATAGGCTTAGGTTTACTCCGAAGAATCGTGGTAACTGTAGTGTTGCTAACTTTCTCTTTTTTGTGAAGAGAAGCAGTTCAGTTTTTGCTGGGTTTACTGAAAGCTGGTGTCTGTCACACCATTCCTCCACTATCTTCAAGGCTTGGCGCATGAGGTTGCACAGAGTGTTTTCGTGAGTGCCATTGATTATTATGGTTATGTCGTCGGCATAGCCTACCGTGTAGTATCCTTTGTCGTTAAGTGTTTTGATGAGGCTGTCCACCACAAGGTTCCATAGTAGCGGCGAGAGGACGCCCCCTTGTGGGCAGCCCTTCGCCACGATGGCCCTTGTCGTGTCATTCACTGTGACCTGTACCGCCCTTTGTTTGAGCATGTTGGTGATCCAGCCTCTCAGAGTCGCGTCTATGTTGTGTCTGTCGAGGGCTATGTTGATGCTTTTGAACGTGGTTTTGTCAAAAGCGCCCTCGATGTCAATGAAAACGGCTAGTGCGGAGCATTTGTGATCTACTGCGCATTCGATCTTAGAGACCACGCTGTGCAGCGCGGATTCTGTTGAGCGACCTGTGGAGTACGCATGCTGTTGTCTGTGGAGAGGTTTAACTCGGAGAGGTCCATCCCGGATGTGCCTGTCGCAGAGTCTCTCGAGGGTTTTCAGTAGGAAGGATGTTAGGCTTATAGGCCTATAAGCCTTGGGTTGTGTATAATCTGGTTTGCCAGGCTTGGGTATGAAGATAACCTTCACTTCGCGCCATGCGACAGGTATATATCTGAGTGCTATGCAGGCTCGATAGATCTCCACCAAGTGTGGTGTTACGTGATCTACCCCCCACTGCAGTAGGGCTGGGAAGATGCCATCCAGTCCTGCGGACTTGTATGGCTGAAAGGTGTTTATAGCCCACTTTATTCGGTCTTCTGTTACTATATTGTGGGCTCTAGACCAGTCTTGATCCGTTGAGTTCCATTCTGGAACCGCCTCCCATGTCCGTTCCTCTAGGAGTGTACAGTCTGGGAAGTGGGTCTCAAGGAGGACTTTGCTGGTTTCTTGGTCGGTTTGGGTGTAAGAGTTGTCAGGTTTCTTCAGCGCGCCAAGGGTTCTGTCCTGGTCGGTTGACAAAACCTTCCTTACCCTTGCTGCTTCGTTATTTGTCTCGATGGATTCACAGAATTTCCGCCATGCTGTTCTTCTGGCGGTTCTGATTTTCTTCTTGTATGTATATTGGGTCTCTTTGTATTGCTCCCAGTCAACCGGAAGTCTAGTGTTTTTCGCTCTGTTAAATTGTTTGCGTAGTGTATCTCTGAGTTTACTAAGTTCGGCGTTCCACCAGGGGTTTCTTTCACTCTTGGTCCGCGGCGCTCTTAGCTTGCAGCATGCATGATATGGCGCGTCGTGTTCCACGCGCGCCTCAAAGAGATGTCAGCACAATTGGCGGGGTCCGCTAGGACCGATGCCTGCCAGGGTTGCGGGTTAGTCCGAAAGGGATACCGGGACCTTGGCAACAGGCAACTGAAGGAACACGGGTGGGTTTTAGTCAGTAAAAGTCTGACACGCCCTTCCGCTCCACCCAGAGCGGGAGAAGTCATTGGATGATTTCCCACCCTCAAAAAAAAAAAAAAAAAAAAGGTCGCACTGTGTTAATTACCTACAGTTATAATTATTCACTTAGAAGTTGCCTCTCTTTCTATCGCGTAACTCTTTTATCTTCTGACTAAGTTCACCAGAGGCTATAGACAAAATCCCTTTTCTGTAAGCGTTAACGCCAAAGGAAAGATCGAATTGTATGGAGTTGACATTAGTTTTAAAGATGTCACGTGACTGCTGCTGTCAACTGCATACAATTTGATCTTTCCGTTGGCGTTAACGCTTACAGAAAAGGGATTTTCTCTAGGCCCCCTTGTCATCTAGTGACAATTAAAATAAGATTTACTGAGAGTACTAAATAATAATCCTTACTAATATTATAAATGCGAAAGTAACTCTGTCTGTCTGTCGCGCTTTCACGCCAAAACTACTGAACCGATTTAAATGAAATTTGGTACACAGGTAGTGAGACAGGGTCACAGGAGCCTGAGAAAGGACATAGACTACTTTTTATCGAGCTAGTACTAATATATTTCGACTTATTCATACTAATATATGTAATATTTTATCCACAGCCAAGTCTAGACCCAACCGGTCCCCCAATGCAGGTCGGAAATAAGACAGAATGCGCCCTCCTTGGCTTCGTAGTAAACCTAGGACAAAGTTACGAGGCAGTTCGCGAGAGGAACCCAGAAGAGTCCTTCACAAGAGTGTACACTTTCAACTCGGTGCGCAAGAGCATGTCGACTGTGGTACCGTACAAGGGAGGCTATAGGCTGTATACTAAGGGAGCTTCTGAGATTGTTTTGAAGAAGTGAGTAATTTATTTTGTATATCTTAATAAAAATGGTTACTTTTCAGCAAAAATAAGAAATTTTTAGTTTGTATTGTTGCCTAATGTATGTGAAGGGAACTAAGTAGACAAGGCACATGGGTGATGCATTAACTGTATACCGTAAAATTCTTTTCTACTTCTGGAAAATATGTGTGTGGTAAAAATGTAGATGCCGACATTGCCACATGTGAACTACGCATCAAAGACCTGACGTCACATAAATCCTGCATCGAGTTTTTTGTTGAAAATACGAGATTTATGAGTGTAAATACATAAATCAGCATTAAACAAAGATGTTTTGATTTTTACTAATATTATCTCAGCCAAAATTTGTCGTATAACGCTTTGTAGTGATTGTTAATTTCATAAACTGTTACTTATGCTGCCATTTATGATTTTTTTTTCAAGACTAATTATAATTTGTTCGAGTTGAGACCCCATGTTAAACGACCATAATATTGTATTACGAAATTTCAATTCCTCACACAGTTAAAATTAATCTTATTAATATTAATCTCCACAGATGTGCATTCATCTACGGCCACGAAGGACGTTTGGAGAAGTTCACACGCGACATGCAAGAGCGACTAGTGCGGCAGGTCATTGAACCCATGGCCTGCGACGGACTCAGGACCATCTCCGTAGCCTACAGGGACTTTGTGCCCGGCAAGGCTGAGATTAACCAGGTAAACCATGGTATTTGTAAAATTGAAGATAATAGAGTGAACTTTACGAGGTAAATTAAAAACCATACCCAGAGTCCTATCCGATGCGATCGTCGCGCGAGTACGCAGTCGCAGCGTTCTTTTGTATGAATTATGACGTATAAACGCGACTTGATTGATCGCGCGTCCTATTTAAAAGCGATCGTCGCGTCAATATACGATCGTTCGAACTTTTTGTTCGTTGAACCTGAACGCGTGGTCGCGCCGACAGAGGACGCTTTCCGGTTTCCCGAACAAAAAGTGACATATGTACGCGAAAATCGCGTATTCGCGCAGCGATCGCTTTTAAATAGAACACGGCTTGAAAGTCTCTTTCTTTGACATACATTCAAATTGACTTGCATTGTCTAAACAACACTGTTTAAACGGTTCAACTTTTATTTTTGCATCTTATCGTATGCCACAGGCAATTAAATGGCACCGTGTAAATCAGGCTTTAGTATCCTGCAAGTTCAATCATCAAGTTTAGTCATCTACATTATGTTGAAATGTAAATGTAATACTTTGTGTAAAAAAAAAATACAATAGATACAATATTTAGTAATCTATTCCGCTTAACTATTCCTCAAGAGTCATAAAAAACCCTGTAAGAAATCGACACGTGTTTCACCTCTCAACTAGGCGTCCTCAGGATGACGATTGACCAGTCGCGAACCCGTACACGACCTGTTGCTACGTATTGTATTTTATAATGGATTTCCGCGAAGTCACGCCTGAATCAATTACCTATACTTTGTATGTTATATTAACAGAGAATTAATTTACCATTTGTTTTGGTTCAGGTGCACATAGACCAAGAGCCCAACTGGGACGACGAAGACAACATTGTGAACAACCTGACCTGCCTGTGCGTTGTCGGCATTGAGGATCCTGTGCGACCAGAAGTACGTATACATTACTTTTTATATGTAAAATATATAAAACATGACATAACATCACGGCTGTATTCCCCGGAGGGTTAGGTAGAGGTGTACCTGTAGTACACCCACATTTCGCCAGTTATGTTTAAGTCCCATCTAATAGGGGGCGAGACTATTGCCATCAACCGGGCACAAACCCAGAATCCAGGCTGCTACTAAGCAATTCCAAATGGAAAAACTCAATAAAACTTTGTCCGCCCCGGGATTCGAACCCAGCACCTCGCCTGCGAGGCAGTATGTAAAATACGTCAGTGCTTTTTGCACGTTTTTATTTTTTTTTTTTTTTTTTTATATACTTTGCAAGGCTTCTTATTCTTTGCTAGCCTTTTCCCAACTATGGTGGGGTCAGCTTCCAGTCTAACCGGATGCAGCTGAATACCAGTATTTTACATGGAGCGACTGCCTATCTGACCTCCACAACCCAGTAACTGGGTAATACGATACCCCTTGGTAAGACTGGTTGTCGGACTTTCGGGCTTCTGACTACCCGTAACGACTGTCAAAGATCCACGAATGCATTGCTTGCTTGCCCGTGCTTTCCGAGGCACGGAGGAGGTTCGGTATGTAAAGATGGTCACCCATACACGGACCAACCCCGGCAAGCGTAGTTTAACCTGATGGATCGACCCGTGCGGCAGTCATTACTTACCCAAAACTTATCAAAACCCGTAACACGATTTCCTATAGCCGACTGTAATAAGCATTTCTAATCCACAGGTACCCGAAGCCATCAGGAAATGCCAGAAAGCTGGCATCACGGTCCGCATGGTGACTGGCGACAACGTGAACACTGCTCGCTCTATAGCCATCAAGTGCGGCATCATCAAGCCGACAGACGACTTCCTCATCCTAGAGGGCAAGGAGTTCAACAAGAGGATCAGGGATACTGATGGAGAGGTATGTAGGATGCTAAGTTGGCCAGTTACTGGACATATATATATTTTATATGTACATATAAAATAGACCTCCAGACCAGGGCTTGAAATACCGTTAAAAATATGGTATCGTTACAGCCTTCTGATGCGGGTATCGTTAACTAATATTTACCGTTATATTATTTACCGTTATATCTGGCAGATTTTACCGTTAAACATACGTAACGTTAAAATCTAAGGTAACGATAATTTTATCGTTATAATTAGTTTTGTTACCGTCCAATTGCAAAAGAATGTCAGATTGCATCGACGCTAAGACTGCCGTACGACTATTTGCGCGTTTAATAGATATTATCTTATCATTGCTATTCTGTGTTGTGCTTGTACTTGAGAATATACTTGGTTGGTTGGTCCACCGTGTTCTGTAAGCGCGTACGACTGCCGTGAGCGGTGAGAGATATGAAGACAACAAACGAAATGGCAACAGCGCCGACAGGGTGTGAGAGTGAGAGGGGCGCGCGCGCACGCCGGCCGCGGCCGCCTTTGAGGCGGGCTGGCAACGTCGCTTAAAATAACAAAATAATACCGATAATTTTTTACCGCTATTTTTACAATAACGTTAAAAATACCGGTAATTTTTACCAAAAATGTTAACGTTATTATTATGTTATGCTACTAAGTAACGCTACCAAATTGTACCGATATCGAAGTATCTCTACGGAAATACCGTTACTTAACGTTACTTTTAATGTGAATTGGTATCGTTTTCAAGCCCTGCTCCAGACCGTATTTCGGCCACGGCGGCCAATCTCAACAGAGACCGCTATTTTACATAGTCGCTAGCCGTTTAACAAAACAGCTACCTTATGTAAAACAGCTGAACGACGTGTAGCGATTTTCCATAATTACGCGGCCCACACCAGTAAAGCTCCCAGTAGGCATGATTTTTTCCGACATCTTCAACAATCATCGTCATATTTCAGCCGATTTACATAAAACCTTATTAAATTATACACCGAAACCTTCCTCATGAATCACTCCATCCATTTCTGAAAACCGTATGAAAATCCATGCAGTAGTTTTTGAGTTTATCGCGTTTAGACAGACAGACGCGGCGGGGGGACTTTGTTTTATAATATGTAATAATATTATGCAAAACCTTTTACACTATTATTATCTTTCACAGGTACAACAACACCTACTAGACAAAGTATGGCCGAAACTCCGTGTGTTAGCCCGTTCGTCACCCACAGACAAATACACTCTAGTCAAAGGAATGATCGAGTCGAAAGCGTTCGACACGCGCGAAGTAGTCGCTGTGACCGGAGACGGTACCAATGATGGACCTGCCTTGAAGAAAGCTGATGTTGGATTTGCTATGGTAAGAAGTACTTTATTTGTATAGGCATAAGCGTTTAAATTGATTGTAGATGGTGGTTTTGATCTTTGACAATTAATGGAACGGATGTCAAGTGGTTCCTCAATCAATGATAGTTCAGACTCAGGAAAACTATTTTTAACACTACTTCAAAATATTTCAAACCACTTTTAAATATTATTTATTAATTTATGTGTATTAGCATCCATCGTAACGAATCACAGTCCATGACCTGGGTTAGGAAATAGTATACTTTTTATCCCGATATTCCAACGGGATCGACACTTATGCGGGTAAAACCACGGGGCGTAGCTACTGTCACATAATCTAAGCCCGCCTTTTTTATATATTTGTACATATTATTATTATTTTAGCGTTAGGTGTATACAGGGTGTTAGGGTGAACACCGTTATCCTTGCAACCAGTGGTTTGGTTTCATTTATAGAACGTAAAATCAATGGAAAATTACAAAACCACAAGAGACGCAAGTTCGTTGCCCTATGCCCGTTGCCGTATAACACGGGCGGGGGGTGCGGGATGTGACCTGACCGACCGCGAGCGCGACCTCTCCCTCAGTCAGTCAGATGTTTCGCTAGAGAGCACGGTGTCCGCTAGAAACTTTTTAAAATCTTTTAATGAAAATAACTTTTTTTTTTGTATGTGTTCGGTCATTTATTTTTATATTTAAGTCAACTACCCATGGTTTAAAAACTAAAAAAAAGTAAAAGATTTTTTTTTTAATTTTTTTTTTACACACAAATTCGAACATCACTACCTGCTATGGAAATAACAGTGACGAAGTAACTTAAAACATCGTCCATATATACTAAGTGGGAAAAAAACGTAATATTGAAGCTAACTCATAAAATACGCAAGCAAAGTATATAAAATTTATATGGAACCTCTGAAGCATGACCTACCAAAAAAAAATAATCATCAAAATAGATTCATAATTGGCGGACTAATCGCGTAACAAACACACATACAGACGAATTGAGAACCTCCTCTATGAAGAAGTCGGTAAAAAAATAAAGGAAGCTTATAATCTAACCTACATTTGTTTCCAGGGTATCGCCGGCACAGACGTAGCAAAGGAAGCGTCAGACATCATCTTGACAGACGACAACTTCTCATCGATAGTGAAGGCCGTGATGTGGGGTCGAAACGTTTACGACTCCATCGCCAAGTTCTTGCAGTTCCAGTTGACCGTCAATATTGTAGCAGTTATTGTGGCGTTCATTGGAGCCTGTGCGATACAGGACAGTCCTCTTAAGGTATGAAGTGATATTATGAATGACAGCACGAAATATTATGCGTCCTGTTCTCAGGACCAAAACTTTTAAAAAGAAGTAAAACGTCTTTTTTTTTTTTTTTTCACTTTTTAGTTGTGGTACCAACCCCACACAGTGACGAAGTAACTTCTTAATCGTCCATATATACTAAGTGGGAAAAATGCGTAATATTGAAGCTAAATCAAAAACAACGAAATAAAGGACGAAATAATATTTCGTGCTTTCATAAAAATAAAACGAAACGCTCCGAAATCGCATCGAATCGAATCGCTTCGAAAGCGTTTCGTTTTTTTACAACGACTTTCAACAGAATTGACATAAGCTTTTCGATAGCTTGTCAGTCCTATACATTTTTGCCTTTTCCATCATCGTTATCGGTGATGGAATGTCACTTTGTCTAGGACCTCTGTGTAGAATAGCCTAATGGCTAGGCTATCCGATTGTCAAAGTCAAAGTCAAATATTTTATTTCAATTAGGCACATAAAAGGCACTTTTGAACGTTGATATACTTAAAACCTTACGAGATGTAATCAGTACTCAAATCAGTCTAGTTCAAAACTAAACACTTTTAACCGCCTCTTTGGTCTAGTGGTTAGACCACCTGTCTCAAACCCAGAGGTCCCGGGGTCAATTCCCACTGTGGGCAAAATGTTCTGCTTGGTTTGGTTGGTGGTCCTGCTTGTTCCAAGTCCGCCTGGCTAGCTACCACCATCTTATGTAAGTCCGTCGCCATAACAACAATGTTAACAGCATTGTTGTGATTCTCCAGTTAGAGATAAGATAGCTAGTTCCTTTGTGGTTGAGGATTCTTGATGAAGCTCGTTTCCACCTTCGGCCCGATCATCACTTACCATCAGATGAGATGCTTCCCAATAGTGCATATAAAATAAAATAAAACTTAAACTTTCTTCCATCCACAGGCAGTACAAATGTTATGGGTGAATCTTATCATGGACACGCTAGCCTCCCTAGCCCTGGCCACAGAGATGCCTACACCTGACCTGCTTCAACGAAAGCCCTACGGACGAACCAAGCCCCTCATCAGCCGCACCATGATGAAGAACATCCTCGGACAGGCCATCTACCAGCTCTTTGTTATATTCTCACTGCTCTTTGTCGGTAAGTACCAGTTCAAAACCTTCACTGATTGATCTAGAATTTGTAATGCGTGGGCGACTCTCACTCAAGCAAGTCTCTTGTAAATGTGTCAATGTTTTACAGATTTCAGTTTACTTAAACTTTGCCTTCGTTACTGTACAGTGTCGAAGCGATAACTATTTAAACAAACCAAGATTAGAAATTCAAACAAACCGTTTTACAGTCCGTTTAACCGATTTTGACTTCTATACCGTAGGCATAAGGATGGCAGTAGAAGCAAAAAACGTTACACAATACCAACTGCCTACTGCAGTGGCCATTTGTCATGCCACCAACGCAATAGAAGTAAAAATCGGTTGAACGGACTGTAAAAAAGGCTTATTTAAATGTCTAATCTTATTTCAAATGGAGTATAGTAATTTACTTGTTGGTTAAAAAGGTGTGTCCAAATACATTACCGCTCAATGTTTGGACATACCTTTTTAACCAATAAGAAAATTACTAGAGTTCACAGCAACTCATCAGACTTCTCTTCTCCACTGTTACGCTGCGCACGGACCCTTTGCGCACAATCGTCACGGCCACTTCTGGGTGGCCTGTAATCTCATGAATTTTATCAACACCCATGTTATAAATCCTCTATAAAAGTTTCTGAAACAGTTAGCTTATTGCCAACATTAAAACAGTCAGTGTCATAGTAATCATAATATCATCCAAACAGGTATTATAATGTTGTACTAAATATCATAATGTAACTCATTTCAAAAAAAGAACATTGTCATTCTCGAGCGTTTCACTAACAAAACACCATAATTTAAAAACAAAACACATTCGAATTCGAAAAATTCGAATTCACGTCGTACCGCGCCATTTTTGTTCGATATTGGTATTGCAAAGAAGCTTTTATAGAAGATTCATATCATGGGTGTAGATAAAGTCTTGTATGCAACTGTAAATAATTAGGTATTAAAACACTCATGTGATACTATTATCACACCATTCGTGTTTTAATACCAATAATATTATATAACTGTTGCATAAATAACTATTATATCACTGACCTTCCATTTTGATCCCCAGGCGACCGACTCCTGAACATCCCATCAGGCCGCGGCCAGGCCCTCGGCACGGAGCCCACGCAGCACTTCACCATCATCTTCAACACCTTCGTCATGATGACGCTCTTCAACGAGATCAACGCGCGCAAGATACACGGCCAGAGGAATGTGTTCCAAGGACTGTTCACCAATCCTATCTTCTACTCCATATGGATCGGGACGGCGGCTTCGCAGGTATGTTAGGGTTATTTGTGAGTTATTTCAGCCAATTATTTGTTAAATTTACAGGCGCATGAGTCCTTGCAACTAGGCTCTATAGTTGGAAATAGATCAACATGCTATGTTTTTAAGGTTGGGAATGGACTGGCAAGCACCAGCAGGTATCTATAAGCATTATTTAAATCGACTTGTCAAGTAGGTCCACTGTCCTTTAAAAGGCTTTTTACGAGCATTCTCCTATGCTTAGCGTGTCGATGGAAATGTATACAGGGTGGTAGTACATCGGCGCGCAACCTGTTATCATGGATTCAGTGCATGATTCTGGCGCAACCTAAGTTGAAATTTCTCGTTGGTTATTTTAAAAATCGCGTATCGCGTATCTGATCGCGTATTTTTCTATGAAAAGTGCGGAAAATTAAAGACATTGTTTTATTTCCGATACATATGTTGCAAAACATATACTTATTACTGCAAAAACCTCATTCATGGACAGTTTTGACTTATTTCTCACTTTATGTTCATTATACAATATTTGTCAACAATTCCAGGTGGTAATCATCCAGTTCGGTGGCATGGCGTTCAGTACGGCTGGGCTGTCGATAGACCAGTGGCTGTGGTGCCTGTTCCTGGGCGCGGGCACGCTCGTGTGGGGCCAGCTCGTCACCACTGTGCCCACCAGGAAGATACCCAAGAGACTGTCGTGAGTACCACTCCCACTACCACTGAGTAGTACCCGAACGTTAATATAGCACATCATTTTTTAGAAAGAAAGTGTCATAATATCGGACAGTGTGTGACAGACCTACGCTCTACAAGGCCATTTTTAGAGTTCCGTACCCAAAGGGTAAAACGGGACTCTATTATTAAGACTCCGCTGGCCGTCCGTCCGTCCGTCTGTCACCAGGCTGTATCTCATGAACCGTGATAGTTAGACAGTTGAAATTCTCACAGATGATGTATTTCTGTGTACAACAAAATTGTTGTTTTTGCCATTTTTATAGATAATGGTACGCAACCCTTCGTGCGCACGCTCGCACTTGGCCGGTTTTTATTAAATTTAATACTCTATGTGCCAGACACACTGGGCTGACCCGCGCGGCGCCGCGAATTAGTTGTAGGTCGTTTCGAACCCTGTCAGGTGCTTTGTGTAAATAATTATTTCATCACCACTGCCGTTATCCCAATTTATATAGGACCGACGGCAGCTTGTCCACATCTTCTTCTTTATGTTGTCTTCCATCTTATTTACGGATAAGATGGAATTTTAAGTTTACCAACATTATAATTTCTATTTTTATATATCCCTGCACCATAGGATACACACTTAGATCCTTTACAAAAAAAATGACTGCTTTCCCAGATGGGGCCGAGGCCAGCCCGACCCAGAGACGATCCAAGCGGGCGGGGCCGACTATGAAGGGGACCTGGACAAGAAGCCGCGCGCCGGCCAGATCCTCTGGATCCGAGGCCTGACGCGCCTCCAAACGCAGGTACGCACTCCGCCGGGCACGCGCACACGGCACACTGGCGACATTCAGACGGATGACATGTGCTTCGGACATAAATGTTAAATTAGTCAATGTTTCCACCTTTTGTTGGTAGTTAATTTTTATTAAATTTAGGTTGGAGTACTTTTGAGGGCTCAAATACCTTAAAAACATTCCTAAGAAGATACATACGGGGAATATAGTTAAATTAACTTGTTAGGGAAGATTTTTTCCTCTCGACAGACAAGCAATAGAGTACAATGTAACTTTTGCTTTTTAAGAATTAAAACATTAAGTACGTTTATTCAACAAAAAAGTGATAATGTTATTATGTTATGCAAAATTTACCAGGAAACGTCAAAAAGCAAATTTCGCAAAATCAACAGCAATATGGTTATTTATTCATATGGCAATACATTAGAGTAACTATTTTAGAAAAAATCGAATGTAATGTAAGCTAACGAAAGAAAATTAAGTAATTACCAAAGACTTGAATCTCATACAAAAGTACATGTCATCCGTCATACATTGCTATGTGGCTTAATTCAGCAGCTGAAAAGTCGCTGAATTTCGTCGGGGCTTTAATAATTTCATATTAAAATTAATACACAGTTTTTTCTATGAAATTATTGGGAAACTAGGAACACTATACAAAATGGGATAAATGTTGGAGTTGATGTATGTACATCATCATTTTGGGGGAATCCAATGGTTGAACAAAGTTTATTCATGCCTGAATATATTATTTGGGTTTGAATAAATTTTTAAACTGCAAATAATAGTCGAGAACTTTAAAATTAAATTTTAGAAAAATATAGTTTTATGTAAAAGCGTCTGACTATTATTTACAGTTATTATTTTACTGGCGGCATTCTTAATAAATAAGTAATCATAATTTGGAATTATACAGTTTTATTAAATTCAATAGAGCAAAATAGTCGTATACATTTGAAGAAGCTGTCAGTAAATTCTCATGGGTTACATCATGAATTATTGGCTGTGATATAAAGACAAATAAATTTAAAAAAACATGATGATATACCATGCTAATTTATAAAAAAAATATTACTGTGCATTTTTACCAAAATACGAATAAGTATTAAAATTAGTAAACATGTCACAGTAATAATAAAAAAATATAAAAAAATCTAAATAATAATAAAAAGAGAAAAGAAATAATTAAAAAAGTATTAGGACTCGCAGATTACATGTTCGAGTTTTCGAAAGAGGGATAAGTTTTGAGTTTACAGCTTTAATACATACAAATATATATACAGCAAAGGTCAACAGGTCAACACTCAAGATACCTTGGGCATCCTAACGCTAAGTCAACGATATTATTGTCCTTATTATATATACTTTTACTATTTTTGCATACAAACGAATATAACCACCATTTTATTATGCATCCATATAGACTATATCGTATAGAATCTATAGAGATTACGCTCAATCATCTTTATATTACACATCCTTTGTTCGTACAGTAAGCGGGAACTTTCACAGTACGAGTCGAAACAAATAATAAATATTATATATTTCATAACAAAATAATAATAATACACAAATAATTTAATCCGTAAAAAAACCGATTTTCAAAATAACTGTACGTTATTTTTTTGTTTTTATTATTTCTTTCTTGGTTTTTTTCTAATTTTATTTTCTTATTATTTTACGTCTCGTATTTTTCGTTTCATTCTCCTATACTTCTGTTCTTTTCAAGACATTTATTTTAATACCTACACAGAGAAACACTTTACAAAGTAATAAATAGTAGTATACGCTATTATTATTTTTGGCCCATGATTAACGTAGAAATTAACTCATTGTTCGGTCACTAATTTTGTTTAAAAAAAAAAAAATTTTTTTTTTTTTTCATTTTACAAAAATCCCAAAATTGGCAACCGAACAATACAGAACTTAGAAGTTTTATTTATCCAACAAACTATTTTTCATTTTACTTCTTCAGACCTGGTTTCATGACATGTATGTATTTGTTTATTGAACTTGATTTTTATCTATTATCTGTATTTCAGTCTTCAGATTCACACCCTGCTGTCTCCTGCTCTAAATCCTTATTTGTCATGAAACCGGGACTCCCCCGTTAGTGTCATTAGATAGACTCGAAAGTAACCGCCATGCATGAACCGCAGTATAAAAATTACAGTCTGACGCTTCCCGTTTTTATTTTATTTTTACTATATTTAATACCTGAGTTGACTGCCGCCCTCCCCACTACCCATTGGCATGCTCTTTTAGGCTGTGACAATGTTACTTATCCCTCGTATTTACCTTCAAACAGTTACTATGACTACCCCGATATATAGATATATAAATATAATAATTACTCAACATAAACCACATCGCGGTATGAATATGACTATCTCTGTCTTACCTATCTTTTATTTAACTCTAGTCATACTGACTGTTTGATTTCTTTTTTACTATTTTTGTTTTATTTTTGTCTGTTTTTATTTTTTTATTTTTAAGAATAGTATTTTTTGCTTGTGATACGCCAACCCGATACATCCTCGCTACTGATCCAAAGCAACCCAGCTCTGTAAATGACCGCCGTTACAAAGAACCTGGTAGTGACAGGCCCGCACGGCGTACCGACTAACAAACGTTACCGATATCAAAGTAATAAGCAGTAACATGACTTGTTCACATTCATAATAATTTATCCACTTACATATATTATTTTAATATTATTTTTGTATCAAGTTGTGTTCAGTTACTGCTGTTAAAATGAACGTTAATTTGAGTGTGGAGTGGATTTTTCTTGAGAAAAAGATTAGTAATATTCACGTAGCGAGAGCATGCCGAGTGTGCTCTGTACTAACAACAAATTCTAACCGTTTACGGTGGAACCTCTCTTTCCTTTGCCGTTGTGTTGTTGTCAGTGTTTTATGTTTTGTTACTTTTTTTCTGTTTTTTTTTTTTGTGTTTTGTTTTGTTTTTGTGAATGTTGTCCCCGTAGTGGCGTGTTATGTCGGGGTGTGTTTGGTCAGGTGGGTACAGCGTCAAACTGGGCGGCGAGGTCCATCATCCGTAGTTTTGCATTGCCTTGCCGTTGGAAAGTTGCCTTCTTTGTGTTATTTTGCGTAACTCTTGTTAGGCTTGATGTAGTGTCCATTATTGTAAATGTATATAGCGGTGCTCTAATGCAGCGTTGCAGGTAAGTATAGTATGTATGTAGAGACAAATAACCAGTACTTAAATTTAAAAAAAAAAACTATAACAAAAAAAAAAGTGATTTTGTTTAGCTTTCTAACTTTTTTCGACGTTCTAAGATTGTGCAAATATCAAAGTATTTTTTTGTTTTTAAAAACAAAACTTTAATTTTATTTTTAAATAAATACCTAGATATTTTCACAATAAAACACCGTCACAAAATACTAAAAATACAATATGTTCCTCCTTGGCTCCTAAATAAATGTTTAACAAAAAGTTGACGATAAACAATAGCATGGTAGATGTTATAGTGTAAGTACCTGTTGTACCAAGTATATGCGGACTACCGAGCCACCACCATAGAACGCATATGGAATTTGATATTAAACATAAATAGAAATCAGTATAAACGTTACTGTATATTTAAATAAATAAAGCCTGATGGCACTTAAATTAGGTGTAACCCAAGATTAGGTTTATTTAGTGCACCCTCGTCCTTATCCAAGCATCTTAGGCGTTCCCTGCGTTGTTTAGGAGTAGTTTAAACGGCTGTCGATCTTCAGGGTAGCTAAGGCCTCGATTCGTACCCCTTATTATTTTCTCACGTTTTTTTTTTAATTTTGTCTCTTTGTTTTCTCCTCCGTTGGCACTCTTCCGGGTCATATTCGTATCACGCGACACTGGTCAGTCCTGGCCCATACACGCATCAGTATACACGATACACATTATTCCATTTCGTTTTATTTCCTGATTTTTGTTTTGTTTTAATAAAGGGTCTGTTTTTCCGTGTTGGCCTGCTTGCGGCTAGGACAGATATGGAACAGATGTTTAATGATTTAAATGTTGTTGATAAATGATTTTTTTTTGACCTCATCATCTCATGAATCACAATTTTTTTTGGTTTCGTGAATAATTCTTGAAAAAAAAAAAAAAAAAATTTACAGTGTTATCAAGGTGTTGAACTTTTTAAACAAAGTTATTTAAATTTAAATATAAAAATACTAAAAAAAATAATAATAATAACGTCTTCATAGCAGAATAAACACATGTTAACTAATCTAAGCAAATGTGTTATTTACAGTGCAATAAACACGTATAAATAAAACATATTATAAGTAACAAAACTAAACAGATTCAACATATTGGTCAGATATTTTAACAAAAACCAACTTTCTTACCAATACAAATCGTCCCCAATGTGCACTCCCTAAGATGCATGATCAACCCACTGATGTTTAACAAAACCCACCTACACTGAGATGATGACGTCATTGAACCATAAAAATACATGGAGACTGACGTCACTACCCTTGTCAATAACTGCACAAATACGACGTCCCCGTACCATACCTGGAGGTCTTCATTTAAGGCCAGTTAACTCCAACCTCCTTGGTAGAGGAGATGCCAAATACAAATTTATAAAAAAAGAACAAAACCCCGTGCCATATCTGTCCGGCGGCAGTTGTAAAGCTAGGGCTGCGCACGTAGGACGGTGTCGAATGGGGCGTGGAGCCGCGCGTCGTAGAGAGATGTTGTTGGCAGCCCCGGCCTGTGCTGGAGACCGAGGTCTAGTGGCGGCCGCGGCGGCTCGCGACGCGCTGCGTGCACAGGACGCTGACGGTACCGCACCCGCCCCCCTAGCCCCCTAGCCCTCTAGCCCCCTAGCCCCTAGGCGCGAAACAGTTAGGAACAATCATGACCATAAATATGTGTAAACTTAGCAACATTATAAAGCGGATTTCTCCTGAATTTATTGGTTAACATTTTAGATGCTACGAATAAAGTATCTTCTAAAACATACTATTATGATATAGGTCTTATCTTGAAGTCAAAATCGTTATTTCACGAGAAAATCGCTTCTGAATTTGGCTAAGTGTACACATATTCATGCTCGTGACTGTACAGAAGACCGGTTCCATATTACGAGAGAAACACGCATGCAAACACTCGACGATCTCAAAGTATGTCCAATACAGTCGTGCGTGCACTTGCAGTCGCTGTACGAACGCGTGTGTGTGTGTGCGCGTTTGCGCTCGTTGCATTGAGCCGACCGTCTGTACCTACCTATTTTGTACCCTAGCCCCTAGCGCGTAGCATCCCGGTGCCCTTACACCTCCAAAACTCCAGTGCAAAGGTTGCGGCGACACTCGACTGCCTCAATAACTTCGCAATAGCACACTTGTGGACAGATTTGGCACGTTTGAGCACACGTAGCTAAAAAGTGCACTTGTCGCTAAAATTATGCTGAATTCGGCACGATTTTTTGACAAATCTGCACAGTCGAATTTGGCACGTTTGTGCCAGAATTTGTTCAGGAACAGCTGTTTGCATTTGGCACGTTTTTTTGATGATTAGCGCAACTGAAGGCAATTTAGGAATACTGCTCATTATTAATGTAAGGATTTTCAAAATTTTTGGACAAAATTGAATTGGATTATGTTGCAGATTCTAAATTAAATGGGGATCAAAGGTTTAGTAAAATTATTTTTTCATTGGATGTGCAAAAAATATGAATGTGTGTTGAATTATGTAGAAAAAAAAATGCGAGTAGAGTGTCGTCGAGTAACCGTTAGCAATCAATAGATCTGTTTTCTCGTCTGTTATGCATCTCCACGACTTCTGGTTGTAGAACTCGCCCTGTTCCTATTAAAGCATACAAACGTGCAGTTTGGGCGCGTGAGTGTTCGCTCCTGTACTGGCACCGTCTCGTCCGCCCGACCCTGAATCAGCACCCTGTGACATCGACGCCTCCACCACATGTGACACCCATGTCGCCATGTCGCCCCGACCGCGTCCCATCTCGTCCCGCTTTGTGATCTCACTCTCTTGTCTCCAGTCAGCCAGTCATCTAGCCACAGTGTTTGTTTTAGCAGTTATCGCAGCACCTTAGCTCTTTTGTTTTGTATTACGTAGCTATGCGAGCATGGAGCCCACCGTTTCCCCCAGCACCGGATCCACTCATCGCGTCATCGTCACTTCGGTAGTGCATAGTTAGCAACGAGGTTCGAATAGTTGCATGTCGTAGCCACGACGTAGACGTCCCATCGTTCCCTCCACAGACGTCCCCGAACTCTGAATACAGACAACTAGGTCGTAACAAAAAACATCCACACCACACTCAAGATAAAGGTAGCGGTGGGTCGGTATCGCGGCGGAGCGTCGGACAGTCGGTCAGCAGCGAGGGTGTGGCGGGCACGCGGTCACGCGCCAGCCGTTGGTTGCAGCTGCGCGTGGTGCGCGCCTTCAAGTCCACGCTGGAGGACATGGAGGAGCGGCTGTCGGCGCACTCGGCGGCGGGGCTGCGCTCGCGCCTGCGCGCGGCGCCGCCCGACATCGCCTACATCGACGCCGACGACGTGCCCGCCGCCGCCCGCACCGAGACCACGATATTCTGAGCTGCCTCTGACCCGAACCGACCGACCACGAGACGCACTGACGACGTTTTATTTTTATTGTATGCAAGTTTTTCGTTTGTCCCCGGCGGCCCGGCCGTCGATCGTACTTAACGCCGCAATCTCCCGCGTAATCTCATCGCTATCGCCGCGCCCCTATCTCGTTTCAGTCTCGATCGCGTTTACGCTTTAAACGATTAATCGACTCTTAATTTTTTAGTACGTTAAGAATTTTTATTAAGTGTTGAAATTTTTTAGTGCTAGGTAGTTGATAGAGCAATAAACTACTAGACGATGTTAGCGGCCCGATGTTAGGCTCCTAGACCGAATTGTGCCTGTTACTGCGCCGCCATGCGTGTGCGCATACTGTACATTTTCAAATCATATTTGTAACCTGTTGATGTTTTCGTAATGATGTTAACGTTTCAATAGAGAAGTGTTTGCATATTTTAATAGTTGACGAGTGAGCATACGTTAGTGTCGGGACCCTATATTTCTAATACCTAGGTTATACGACTCTTTCTACCGGTCATTATAAATGAACACTGCTATTTTAAAGATGAACATATTTGTACATAAATTAGTGATCTTCAAAACGTCTTTTTATGAATATCGGAGCAGTGATATTTTGTATAGGTAGCTATATGAAACTAAATGATGAAACTCCAATTTAAATTGTAAACTTTTTAATAATCCTTGAACTTCGAAATTTTACGAAAAAAATAAATGAATAAAAAAAAACTTTTTTAAAGTTTTCAACTTCGTCACTTAGCTTTTTGTGTAAGTAGTTTGTTACGAGAAAATATTATTATTATTATGAGATATTGAGGGTACTTGGCAGCTTGTGTGTTTTGTTTCATAGTAAATTTTGGGACCACTTTTAACCCCTTTCTACCTTTGAGAACTATATCTTCATTATATATCGGTTATGAGACGGTAATTTGTCTATAAAAATCATTATAATTAATTAAAACTTACATAGATTCTTATGTATACGCCTAAAGTTTAATATGAATGAGACACTTCACGCTTACTAAAGAGAACCGAAAAAAGCTCTAACATAAAGTGTATCTTTAAAAAAACTTCTTGGTTTTTGCGAAATGTTACGAGAATATTTACATTGAAAAAAATAAAACTGTAAGCAAATTCCATAGCATTTTTTTTCGCCTGTCTTGTTCTGGTGGGGGTGGCCATTTAGCCGATACGCTCTATTTCAGATGTTGACGGTAAGTTTAGGTCTGACGCATAGGGAGCGTACCGTTGTAAGTATCGCGACGGACAATGTAGGTACACGTTGAACCCATAAGTTGAATAGAGCATGGAATCCGTGGTGTCTGCACCTTGGCTGCCCAGCGTCTTCGGTCTCCTAGCTGCGTTGAATCATAGCAATTGCTCATTCACTGTTGGCACACACTTCATAATATAACACTATTGTAAGAGAAAGATTAAGCATAATCCTATTTTTTTATAACTTGTAGTAAGTATTTCTCTATTTTATTAAATACAGTAAATGTTGTATTTGTTGTTACGATTTTAAAATCTATAATTTAAGACCAACAGTTTTTTTTTTAAATATTATATATCCCAGTTTAAATGACAATTGCATATCATTCAATAAGCCGATTTACGTACACCAATAAAGGTGAGACCGCTAGCGGCTATCTTGTGACGTCACGTCAACAAAATGGCCGCTGCGTTTAGATTGTAAGTACTGAGCATTATAATGGAGCAAATGTATATTTTTTGGTACAAAATGTTGTTTCTTTGATTGTTTTAATTTTTTATTATTTTTGCTTCGCATTTACAGTGTGATCATGCTTATTACAGTGTTATGCATGTATACTGATGTCTGTGAGTATTGCACAATTTGTATTTTTTTCTTTAATTATTATTATTATGTACGTAGATGTGTGTACAGAGTTTCTGATAATATCATTTATATTTGAATAACATTTTCATATTATCAGACTCTCGAGAAAGGTTTTATATCCGAATTTTTCATTTTTTATTATTGTAACAGTTCATTTAATAAAAAATGGTTTTTCTATACAACCACGATAACTTACTTACAAAACTTCTAACACTGTAGTTGTTAAGCTGATAAAATATTTACTTGAAAAATAAAATGAACGCATAAATTAATATTATCTCCACTATTACACCAAATTAGTGAACTAAGTTATATTTTTAAAAGAAAATAAAACAAAACGGCTCTTACATTATTCACTTAATTTTTTTTTTCATTAACTCGGTTGTGTATGTACTTATGTAATAAGTTGATTTTCGTAATATTTACTTATTATTGAGTTTTACTGTAATGATACGTTTTATTGTTAAATAATACATACTTAACCGGCACTATAAACCACTATAGTAAATAAAAACTCATTATAATAAAAGTATTTATTTGACAAAATGTTGATATTTTATTTTTTTGTACCTCAAACACGTTGATAGTGAAAACCGAAGCAAATGATCCGCGAAGTAGCTCACATACCGGACGTTTTTCATTTTCTGAGTAGCAGTAGTTCCCACACGGTATTTAAACTATATTTTATATTATTATTTTGTTTATATATTTAGTATTTTGCTACTGGATGCCCTCGACCCCGACCCAGCTAGTGAATGCCCCCCTATCCTAGTTACAGTTAGGCACTTTACTAACGAAACTGCTTTCTAAAAATATTTCCATAGTTTTCTATAGCTACAACTCTTCACTATCAGTAGTTGTGGTGTTCTAAAGACAAATGATGTTTCTGATCATATTTTTTTTATTTATAAAGAAGAGTGCCGTTTGATTTTGGAATGCCATTGGCGAGTTTCCACGTAATGTCTAGTGTATTGGCGACAAAGCAGTTTGGTTATGCGGCTGTGGTAGTTAGGAGATACTGCGCACTCGCGCCTGCCGGACGCGTACTGACACGTCCGTCATGTTGTTTTGCAGCAAAAGGCGGACATATTGGCCGGCCGCAGGATATTTGTCAATAATTATTTGGCGGAGCACCGAAGGATCAGCGTGCAATCTGGCGGGAGTTCTCTGCCCGCTCTCAGCCCGGTATCGCATCAGAGCGATGATTAAATGCCCCAAAATATTTATAAAACGACACTAAAGTGAAAGTAACAAGTAAAATAAAGAAACACGGACTCAAACTACTGCCATTTAAAAACTATAACAAATATTCCAAACGAATATTCTAAAATAATGATTATTACAGTTTTTCGCTAAAATTTCTAAAAGTAAAAACCTTTTTTGAAATCTCTTAAAAATGTAAATGCAGTAGATAGTTAAGAATTGTTTATTAAAATATAAGTAAAACATTAGATTCGCAAAAATATATTGATTAGATTTGTATGATAAATATGGTGCACCACTATTTAGATGGAGTATATTAGAATTTGAGCAAATTATTTTATAACCGGTGAAATATTAAAAGTTTCTGATAATATATTTAAATTGATATCGTGTTAATTTTTCTGTAAATATATAAATCTTTAAACTCATCTTTTCTTGTAATTAATATGTTTAAAATAACTATTGTGTGTTAAAAATAAAAGTATATAATACGGATAAAGTCATGTGCCATTTTTATAATATATAAAAAAAAAAACGAAAATACACAATTTGTGCTACTCAAGTGCTTTTATAAACGTTTTTAATAATAAGATGATATTTAAATTTGCTTGTTATTTCTGTTTGTTTATTTTATTGGAAGAATGCGATCTAGATGTGAAATATTTAGTGTTAGATGATGTGTCTTTTTTCATAGAAGCTCGTTGTGTTTTGTCTTTAAGTAGTTGGCGGCTTGATTGGTCTGTATGTGTCGGCCACAACTACAAAACACAAACGCTATGCTCATATTTTTATAGACTATACATCGATTTAGCAAAACAGTAGAACTGTATGCATATTTGTTATATGGCACAATAAATAGTTTTATACATTTTGCATGAATCGGAGAATTACTACTTTATTATGAAATCTGTCTTTTGTTTTCTATTTACTATGTATTTTGGTAATGACTTGCACGATGATGTGTTTCATTGTTTTGCATTGTCGTTACCAATGTACCTACTATCTCCTATCTCTATACACTACACACTGTCCACTATTCTTTAGTCTTCCATCTCATCTTATTTATTTCTTTCCTCTTCACCAAGGTATCTCAAGCAAATTTAATTATCATTCCAATGTTTTGTGGTAAAGTTTAATATGTTTATATGTTAAGTATATACTAAATATTTAATAAAAACCTTTGTGTATTGATTCTTAAAGTTTAATGCACCACAAGTAGAGACTAAAACATTGCCTGCTACATCAATGTTAAGACTTAGAAGAGTATAGTATACAAAATAACGATTATACTTAAATTATGGATGATTACTCGTGTCTTGGTGTACACCAAAAGTTAGATGTAAAAATATGAAATAATTTTTTTCAAAAATTTAATAATTACGCTTGTAGTACTTAGGTGCGAACACGCCGATAGTGATAAATCACGTAAAATATAATTAACAAATCCATAGCAAAGCATGATTTCTCGCTATACCTATCTAACTCGGTATAATAAACTGGTACTGTTGTTAATTCGTTATTTCTAACGCTTCTTGTCTCTTAAACTTTAGTAATAAAGTATCTATACTCCAAAGTAACTTTCATTTCACCTGCCACATTGTGGAGAGCTGCAATAACAAGGTAAACTTGCAGTATTGGGAACATGTTGGTGTGTCGATGTTGGTCCAATTGTTTGTTGTTGGCGGCCTGTGGCCAACATGGGCCATGTATGTCGTACGGTCTAGTCGATGTTAGAACGCTTGGCGCTTACACGCGACGTTGTACAGTAGTCCAGTAGCTACACAGTTCGACTGGCATGGACTTAGACGTTGTGTCTTTGCGTATATGATGCACATACAACATACTGCGAAAAACTGCAAACTTTTCCACATCAAGGTAAACGAAACTTTTCTTATTCGCACATACTGTAAGGCTTGCAGTTTATATAATATATGTATTGTATTCACTTTGTCTGTAACATATATGCATTGACAGTAAATGACTAACTAGAATCGTGCTCAGCTTGAAATATAATCGCCACGCTAAACCAAATATATGTAAATAGTATCACGTAAAAAAATTAATCGACTACCCAAAAAAATCACAGAAAGCCAAAATGTATAGGCATCATTGTTGTTAGTTCCACTATGTATGCTTCTGTATAATAGTTGTATATAGCTTGATTAGACTGTCCTATACCGGTATACTTTAGGTAGATTTTATCTGGTATGTGAGCGACAACGTCGATCCAACGATACATATGTGTGTGCTTCAATAGAATAGATCGCATGATGACAAAAAACATACAAACACAAGTGCCGATTTCTTACAAGAACACAAAAACACAGACACACAAAACATGATTTATTTAAACAAAGAACCACGGAACCCGATCAAGGAACCCATAGGTTAAGTGTTCAATGTTAAATGTTCATAAATATTGTATTTTTTTTTATTTTACTTAGTTTTATTTTATTTTTTTGTTACTTGCGTTTTTATAAAGATGGATGTAACGGAGCCCTGGATGGAAAAAGACATAAAAATTCTAGTTTATAAGTGCACACCCCATGAATGTGCTTCTTAAGGTACCTAATAGGATGTACCCCGCGTCTTATACTTTTAGTTCTGTTTACTGTGTATCTATATATATACCTACTTCTTCTAATATCTGCTCATCGCTTTGCGAGGCACACTGCTTCGTAAACTCCCCCTGATAAATTTCTATACCTATTTTCTGAATTACACTCTGTTGAAAATATATCACTGCTAAAGCGCCGGACGCGATTCTACCCAAAAATCTTTCAAATTTATTCTGCAGTCATAAATATAATTTATATATTTTATTATTTTCGATGTCTTTGTATGAGTAGAATCACGTCAGACCCCCAGCACGCAGTATATATATTTATATATCTATGTATCCCTTCCGCGCGGCCGCTACTCAGCGGCGCGCGCCTCTCTGTGTCGTACCTTTTACTTCATGTTCTCGTTTTTATTTTCTTTTCCATGAATACCCAATTGCACACGGAAGGTGATAGGTGGCGAGTTACAAGAACGATTGATACCCGTCCCCTACAGCAAGACTTCAACCGATCAAGCTGTAAGATTCACAATTATGAGAGGACAGCCTGTTTCACTCACTTTTCTGTTTTATTTGACTATTTTTATGTTAACATTTTTTCGTTTTTTATATGTTCTACAATGTTTTAATACTGTACTCTGTCTATCTATACCTACAACTTATCCGTTCTATCTGTATCCCACTCGCTTGTGTTGTAGTGTTGACTGTGCACTTCCACACTTATATAAGTTATATATTACACTTTTAAGTCCTTATATACGCTTTTACACTGCGGGTAAGAATCCTATAAGAGCGCTTTAACCTGCACTGACTGCTTATTTTCTATTAATCCTAGAATGTACCTACACTGCACTTGCTTCGTGTATACAGGGTGATTTTTGAATGACCACTATGGCACCTAGACTCGTTAGAGATACGAAGATCTTGCTAATGATTTGAAAAAAAAAGAAAAAAAAATATTGTCTAGCTAAAGAAAAAACATTTAAAAAATACTTCAATACGGTATTATTACGCTTGAATAACAGATTGATTTCCTACATTTATTTTTCGAATCTCTTACGGTTTTACAGCTGCCTCAGTGATTCATGTTTAAAAACCTGTATACATATTAATAAATATTATATTTTTGTTGAAGTGCTCCAGTCAATGTCATCTGCATGGGTATCACAATCATTGGCATGGATCCTGACGCATGTGCTATGTTATACATAATATTATATACTTTTTATTACATAATATATTCTTCACTTGGGCTGTGGGTGTGTCGATGAAAACATTTTTTTTTGTTCACTAATTATGATCGGATAAATGTGGAACTGTGTTGTAAATTAATCGACTTCAAATAATTAATAAGGATCATTATTTAAATTATTTCTGTAAATATTTTAAAGTCTCCTTTTTTTGTTATATCTTGAAGTCGATTTTCTAATCGTTGAATGCGGTGTAAATATGGGAATGTTGGTAATTTTTTTAACTATTGATGTTAACATTTGTTTTGATTGATATGTTAATAGTTTAATTTATAATAATAACACAAATTTCGAACAATGGATTATTAAATTATTATAAATAATATTTAGGAATTCTGATAGGAGTCTGATTGGGCAAAATGTTTAGTGTAAATAGACAATTTATGAACACAAGTATAATTTAGAAGCCCGTATGTAGAATCAAGAGCTTGTATGTTAATTTGGCAACCATACATCATGGCATAGTGATTTTTGTTTTTATTTTTTGCCTCATATAATGCACTTAGCCTGGTCCACACATCAGGTACCCGCAATAATCTGGCGTGAAACTCGGTCTACCGTCTTTACAACAGATTAAATTCGCAACTACCCTCCGATGTGTGACCAGAGCAATGAATTCGTCAATTCGTGGGGTCCTACAATAGTAGTGCCAAAAAGCCAGGGATTCGTCATTAGCTTTTAATTCATTTTAAAAACTAGACGCATCCAAGGTCATTTTTTGACTAGCTTTTAGAAATACAAAATTTTTCTCTATCTGTCATAGGCTAGTACAACGCTTTACGTCTACGTATAAGTATGTAAAAGGAAGTCGAAGATCGTTGAGGGTTTTGTCAGCTTGCTTACAATAATTTCGGATATAGGACGTTGTTGGGTAAAGCGATGTTGCTTCGTATCATGTGCAATGTAATGTGTCAGTAGGGCAAGAGCATTACCATAGAGCTTTCGCGCGTAGCTCACATAGTGGAAAGTAAATACAGTCACAGAGGTGCGGAGTGCATGCACACGGAGGTACCTCCCATCCTCACGGCCAGGGTGTCTGTATTCAGAGGCGTGAGGCGAAGCCCCGGCCACTCACTGCATGGCATGGCTCGCCACCTACAAACTATCCTGTGACTGGAATTTTGATACCTAACGCTTTCTTGCCTTTTTTATGGTTCGGTGTGCTTCTATATGTTGAAATTGAACATTCTGGTCGTCCCTCCCGTTGGTCTCTCATATACAAGGTGTCCTGTAGACCAGCGGGAGGGATTGGTACCGGGGTCTGCGGCATACGTGGCGCTCTGAACGATTTTATCATTGACAATTTGATTGGCATACAAACTAAATCAATAATGTCTTCAAAATCTAAATTGGATTTTGTCAGTGAGAGAATCTACGCACTGGTGTTTACCACTTGACTTTTTAAATTTGGTGTCACTGTAAATTCTCTGCAAGTATAGCGTGCTGGTGTCATACGGGCCCAGTTTCTTGAATCAAAATTATGGCAAAATTAATGTGGCAAATTGTCAAGCGCGCGTAAACTGCTGCGATAGGCCCAGCAGTTTACGCGCGCTAGACAATTTGCCACATTAATTTTGCCATAATTTTCGTTCCAAAAACTGGCCCACGGTGTAGTCGAGTGGTAGACGTCGGGCGGGCGCGACGCATGCCCTCGACCCGTACTGACCTGCGCGCGCCCGCAGATTCGCGTGGTGAACGCGTTCCGGCAGGGGCTGGACTCGCGCGGCTCGCTGGCCGACGCGGCGCTCGCGGAGGCGCTGCGCAAGCAGACGGCGCTGTCCAAGCGGTTCTCGCACTCGTCCAGCATCGACTACGCCGACGCCGCGCGCGACACGCTGGCGCCGCACGACATCGACGTGGAACGCCTCTCCAGCCACAGCCACACGGAGACGGCCGTGTAGCCGCCACGACCCGCACGCACGGAGCGGTAGGATAGTGTGCCGCGCGCCGCAGCTCATCGATGCAATAATTTAGCGTTAATATCAGTATTATGGACGCCGCCGCCCCGACACCGACCGTGCCCGCGCACGATACGAACCGTTACGCTGCCATCGCTCTAATTATATTATTATACATACATGTAATAATAATGCTAAAACGATTGTGTATAAAATCATATTTTGAAAGGTAACGAGGATGATCAAGTTTGGTATTTGATTTTGAACACGTATGGTTGAGGGCGCCGGTCGAGCCGGTTCCCGCTTCGTCTCGCAGCCACAGTGTACTTGAGCATAAGTTATATTGTTAACTAGTGTGTTTAAATTCGATTGTTTTGAAAATATTTTATTATTATACGCGCGCGTCGCGATGCGCGCGTCTGTTGAACAAATAAAAAAAATATTGTCTAATTATTAATTTTAGATTTAAGCGCAGTGATGAGCGAATGGACGTGTGTTTTTTGAAAAAAAAATAAAGTTTTCGCATACCATCGTGTCATCTCTTACACGGAATGAAATGTTTTATATTGCTTTTGTCAAAGACATGTTGTGGGAGAGTGAGGCGGGCGGGGGAGGGCGGGCCGGGCCTCATCTTTTGTATAAAGTTATTTCATTTGTAGCGCAGATCATCGTTTGTACGTACGCCGAGTGATATTATCGGCCGCGCACGCCCCCGCCCGCCCGAACTAAATATATATACTTAACTAAATTATTGAAGTATTAGTTAAGGTGTTTGTTATAAATTTCAATAACTTTTTTGTTTTTACGACCTTTTTCCCCTAAATCTAAGTATACATTTAAGTCATATCTCGAAGCGTAGACGCATAAACTGAAAAGTTTCTATACAAGAACCGGTAACCAACTGCATTCTTGTGTAAAAACCGACGTAGTCCACTTTGAACATCTTCAAAATGTTTAAAATAGAAAATAAACATTAAAATTGTATAGCTGAAGGTATTTATTTGTAATGCTAGTCTCTTATGAAACAAAATACTAATTATTCAATTATTATAATGTACTTATTGATTATTGATAAATACTTCAAGTTTATTAAACAAGATATAGTCTACGGTGTAACGAATTGATTTCGGAATTTTTTGTCTATGAGCAATAGCGAGGCGCTCCACATAGGCGACGTAGAATCGCAGCAGTGGCATTTTCAACTTATAAAGTAAGACATGTACCTACTTAATCGAGTTAGTGACGAGTTGAACCGATCGCTCGCCGGCCACTTGTTATAGAATAATATGAGTATAAAATAATGAGAATCAAACGATCTAGCGAATCGGCAATGTTCAATTTTGTATAGAACGTTTCATAGTAGCGGTATTTGAGAGTTGTTACGTTTGATTTGTGGGTTTCGTTGGTAGGCGCGCTCCGTAGGACGCCGACGCGACACGGACTCGACACGACAAGGACTCGACACGGCCCGGCGACCGACCGACGGACGAGTGGCGCGACAACTATTAAAACTATTAAACAATCTTGTAAGTAATTAAGTATTAGCTTCGAATCAATAAAGCCTTTTTAAAAAAAATTAGTTAAAAAATGAAACTATTGAAACTTCACAATGTTTATATAATAATATTAGTTTTGATTTCAGTGAATAGAGAGGTCATGGTATCGTTTTGTGTATTATATAATATTGTTTCGTTGATATTCGTTACCACGAGTTCCCCAATGAAAGACATAAATAATTAGGAGGACATCTTCGTAGAGATGCGTGCAGCCCGCGCCATCCTTTACCTAACAATCAATTTGTTTGACACGACAGTCTGCCACTAACCATTTTAGGTGATAAGTCCCATTGTTGTATTTTTCGTCTCACAATAAATGAAAATCTATTTTATTGTTTTTATACATGTGTTTTATTTTTACTTGCCCTTTTCATATCAAAGTAATTAGATACGATGGGACTGGCATACGCTATGCGTAAAAGCCCCTATAAACAAATAAAGAAAAAAAAAACAAAGTAGGGGAGAGCGGGGTTGGTTCTAACAGGGGTAAGAATTAACTTACCTATTACCGCCAAAAAAAACATGGTATTCAGTATCCCACTACTATTAAACTCCTACACAAAAGTAAATACCACAGCAGTTACCTACTAAAACTAAAATATACGCTAGCTAAGCATGTGGTACTGGGTTCGATTCCCAGTTCGAGCAGCTGTATTGGGTTTTTTCCTTAGTTAGGACGCGGGGTTGTTGTCTACCTTGTGTGTATCTGTAGATCCAGTGTACCTAGAGTGTATAATGTGTAGCTCGGACGCTAACATAAATATGCAAATCATAGTAAAAGAAAACAACATAAATAAAAATTATTTATTTAAAACACTCTCGTACATTCATTGGTGCATATAAATCTAATATTGATTTGTAAATTAATACTACATACTGAAATGAATACTCCGTATTCCGACACAGTATGATTCATGTTTTAATATTTACTATTCTAATGATACATAATTGAGAAACACAAATTCATAAGTCGATTATTTAGGGTCAAATCAACTTCGCTAGCGAAACTTTAGACGTGATAAGTATCGATACCTAAAAATAAGAAAACAAAAAAAGAATTCGATTTTTTGGGATTAATGACCTATTTTGTGTATTTATCTGAAATAAGTTTTTATTTATGCAAACTATCGATTGATATCTTAACAGGAAAAACAAAAAAAAGAACTCGTACTTAAAGTAACGGTCGATTGTGACCCAACAAAAGAACATCAAATCTTTTTATTTTATAGTGTTGAGATATCGTTAGGCCGTTTGTCCACCACCACATTCAACGTGAAACGAGATTATTCGAACCGAATGTGACATCTCCGGCGGTGGCGTGCGATGGACACGCGGCCATTTTAAATGTATGTATCGCTACTTCGGCGCTGTCATCTCGTTCTCGTTGGCGGTGGACAAAAGGCATTATCCTTCACACCTGCGGAGTTTCACTAGCTAATTTAATTTTACTTTGTATTTTTGATATCCAATACAAAATGTATTTGTTTGTGACGGATATGTAATAGGAACATTTTAATAAATGTAAATAGATTGAAACATACAATTATTTTAATTGTATTTATTAATTTGACGGTTCTTTTGAAGGTAACTCTCAAAAATACATAACTAAATATACATTTTTTCTAATAACCTACAGTTGACAAACAATTTAGGAAAGTCGGTAACTATTAAACTCACTTGCATTACACTACTACTAAACGTACTTATGAATTATAAAACTTGGTACTTCTAGTACCAAAATATCGGAATGTGTTTACCTACATTAGTAAGGCACATACTACTTTGTTATCACATTGTGCTTATAAATAACACATTAAATATCTATTAAATAATATCATAAGGAAAAAGCTTATACAACAAAAAAATTGTGCGATTTCATAAAAAAGACTATGTAAAATAAATACATAATACATGGTTTTCATTTGACAGTATAATATCGTATAGAAATATTTCGTTCTCAAAACGAATGAAAAAAATAAACAAAAAATATTGCTGCAAAAAATGTGCATAAAAATCCTAGAAGTAATATTAAAAATAATCATAAAAATGCACACCTTATTTGCATATGTAAAACTTTAAATTAGAAGTATATAAAATGTTGCCATAAAAAATAAAGCTTGTTTAGACAAAAGCAAAATACTGTAAAATAGTAATTTCATAATTAGCCCAATAATGTTCCCATTGCTGGGACACATGCCTCTTTGTGAGAGGGAGTGGGCCGTAGCCCGTAGGCCCATGCGGGCCCAGTGCCGGTTGGTAGATGTCACATGTCATCGATTTTTTTATTCTAGGACATGCCGGTTTCATCTCGGTGTGTTTCGTTACCGTTTTGAGAGCAGTGGTGATAAAATAATTTACACAAAGTTAAGCGCCTGTCAGGGTTTAAACTGACCTACAAACTCGTAAGTCACGGCCGCTACAACTGTGCCACCACTGCTCTTGAAATAGTAAATATGCACAAATGCAAGTTTGTGAACACAAATTGATCAAAAGCACCATAGTTTGTGACACAATGTGCATTTTGTACCATAAGACACGTTCACAGAATAGTTAAACCGTTATGGGCTTTATTTATAAACGATGCTAAAAGTTAACGTTCACACTTTAAAAATGTATGGTTAAGTTGACATTCAAATGTCAAAAATGCGGTTAAACAGTCGCTAATCATTACTTAACTTTAAGCAACGTTTATAAATAGACCCCTTTAATGATATGTATTTTATGAGGAAACGCGGTCACGTGGTCGTTTGTGTTCAATCCATACTAACGTATTCGTATTCCTGCTTTCTCCCTGGTAAATGATACTAGTTCAATTTTTTCTAACGATATAATCAAGGAGTATATTTATAAACGTTGCTTAAAGTTAAGTAATGATTAGCGTTTGTTTAACCATACATTTTTGACGTTTGGAACGTCACTTAACTTAAGCAACGTTTATAAATAAACCCCCAAATGTATATCTACTGCTGCCATGTTTTGTTTTGTTTTGTTGGTGTAGTTAAATAAAATACGGCAAAAAATATTTGGATTACGCCACGTGACCGCGTTTCTTCTTAAGCATAATTTTAGTTTCACCTTCATAAGGAATTTTATAAAATCATATTGTTCTATAGGCACTTTCGGTGACCATTATCCCAAAAAGTGAGCAATATTCTCATGACACACGTAAAATGAAAAACATTATTCTAATCATACTGAAGGTTCATAAAACATAGAAAATTAGAAATAGAAAAAATAAATGCTTGTAACCTAAATCATACATTGTTCATTTGAGGGGCGCGGCATAAATATTAATTCTAAAGTCGATAATATTAAGATTTTATCGATAACTATTTTAGTGATGCGCCTGAGAATTCTCTCTTCCCCTTTCTTATAGCTTAGTTATTATTATTGCGATGGCGCAATAAACCGATCCCCGTGCGATGGGTAACAAAGGGTATGTACTCTATGGAGGGTCATACTCTTTGTTATAGTCTAGTATTATTCCCGAAATAGGTCCTGGCACAACACTAAAACAACTAGAGAGGACCATTCAATTTGATATCATTGAACATCGATGATTGCATTGAAAATCTTATAAGAAATCATTTTATCACTATAAATACTTTAGATGCCGGATAATATCGAGTCAATGATTCTAATAGCACTACTGTCATAATTCAAGGCAAGAAATGCTTCATACAGAATGGCCTTTTTGCTTTTATTGTTCGACGACATAGACCAACGTTGATCTCAAAATTTCAGCTCAATTTGGTACATTTTAAAAATCACATTTGATTACCTAAAAGGGTATTTCGAGTCCTATACATATGGAAATAAAAGAATCTAGTCTCAGCTTCCCTTACCAGAAGAATCGAAGGTCGAATCACTCGTTTCCTTATCATATTTGATAACGCTATCACAATCTAAGTAATCCATATCAGTCAACTCCCTTCTGATCAACAGATGAGGAGTTCTCCCGATCCTTTTTTCTTTCAAAAACTTTGGTATCATCTGCTTTCCTTCCATCAAATATTCCACTATAAATCTCTCAAAGAACAATGCTAGGAGAAGTTGGAATGACGCTAATGCAAGGACTATGTAAGACATTAATGTGTCCTTAGGCATTCTGAGTTGTAAGAACTTGGCTATCCACTCTGCCGGCCATACGGCTATGTAGATACAAATACAAGTCATTATAAACATACTGATCATTAGCTGTCTATTCGTCACTACTGATTTTCGGTAAGGAGAACCATGACTGAAAACTATCGCTAGAATAATATATTGGAACATTGACACCGCAAAAATAGCGTAATTCTCCCAGCATTCGTTTGCCTCGTCGCCTTCATATGTATGCCGTACATACCAAGGGAACATCGTTAACGCGTAATAGCTGAGATATTGTCCTACAGCAATTAAAAACAGCTGTCCGAATAAAGAAAACAGTGGAATTAATCCCAGTAAAGATGTTAAATGTGGTGTCTTACATAACTTGCCCGTGTAAGCCTCAGTCATACCGAAGAAAAAGGCAAAATTGACGATCAAAGCGACATCTATGTACAGGAATTGGAAATCTGTCAAATTCGAGTCGAAATAGTACAAAAAGGCTACGGACAAGAATTCTGATAAAGAGTAAGCTACCATAAATTTGAAGACGCCGAACGAGGTCGATAGGGCGGCGCGACCTTCGCGCAATACTCTCGCGACGCATACGATGTCGGGGTTGGCAGACGTGAAGGGGGCTGCGACGCTTGATTCTAGTTCGGAGAGGGATATTCCCGTATGGGCAGCGCGTAGGGCTCCGCAGTCGTTCGCGCCGTCGCCGCACATACCTGGGAATACAAAACACGAATAAATTAACAAAACATTATACTTAATATAAAATTTCGCTCTTATTCGCCAGAACCCGTTCGGCAGTTGTGTATTAGCCTAGGCGCGCACGGCCATTTTTTTCGCGACGATTTATTGTCATGAAATACTGGATTTTCAACTCTCGGCGCTATGCAATGCGTTGAAAATAGAGTGCGCCATAATAAAACGATCTAGGGCACGAGGGCTTACAACCAATTTTTTTTTTTTGAGGCTCTGAAATTATCAAATGACTTCTCCCGCTCTGGGCGGAGCGGGAGGGCGTGTCAGACTTTTACTGACTAAAACCCTCCCGTTTTCCTTCAGTTGCCTGTTACCAAGGGCCCCGGTATCCCTTTCGGGCTTTCCCGCAGCCCCGGCAGAGGGCTTACACCCTGATTCCGCCAGTTATCATAAACTAAATGTTGTGGAACAAAGGTTGTTGACAATAAAATGGTTCCTTTTCCGTGTATACATCTTTTTGGGGCTGACTGTACTCACCGACATAGTACCCTAAGGCCTGGTACTCGACGATGAGTTGTTGCTTCTGGTCTGACGTCATGCGCGCGAACACTGCGCCGCGTGCGACCACTCGAGCTAACACGTTCGGATAGTGCTCGCGAAGGACCTGTGAAAATAAATATATGATTTTTATGAGGTAGTAAATAACTTGCAACCATTGCCTGTTCAAAAGCCAATCCGAATCCATAGGCTAGTTATATTGAAAGTTTTGATGATCGCTTTAAAACCAAAGCTAAATTATGGATGTAGTTTTTTTTTTAATATTTTCATGTGGCGCTTGCGCAACATTTGCGTACTTTATTGATCAAATTGAAACTTTACTAAAAATAACTAAATATATCTTTTTATTATTCGGCTTAGCTGATTTTTACCAGCTTCAGTAAAAAAGTTTAATTCATATTTAGGGCTAATGACGAAGTTCTAAAATTATAGTCTGGATTCAAATTCTCTTAAAATTTAAAGGTAATAAATATCTTCAGAAACACATACCCGCCACGTATCTCCAGTCATAACGATCTTATACCGCGGCTCCATACTGCCGCCCTCTGCGTCGAAGCACTCCCCGCTGTCGTGCGCGTGCGCCGCCGACGCGGAGCGCCACGAGCCGCGCCCGCTGTCCGCGCTGCGCCACGAGCGCTCGAGCGGGAAGCGACGGCCTACTGTGGCCTGCGGATCAAAGGAAATGTTGGTACGAGACATTATCAACAGTACAAGCATTAAGTGCTCTTTTTTACAGTGTTTTACTTGTGCGATACGAAATATAACCTAGTTCTTTTTCTGTCATAAAAGAACATTAAAGAGACATAAGCTACCAAGCGAATTTAGATTATTATGTCGACAGGTCAAGACGTAAGCAAGATACAGCTCTAAAGCGTTGTGAAAGTGTCACTGTCCTTTTATCGTGTTGTCTGATAGTAAAAAAGAGCAATACTAAAATGCTATAGTTTGACCGCGCCTTAGGAATGCGCGGCGAGGCCGGCAGCGTTGCGCGCCGTGAGTGTTGACGAATCAGCGGCCTGCACTGCGCCCCGGCTTGCAGCGCACATACCTAAGGCGTAGAATAGCGGTCGCGGTCAAACTATAGTCGGCCGTATTTTCGTTCTTTCGCCTAATTTCAACAAAAATATTGCTGCTTTACTATTTAACGGAATTAGACGTTATACATTAGGAGTTAGTGAAACCCAATAGTATCATAACCAATAAAAAATATACATGCGAAAGTGCGTGTTTGTTTTGTTACACTTTCACGCTAAAACGGCTGAACGGATTTGGAAGAAATTTGGCACATGGGTAGACCTTGACCTGGAAAAGGACATAGACTACTTTTCATCCTGGCTCGCAGACGTAGTCGCGAGCAATAGCTAGTAATGGTATAAATATTAAAAAAACAAATAGATCACCGACCCCATGCAGCGTACTCTCGCAGTATATAACAGGCGTAGTCCCGCTGGTATCCGCGTGTAGATGGACCACTCGTTCTTCGCCCATTAGGATGCCACATTCCTTGGCCACGCTTACTGCTGTTAGGACGTTGTCACCTGCAAACAAAACATAATTATTTCTTTTATATTTATAATATCTTCCTTAGTCCTTTTTATAAAAATATATTTTTTATAGTTTTTAACGCTAATATAATCCTGAATAAACGGTATGAGATTTAATGAAATTAAAAACCCATAAATGTAGTTACTTCACCAATAAATCCAACGGCCCTAAGCGAGGTAAAGGCGAAATCGTCATTTTAGAATTTATTTTTAGGGTTCCGTACCTCAAAAGGAAAAAAACGGAACCCTTTGCATCACTAAGTTGCGCGTTCGTCTGTTCGTCCATTTTTCTATCAGAGTCCAGTATTCCACTTCAGTTGCCCCGTTATTTTCCTCAACATAGACAAATTATATTTAAAATGCACACAGCCCAGTATGATTTGAAAATAAGGTAATAATCGAATGCTTACCGGTAATCATGACGACATGTATGTTAGCCTCCTTCAGTTCTCGTATGATGCCGGTTGTCGCCGCCTTCAGACGGTTCTCCATTATCACCAGACCGAGGAACTCCAGGTCGCGTTCCACCTATTGAACGCCAAAATGAAATTTTGATGTGAAAAATCGCTTTTTATCGTAGTGCGCAACGGCGCACTAGGTATACAGCGGTTAACACACGCAAAACATTGCTTTTATGGTTGCATGCAACGGTTCAGGGTTAATATTTAATATTAAGTTATAACATTTAATTTTCTTTTTTTTTTAAACGTCTGGAAATGATGGAAGACATAGACTGCCTATCTGACAATCGCTCCATGTAAAATACTGGTATTCAGCTGCATCAGGTTAGAATGAAAGCCGACCCCAACATAGTAAGGAAAAGGCTAGGCAGATTGATTTTTAGCATTGAACGCGCAATGACGAACGTATCTGCAGGCCCAATTGAAAAATCAAATCAAAGTCAAACTCAAAGCATTTATTTCAAATTAACCAATTACAGGCACTTTTAACTCCACGGACACTCTTTTTAAATTAGAATAATGTTACTGGTGAAGGTACTCACCTCCTCTCGGGTCATCTTCTGCAGCTGTTTAAAGGTGGTCTCCAGGACTCTGGTAGCCACGGCGATGACTCGGTACCCCTTCTCCGCGTAAGAGTTCAATACCTCGAACAGGTTGTCTGGAACTGAGGAGATACACATAATTTAAAAATTATTTATATATATAAAAATGAATCCCTATTTCCCTTGGTCACGCCATCACGCGTGAACGGCTGAACGGATTTGGATGAAATTTGGCACAGGGTAGACCATGACCTGGACTAGGACATAGGATACTTTTTATCCCGATATTCCCAAGGGATCGAGACTTACGCGGGTGAAACCACGGGGCGCAGCTAGTAGATCTATAAAATAATTCATTTCAAACTATTTTCATTTACAGGTATTATTTCAAATACTTCAGGCGTTTTTCCGTACTATAGCTATGTTCGACTTGATGTTTTATGGACTGGGTACCAGGGCTTGAAATACCGTTAAAAATATGGTATCGTTACAGCCTTTTAATGCAGATATCGTTATCTAATAAATAACGTTATAATTTTTACCGGTATATCTGGCACATTTTATCGTTAAAATATGTAACGATAAAATCTACGGTACCGATAATTTTACCGTTATGATTTGGTTTTGTTACCGTAGCTCTCGTCCAATCGCAATCAACGGGGCGTATGTAACCCGAAAAATTCTCCCGTCTATGAAATTTGGTATATGATGAAGTTAGGTAATACAAAGTATAGACGTACAATAATCCAACAAATTTTGTTAGGTACGAGAAGTTATTTTTTTAACCTAAATATGAAAATCGCTTATAGCTCTGTGAATACATCAGACTAAAATACTACTATCTGTATACGTACGCATGTACTAGTTGGAATAAGTATTAAAAAAAATCCAATATTTTTAAGATTTCAGAGATAAGTACTCCAAATTTAATTTTTAACATTTTGCACTATAATTTCTACTGATAAATTGCTCGGCGAATTGTTATTTTATAATATGGTTTTATGCCCTTAAATACACAGCATTGTTTAGTTATTCAAAATATTTTCCTTTTTAATTTTTTTTTTTCGATTTTTGCTTAACTACGTAATGTGGAAAATCACTCCGTCAATTTTTAGACCTTTATTAGGCTTATGGTTATAAATTAAAAAAGATTTATCAATTTTCGAACGTTCATATATATTTTAGGGTTCGCTGATTTATGCTAGACCGAAAGGGTTGACCTTCACTTGACCGCTCGGAGCTGCGATGCCACACACTTTTCGTGAAGGCGAGTTTGGTGGCCACCGTTATTACAATTTTATTTTTTTATCTTAAGGTTACACTAGTCGGTCATTCTTCCATACAAACGTAGTATGTTGATTACTCGTCTGTTTGACGGTGTACGTTCCAAAATAAAAATTATATCGGGGGGCACGGCAGTGCCTCCGCCAACCCGAGCAAAACAAACACAAAGGCACAACCGTACCATCTTCTCTAGAAGCCATTCAGAACATTTTCGACTTCCTGTAACTTGGTTGTGGATAAAGCTAAGAGCCAGTTCAGTTACCAAGAGGGCTTAGTTTAACTAGGTATATTGCCAAATTACATTCAATTTGAACCTGTAGTTAAAGAACTATTGCAGGTCAAAGTTCCTTAATTTTGTCACTGACATTCTCTCACCGATTAGGTATCAAAAGTTCACCGTTATAAATGTGTGTAGAGTCCGCGCCACCACTGAAGTCCTATTGACCCGGCGTTAGTGTTTTTGGATTTGGAATCTGGAAGCTGATCTAAATGATGCAACCAGGAGGTGGATAGTGCAACTCTTCAGTGGCTACTAGTAAACCCCTCGAGTTTGGGCTCATATGATTCATTTTCACAAGTCCAATAGATTGACCTTGGTAACGAGTATCTGGTTATGGAGCCAAGAGATCGATACTGGTATTCTTTAGTGGCTACTAGTAAACTTCCTAATAAACTTCCTTAAAATATTGGATTCCTTTACATACTTATTCTAAATAGTACATATTTACGTACACAGAAAGTATTTCAGTCTGAGGAAATATTCACAGAGAGTTATAAGCGATTTATATATTTGAATTATTCGGAAGTCTCCAAACAATCATTTCCTCGTTGAGTGGACTATGCATCGACGCTCAGACTGTGCCGTACGACTATTACGTGTTTAATATTCTCTTTGCTATTCTGTGTTTATGTTCATTTATTTCAAAATATCTATAGACGACATTTCTTTTCGTAATCGTGACTAAAACAAGAACTAATAATTCGCGAATACCTAATAATTCGCGAGCGTGTTCTGTAAGCGCGAGCGACTGCCGTGAGATTATAGAAGACGACAAACGAAATGGCAACAGCGCCGACAGCGTATAAGAGGGGCGCGCGCCGGCCTCCTTTGAGAAAACGGGCAGGCAACGTCGCATAAAATAACAAAAATAATACCGGTAATTTGTTACCGCTATTTTTACAATAACGTTAAAAATACCGGTAATTTTTACCAAGATTTATAACGTTATTATTTTGTTATGCTACTAAGTAACGCTACCAAATCGTACCGATATCGAAGTATCTCTACGGAAATACCGTTACTTAACGTTACTTTTTATGTGAATTGGTAACGTTTTCAAGCCCTGCTGGGTACGCTTTCAGAATCAGAACAAAGAACGATATCGAAAAGCCAGGTAAGTTTAGAAAGATTTTTCAATTAATCAGGTTGTACAGTCGTATAATAACTTTAAGAAAGCGAAATGAAAATTATTTGGGATTTGATTAAACACACGTCATAATTTATTTTAACTTAAAACGGATATAATAAAATTCTAAAGTAACTCCGTCTGTCTATCTGTATGTTACCTTTTCACGCCTAAAGCACTGAATGGATTTCGACAAAATTTGGCAAGGAGATAGATGGAACCCTGGGGAAGGACTTAGACTTCCTTTTATCAACATACCTCGTGGGCGAAGCCGCGGGCGGAAGGTAGTCCTAACTAATTGTAACTAATATATATAGTTACGCTAAAACCGCTGAACGGATTTGGACGAAAGGAGAAACCCGTTTCTGGGCCTAAGCGTTACACGAATCAGATATGTACACACGGCTACACATCAAGCTATACATTTCCAGTTTAAGCTGACCTCGCATTGTACGGAAACCCTATACAATGCGAGTTCAGTATAAACTGGAAATGTATAGCTTGATGTGTAGCCGTGTGTACCAAAAACTCGTCTATTTTTCTTAGTTAACCCATTTAATTCTTAGCCTTAATAACAATGGCCAAGTGTAGAAAAAAAATAGATTTCTATTTTTTGTTTTAAAACAACCTTTATAAACTGTTACAACACTTATTTCATTAAACGTCACTAACTCCACAAACGCTGGTTTTATATCAATAGAGCGTACCCTAAGAATATATCGATTAACTGGGAATCGATACTGTTACAAATAATTAAATAATACTCCATTGTTTTAGTTTAATTGTTTCTATGGTATTATAATCAATATAAAATAAAAAACATCTGGAATCTAATTTATTTTTAACTTAAGCATCAATCGTTAAACGGAAAATAATTGATAAAAGAAAAAAATATCGATAAAATCAATTCCACTATTGTTAATGTCAATGTCTGTCAATTGTTGTTATGGTTGTAATGTCATGTCATTTTAAATTGTAATGTCATTCACTAATTCACTTTTCGTATTTTTTGCGCAAGTGAATGTGTTTTTCTGTATTCCTCGGGATTTATTATTTCTTTTAGACTCCGAAATTGATTGCCTTCTGACTAAACCTCGGTTGAACATTGGACGCCGTACCCTGCCACCCCTGCCAGCCGACCTTTGCTGGAAAACCGGATCTGTATATTGCTATTGCTCTTTTGACGTCTTTAAACGACATCATGAGCCTGTGCATTAATTGCGGAATAGCAACAGACCGCTGCAATACAATAGGAAGGCGAAGTTTGGAAGATGAAATGATTCTTTCAATTGTACAGGAATGGGTCGCACCTCAAATGGTTAGTATCCGATATTTCTATAACGTAACATTTTTGTACTAAGTATAGTTTAAGTAATTACCTACCTACCTGAGTAGGTAGGTAATTATTTAATGTAATCATACTAAATAGTGTTATCGCTCATGACCAGTTTGCTGTTGATAGATAGCCCCTAAGACGACCCACTGACCGCATGGTTAATTACGGCCTATTTCCCTCTCTGTGAGAGGAGGTCTGTGTCACCGCAGTGGGAATGTAATAAGGCCGCTTATGTTTACCCAAATGTGCCACTCAGATGGCCGTTGCTAAATGCTAGTGCTCAACCTAATAGCCAAATGATATGATTGCTTCAGGTAAATAAAAATGACTTTATCTGCCAAGCTTGCTGGAACCATGCCAATGGTGTATCTCTTGCTGGAAATAGACCAGAAGAGAGTGAACAGACACCGACACCTATAGGACACCGACGAGTGTGTATTCACTGTGGACGTTCTCTTCTGAGAAGAGTTCGCTGCCATCAACTTAGGACCAGTACAGTGCAAGAACGCAGAATACACGAAGTTATAAGAGAATGGATCCTACCACGCACAGTTAGTATATTAGTTTTATTCACGGTTTATTAATAACATTTTTTTGTTTAGTTTGATAACAAGGGCATTGAAAATGTTATTTTGTATGCTAAAGCATTTAAGTGATTTGGGAAAAATGGTGTGATAATGGTCAAGCTCCTACATCAGGATTTCTCATTTGTAGGATTTCTTGAGATCAGTCTTTTTCAAAGTGGGCAATAACACATCACATATCTCTGGTGTAAAGCCACGCTTTAATGTAGATCAATTATTTTCAGGTGGGTGCTTCAAGTGTTGTCTGTCACTCTTGTTGGGTGCAGGCAAATAGAGCATCCCGGCATTTCCATTCAGGCCCCTCAACATCTGGTGCATCTTCATCAACTGTAAATGAGCCAAATAGTCAGGACATTCCTCATTTAGAACCTTCAACAAGGCAAGAAACTTATTCTGCAACAAGCGCACCTACTGTTGGAACTCTTATTGTTTTACCTGATTATTATAGAGCTGTTGAAACTGAAAGTAGATGTTTTGTGGAAGGATGTCGGAGACATGAAAGAAACAGAATAACAATTACAATGCGAAAACAGTTACTTAAAATGTATAACTATTATGTACCTCCAAATAATCGCCTTTGTGATATCCATTTAACACGCACATCATGGGACTTTCTCAATGATATTAGTGATAATATTATCAACACATTTAGTGTAAATCAAATTCAAGATATGTTTTCGTTAAAAGAGTCTGATTGTAAGTTTTTGGATTTCGAAAATTTTGAGTCTATGGAAGACCATATTTTTTACCACTGGGTTGGTTTTAACAAAGAGCAATTCAGACAGATATTGAATGAAGTGCCTCAGTTTTTGAATCTTAAAAGGGGATCTACCTTATTAGCTGCTTATTTAATTAAACTTAGGACTGGGGACTCTGATGATCGATTATCAACACTTCTGCAAATTCCTAAAACTACTTTAGGTACTCTACTGGGTAAAGCTAGAAGTCTCTTGTATGATTATTTTGTGGATGGGGCACAAAATAATCATACAAGAGACTTCTAGCTGCATAGCTAGCAGCACTTGCAAATAATTGAAAGGAATCTTTAAAAAAAATTATATGGTACACTTTGAAGTGGCTGCCGCTTTAATAAATGCTTTCCACCCTCCAATCGCAAACCGTAGTGATGCTCAGGAAATCTTGCAAAAAATTAATCAATACATGTATGTGGAAAATAGATTAAGTAACTATGTGATTAGCAACAATATAAATCGACGTAGGGCGCAGTTCCAAGCAATAGATGTAGAAAGAGATAATGTTTGCGAGTTTCCTGAATTAACTTACAGTGAGCTTATTCTTGTCTCCTTGGGTACCCTCACATAACAAGTTAAACAGGCCCGTTCTTTCTATGGGGAGCATGTGAGAGAAAATGGCTCATATGTTATAGAAGTGTGTAGAGAGGTGGACAGTTACCCACAGCAAGAGCTGTCAACATCGGACTCAACCTGGATGTTAAGAGGAAGAATAAAATCAAGGCATATAAGTAATAGAATGTATTTTGTATACATATTAGTCGACAGCTCTCTACCTGGAAGGGATGCTATAATCCAATATTATTGCAATTGCACCTGTATTGTTGGCAAAAGAACTGTTGCTGCGCTCACACCATGAGCATAATATGGTATCTTGGTTGGGCACGGCACCAGGGTAATCAATTGCCTCCTGCACAATTTCTGGATACTGTATTATTATAATATATTATGATAATCCCAATGAAGAAGGTGATAAATAAAACCATTTAACACAATTGTGGATTTTTTTTTAAATTATATTATTGCAATCTCAGATTACAGTAATTTGAGATTTTGATTGATTCCATTTAATATTGCAATTGCCCTTATTAGATACAATATTAACAAACTGCAAGCCAGTAGTGATGTAAGTGGGGCTTGTCTAATAAACATAGTTTTCAGCTGAGGTTTTCAGTAGAATCAATTAGATAAATCTGAAGTCACTTCTAAGCGCTTTTTATGCCTAAAACCTCATCGTGATAGGCTGCAGCCGCTGCAGCATAGCGCATCTGCGTTTCAGATCTACGTAGGAAAGAAAGCCTCAAAAATATCATTTTTTATGTAATTCAATAAAAATAACCTAAAATGGAAACATTGTCTGATTTGACTTATTTGGCCATTGCTAAAAGACTTGAAAATTGGGCGCGTGAAACCTTCCTAAATGTTCTAATTTATGGCCAAATTCCAGCTCTGTAACACCAGGCCCAAGTTTCTATGGAGTTTGGGTTTCTCCTTTGGCACAGGGGTAGACCATGACCTGAAATAGGACATAGAATACTTTTTATCCGATAAGCCCACGGGATCGAGACTTACGCGGGGGAAACCGCGGGGCGCAGCTAGTAAGAAAACAAAGAAAGAAAAATAGGTTTATTTGTTACAGAAACACGTGCATAAAAAGAGATAACAGTAATCAGCCATCTTAAATGAAACAAATTAGATCTAAGTACAAATATGAGATCACGAGTATAAAGATAAATAATCGGCAGCTGCACGTCATGACTGTGACAAGAAGGCTTCCACTCAGCATAATGCTGCGCTATGGGGACCCACAGCACAGCGCTGATTTTCAGTGGTAAATAGACATTTAATTCATGCAAGCTAATTAAACTAACAAATTTTCCTTTCCAGGCTGCGATGTTTGGTATTATGTTTATTATATACATAATTAAGAACATAGTATTTGTAAATATACAAAGTGTATACTGTGAGAAATTCTATATAACTGTTGAGGAAGCTGAGACGGCGTGCATACAGCTTATGATGAACGAGAACTGTCCAAGTAAGAATGAACCACCACTGTCATTGCAAGTTTGATGCTCGTGAAGAGATTATGCGCTGCCATCATTTAATTAAGGGGGATGCGCTAAGGTAGCCCGAAATTCAATTATTCTTACGTTTTTTGCAATTTGCAGGTCAGTATCAGAAAAATTGAATTTCACGGGCTACCTTGACGTTTTTTCCTTAATAAGTTGTATTGAAACGTGTCGCGGGTTCGATCCCCGCACGGAAAAAATATTTGTATGATCTGCAAGTAGCTGTTCCGGGTCTGGGTGTTAGTGTATGTGAGTTTCTATGTTTGTAAACGCACCCACGATACAGGAAGAAATTCTTAGTGTGGGGCAAGGTATTAAAAAAAAAAAAAAATCTAATCTAAGTAAATATAATTATGATAAATCTTTCTTTACAGAGTGTCAAAAACAGTTTTGCATGAACGTGATAGTGACAAACAAAACGTTCAGTAAGATGACCGCGTGTGGCCTGTTCTATGTAGACGCTACGCTAGTCGTCAGCTTGATGGGAGCTATCATCAATTACGTTATTGTGCTCTTGCAGTTTTTCTTCCTTTAACATATATGGCTGGCCAGCATGAGGCGATGTAGATAGCCTCTGACGTCAGGCAAAATCCGGCATCGCGCAAGCAGAGTTTACCGTACGACTAGCATATACAACATTAGTTTTTGTGTCTGAAATCGCGAAACAAAATCAGCTGTTCCATACATTTGTGTTTATTTAAATCGAAAAAATTTATGGAACGGCTGATATTTTTTTCGCGAAAAATTAATGTTGTATGCAATGTCCGGACATCAATCGTCGGGCAGTAACCCACCAGACTCAACACCCGTCTGGGCGGAGGATCCTCCCTTTTCTTTGGAGGATGAGTGATTTTTACACCCTGTTCCTCAAACCTCTATACATCTGTAGTGTACCTACTTGTAAAGAATAATAAACTTCTCAGACTACCAAATGGAGTTCTTTTTAACCCATCTTTTCCAATAGTATATAGCATAATCAGCCTATGTTCCCACTCCTGGGACACAGCACAGGCCTCCTCTCTTCGAGTGGACTGTTAACCACGCGGGCCCAGTGCGGGTTGGTATGTCATGTCACATGTCTACGAATTTTTGGTTCTAAGACATGCCGGTTTTGAAAGCAGTGGTGATGAAATAATTTACACAAAATATAATGCCTGCTTGGATTCGAACCCACGACCTACAACTCGTAAGTCGCGGCCATTATCACTGGGCCACGACTGCTCTAAAATACATATACTTAATATTTATATTAAGTAAACTAAAGTGATTTTTTTTTTTGTTGTTATACCTCACACAAACTTTGCAAATAGTGATAAATGTTGACACATTGAGAGGGAGAAGAATTCCAAAGAATTATTTTCTTTAGATGGATTGTGCGAGGAATGATATGAAAGTAAAGGGAGTGAATGATAGTGTGACGGTTGACAGGGCGTGAAATGAAGAAGTCAACGTGTAAAATCTATACTAATACTAATAACAAAGCTGAAAAGTTTGTTTGTTTGAACGCGTTTTTCTCTAGAACTACAATGCTGCTTGAAAAATTCATTTTATATTTGATAACCTAATTCTTGAGGAAGGTTATAGGATATATAACATCACGCTACGACACTAAGGAGTCGAGCAAATAGAATAAAAAAATCTGAAAGAACGCTAAGGAAAACGAAGTAATGAAATCGCGAACAGAAGTTGCTTAATAAATAAAATGTGCGCCCTTATAATAATAAGTTTATTATGTTAAAAGACACTTAGGAATATTTGATTTTCCTTGTGCGTTGATACGATCAGTACATCAATATAGCGATTGGTATTACAGTGATGGATTTTGTTATAACAATACTAACTTAAAGCCTCAGGCATTAAGTCCGCCTTTGTACTGTAGTTTTTACTTGTGCATAAAGTTTTAATAAATAAATAACTTTTGGCCGCGTGGATTTCGGAAATTATTCCACGGGAACGTACTACCGGGATAAAAAGTATCCTATATCCTATACCTACCACCACCGCTTACAGCAGTATTATTTTAATCTTACTTCGTGGGGAAAAGACATGGAGCTATACGTCCTGTGGAGCTTCATCTCTTTTCTACACTGAAGTAATATTAAATACTAGCTTCCGCCCGCGTGGTATGTCGATAAAAAGTAACCTATGCCCTTCCCCAGGATGCCATCTATCTCCTTGCCAAATTTTGTCGAAATCCGTTCAGTGGTTTAGGCGTGAAAAGGTAATATACAGACATACGGACAGACCGACAGACAGAGTTACTTTCGAGTTTATAACATTAGAATGGATATGGTCATGTGCTAAATTTTATCTAAATCCGTTCAGCCGTCAGCGTAACAATAATAATAATAGTCGTCCAGACCGTATTTCGGCCATGGCGGCCAATCTCAACGGAGACTAGCCATCGGCGCGGGAGATATTATAGTGCACGAGTGTTTGCGCAGACACAGGTGCACTCTCTCTTCCCTCACTCTCATAGTCCTCAGGGACGGCCATCCGACACTCGCTCTCGCTCTATCAGGCGCCGGCGCTGGCGCCACGCGCGCCCCGCACGGGGGTATCACACCGCCAACTTCCAAACTCCGGGCTGTTACTACGAAATTCCTAATGGAAAAACCCAATAACACTTTGCCCGACCCGGGAATCGGACCCCACGCTCAACAGTCGCACTTGCGACCACGAGACCAACGGGGCAGTCAGCGTAACAAACAAACAAACTAACTTTCGCATTTTTTATATTAGTTAGACCTCCAATTGTCACTAACGAGACACAATAGAATTATACAACGTGCCGCTACAATGGCGACATTAATTTAACACACGGGTAAGGCTAGTGGCCAGTAAACATAAAAAACATAATAAAATAAAATAATTCGTAAATTGAACATTTTAAATTTTCAAACAAACTAAATAATAAAAACATAACCACCTACCAAACATAACTACCTACCAGCTGGCTTACGTTCTATCGGTGAAGATCCTTTGTCGGCATAATTTCTAAGAAATTGCGCGGCTTTCCTTTTATTCGCCTACATATGATCCGTGACCCCGGCAAATGACCTCTTCGCTACAGTTCTTTAAGTACAGGTTGTTCCAGGATGGTAATTTAGAAAATTGTAAATAAATCAATAAATAATAACGTTTAATGAAATTTAAATATTTTTATAAAACGAATACGCGAAATCGTAAGCGTGTGTTAAATTAATGTCGTCATGGTAGCGGCACGTTGTATAGTTATAGGCCTTTAAAAAGGCCAATCAACAGTTGAGCGGATAAAATACAATGCTGACTCCATGTATAGTAGATCTTAATTTTTCGCAGTCAACTAGCAGAGTTTAGTTCTATTCATACCAGTATCGTTGACACAGAGCGTGCGCAACATCTCGGGCGCGCCCTTGCTGTACACGCGCAGCACGTCCTCGCCCAGCACGCGCGTCACCACGGAGGCGCGCTGCAGGGACGACACGAACTGGTGCTGTTCGACGATGCCCACTTCTAAGGGCAGCTGAGGGAAATGTATATTTAAAATAATCTGCCCCGCCGTCCGCCGCTGGCCTATAGCGGATGATTTCTTATGCGGGCCATAGACGTTCAAGTAATTCGATCCAACAGGCTGGTTCAAACAGTCTGTACACGCACACTTGTATTTCAACGTGGAAATACAAGTGTGACAAGTTTGCGTGTACAGTGTTATTTTACGTATCAATTTAATTTTTTTTGAAATATTTTACTATAAAAAAAATTGAAAATGAAAAATAATTAGCGTATTTTCTTTCTTTCTTTTTTTTTTTCAAAAAACTTTTTTTTAATGCTTATATTTTTTTTACATGTATAGACGCTTTACTATTGCATGTTAACGGGAACGCCCTTACGTCTTACCAAGGGGTATCGTATTACCCAGTTACTGGGTTGTGGCGGTCCGATAGGCAGTCGCTCCATGTAAAATACTGGTATTCAGCTGCATCCGGTTAGACTGGAAGCCGACCCCAACATAGTTGGGAAAAGGCTAGGCAGATGATGATGTTAACGGGAACGCCCTTCGTTAGATAACATACTGTATACAACGTCCCGAGATCAATGGTCGGGCAGTAGCCCACCAGATAAATCCCCCTTCTCCCTTTCCTATAGAAGATGAGTGAACTTTACACCCCGTTCCTCATACCCCTATACTCTCATCTGATTTGGTGGCGCGTTGACTTAAATATAAACATGAATGACCGAAAACAACAAAAAAAAACGTTATTTTCATTAAAAGATTTTAAAAAGTTTCTATCCGACACCGTGCTCGCTAGCGAAACAGCTGACTAACTGAGGGAGGGGTCGCGCTCGCGGCCGGCCAGGTCGTGTCCCGCACCCCCCGCCAGTGTTGAGACGGAAGTTCGTTGCCGTAGCGCATAGAGCAACGAACTTGCGTCTTTTGTGGAAATATGTAGTTTAAAAAAAAAGAAAATAAAGTTGTAATTTTCCATTGATTTTACGTTTTATAAATGAAACCAAACCACTGGTTGCAAGGATAACGGTGTTTACCCTAACACCCTGTATATACTTACATGTATATCATCGACGTCAATGTTGGCGGTCTTCCTTGGCTTAACAATAGTTGGTGTGAGTATCTCGTAGTTGGAATGTTCTGGGATGTCTGGTTCTTCTAACACCCATCCGGTGGACTCGAACATCTACACACAAAAAAAAATTGTAACAATAGGGATGATGAATGGGTTAAAAACAAAATATCTAGTCCGTCAGTCAGATAATAAGAAATATTTGAAGCTAATGTCACATTTCTCCTTTAAGGGCCTACCCAACCTCAAATTTTATCTCGCTCGCACCATACTACTCGCGGCCTCACTGGAGAGCGAGATGGAGTGGGGAGCTGGCGACTCTCAAGCATTTTTAATTTCGAATAGTTTAGAACCTAATCTATTCGAAATTAAAAAAAAAAAAACATAAGATCTGCTTTATAGTTAGTTCAAAATGAATGCTGCAGTATTTTCGGCATAATGGAAGATCATGCTAAGCAATTTGAGGTAGGGTAGGCCCATAAGGTTGTAGCAGCTTACCTTTAAATCTAAAGGATCACCAGCCAACTCATCGTCTAACAAGGTTAAACTATGACAAGACGCCATTGCTAACTTCAGGGGGTGTAGTTCATTTAGCAGTCGGGGGTCTCGCTGTGGCCTCCCCAGTCGAGGGGGGCTCGTGGCTCCACTCACGGCTACAACCCCCCACATGTCCAAGCCGTCTTCGGTTAGCGTTCCTGTCTGAAAAGAGAATTATGTTTAAAAAAATGTCTAAAAAAGTTTCGGGTTTCTGACTACTCGTCAAATCAATCTGCATAGTCTTATCCCAACTATGATGGGGTCGGCTTTCAGTCCAACCGGATGCAGCTGAATACCAGTATTTTACATGGAGCGACTGCCTATCTGACCTCCACAAGCCAGTAACTGGATAACACGATACCCCTTGGTAAGACTGGTTGTCAGACTTCTGGAATTCTGACTATCCGTAACGACTGACAAAGATCTACGAATGACAGCCGGGACCAACGGCTTAACGTGCTTTCCGAGGCACGGAGGAGTCTCGGGATGTAAAGATGGTCACCCATCCACGGACCAACCCCGGCAAGCGTAGCTTAACCTGATGGATCGACCCGTGCGGCTGATATTACTTAGCCGTGAGCTCTTCAAAATAATGGAGTTATGATGACTATCTTTTGAGCAACTACCATAAGGTGCCTATGGTAAAGCCCGCTGTACACATGAGCCAAGGTGCTGGGTCATTGGCGGGTTCCGCTAGGACCGATGCCTGCCAGGGTTCCGGGAAAGTCCGAAAGGAATACCGGGACCTTGGCAACAGGCAACTGAAGGAACACGGGTGGATTTTAGTCAGTAAAAGTCTGACACGCCCTCTCGCTCCGCCCAGAGCGGGAGAGGTCATTAGATTTCACAACTTCGAAAAAAAAAAATTGGTGTTGGGCCAGCATGTTGGGCTTAAAAATTGGATCACCAACAGTCGCTGTTTACACATTAGCGCTGCACTGAAACAGTTGCTGATTACACATTAGCGCTGCACTGAAACAGTCGCTGTTTACACATTAGCGCTGCACTGAAACAGTTGCTGTTTACACATTAGCGCTGCACTGAAACAGTCGCTGTTTACACATTAGCGCTGCACTGAACACTGTTTGCGGAGCGCGCCAACATCCTTTGATGTAAGTTATCCGATGACCATCCTACCTTATCGAAGCACACACAGTCGAGCGAGCCGCTGACGTTGACGGCGCGCGTGTTGAGGCACGCCACGCGCGCGCGCCTCAGGCGCGACACGGCGTACAGGCGCCCCACCGTCATGGCGGCCGGCAGCGCGGGCGGGATCACTATGGTGATGATGTCGAGGGCTTTGATGGCTATGTCGCCAGCGCTGAGGGCGCGGTATGCCTGTGGAGAACACAAGATTTTTTTTTGAAATATGATGCGGTTTATGTTCTAATCAAAAAAATCAGGATCCTAACCTGATTTTCGCCAAGATATAAAACGAATATTGGGTTAGATTAGAGTACTCTGAAAATGAACCACTTTTACTATGGGACAAGGGGGCGGATCATGACGTATTAATGCCACGATTTTTCCAGTGTGAGTGAGAGACGGAGCTATATAAGGACGATAATACTATCCTTTTTTTGCAGTGGAATAATGATGGCATTAATACTTCATAATACGACCCCAGCTATCCTACTATATTATAATATTATAAATGTGAAAGTTTGTGTGTTTGTGTGTTTGGATGTTTGTTACTCAATCACGCAAAAACGGCTGAATGGATTTGGATAAAATTTGGCAAACAGATAGTTTATAACCTGGATTAACGCATAGAATACTTTTCATCCCGATATTTCCACGGGATAGAGACTTACGCGGGTGAAGCCGCGGGGCGCAGCTAGTGACATATAAAAAAAGGCATATAAAGTTCATTACATTTCGTCGAGTAATTAGATTTTAGTTTTTTTGGAAGAAGTTCCTTTACTGTGCTTGTATTCTGCCAATGCACTCCGCATTGGCAGAAATCATCACGCAAAAAAGCGTTCATACTCTTCGTCTCCCGACCGCACACATTTTTGTTATTGTTATAAGATAGCTTACTAAGTAAGTTTTTGAAAAACTTGTAAGTTGCAAAATAGAACAAATTTTCTTATTTTTTCTTGGTCTTCTTTCTTTCATATTTTTCTTAATCTTTTTTTCCAACCCCTTGCTTATGTTCTAGGACTGACCTTGAGCGCCACAGTGTAGGCCAGGCCCGCGGCGGCGATGCACGCGAGTATGATGATGAACTTGTAGGAGTCGCGGTCGAACTTGAAGTCGGCCGGCACCGGGTACAGGATGCTGCGGACGAGCTGGCCCTTGCTTGTGTTGTAGCCAGTGCGGAGTACTAGAGCCCTGAGAAAAATTGTAAATTGTTATTAACAAATGACGTGGGCTGGGCGTTGCGACGACGAACCGTTTTCAAAGACCATTTGTTTTCTAAACCAGTGTTTTCGAAACCAGTCTTCGAATTTTCTTTGTGCGATTTTGTATTTTATGCCTAAGAAAATACAGTCGAGAACGCTACGATCTATCACCCTGGTCGCGATGTTCCGCGTTCGTTTACATTTGTGTTCGTTCTGCGACGGTGTAACCGTTTTACGTCCTGGGTTCTTCAGTCTTCGTTGTACAAACCAGTCAAATTACTTGGTGCAATTTTGTATTTTACGCCTAAGGAAATACAGTCGAGAACGCAATTATCGAACTAAACTTACAATCAAAAGTGAAATTTTTGTCAATGAAATACAGTCGATAATGTATTAGCAGTTGTCAATGCTGTCGTTCGTGATACGACGGTAAAACCCTTTGTTGGATAAGTTCCGTCCTTTCAACGACGACCGTTTACTGTACAGTTTCACCATGTACATTATAATGTACAGGGTGAAATTTAATAAATTGGCATCCAATTAAGGCGTCACTGTACTTTCTAAAGAACCAAACATTAAATCGCGAAAAAAAATCTGCTCTTCCCTAAATTTTGACGATCTATGCGAACATAAATGTACGGAACAACTGTTTTATTAGCAAGTAAAAAAAAATGTATACTCACTTGACAGGCTCGTTATTGTAATACCGAGTCTGTATGACCTTGGTGCCACAGAATAACACGCTAGAAGCATGCTCTTTCAGGTCGAACGGACGGTCCACGCGGTGTAACGCTGTCTTCGTAACTGGCACCGATTCGCCTGTGAACAAGAAATTAAATGAGCGGACTTTTTGGATGGAAACCATCATAATTTTTAACCGCCTTGGTCTAGTGGTTAGACCACCTCTAACTTAGAGGTCCCGGGTTCATTTCCTATTGGGGGTAAAATTCTCGGTTTGGTTAGTGGTAAGGTTTGTTTTAACTGGCTAGCTACCACCATCTAATCTAAGTCTGTCGCCATAACAACAATGTTAACAGCATTGTTGTGTTTCGGCAGTTAGAGGTAAGATAGCCAGTTCCTCTGTGGTTGAGGATTCCGGGTGAAGCTCGCTTCCACCTTCGGCCTGATCATCACTTACCATCAGGTGAGATGTAGGCCAAGAGCTTCCCAGAGGTGGAAAAAAAAATTTAAAAAAATTGGCTTTTAAGGGGGAAAGCATCGGCTTATGTAACAAGCTTCTAGGGGTGACAAATCTGAGGGTCGAATCAATGATTTGGTGTTGAAATATCTAGGAGGTCAAGTAACTAGGGATGATTAATCTAAGGGACAAATGTTCAGGGGGCAAGAGCTTAGGGATCACGAATCACCCCTTGTTTCAGGCATCTTGTGAACTTGTAGCTGTTTTTACAGTTCAAGTGTAAGTAATTATATCCTCGCCCTTTTTACATACTTGTACATAATTATTAGTTTTGTATTGTAGTGTTAGATGTAAAATAATGTGTAAATTGAATCATATTAAGTTAGATTAGAAGTTAGATTAAACATTATTTAAGTGTAAGTAGATTTAGGACTTACCAGTAAGCATGCTCTCGTTAAGCACAGCTGCTCCTGACAGCAGCGCGGCGTCGAAGTGCAGGATGCATCCTCTCGCGGGGAGGACTATGATATCCCCGGGGGATATACAGCGACTGTCCACCCGCCGACCGTCCCATAGTTCCACAGTGTCGTGGGCTTCGACCGTTGCGCGGAGGTTGGATTGGTTCTGAAAAATGGGTATTTGTTTGAATCTAGATGTTTTGACGTAAGTTCGACCTTAGAAATGCGCGGCGAGGCGGGGGGCAGTGTTGACGAATGAGCGGCGGGACGCCGCTCGCCGTGAGCGTTGACGAATGAGCACCTGCACTGCCCCCCTCGTGAGTCGTGCATATGTATGTATGTAAATATTATTGTTTATGGTTTCATCGGTCACAGTCTCGCTTATTGAACTCACGAATAAAGGCTGTATTCGATTTCGAAACTAATCAGGCAATCCCTTATGTAAATTAAAACAGACAACAATCCTTACTAATATCATAAATGCGAAGGTGAGTTTGTTTGTTTGTTTGTTTTTTACGCTTTCACGCTAAAACGGCAGCCTGGAATCTGGAAAAGCACATAGGCTACTTTTCATCCTACATCGCAGACGAAGTCGCGTGCAACAGCTAGTAATAAATAAAATGAATGTTCCTCGTGTGAATAATGCAGTGTTGCCAACTTTATATTAACAAAACCACTAATTGTGGTATAGTAACCCACCAGAAAACCACTTAATTTGGCGATCCCTCAAACCACCAAAAAACCACTAACATTTATTATGCCAGACAGATAATACCTAAATATTATTTGAAAATAAAACAACATTATTGTATTTTTTATTATAAAATTATAGTTTATTTTTGATAAGTACAAAAAAGAAATCTTAAAAGCGATCATCTTGGGAATAATCGGCTTCTTCTATTTCTTTTGGGTGTACTGTCGTTTAGGCATATTCGTTTTTACAAAATAAAAAAACAAGTAAAACATTCAACCCGAACTCCGAACTGTACTGTACTGTCCGTTGTATTTATATTTAACAAACATTTTTAATTCAAATCAAACTTGACCCAGTTATCATACAAATAAAGTATATAATCAAAATTATTCAAGAAATTGACAATCTATTTTCGGGGGATCCCCGAAAACAACCACCTTAGTTCTGAGTGTTGCCTACAAATATACACTTATAACGTAAACGTTCGAGTTATTTCCCGAAAATATGTTAATCGTGCTAGTGGTTGAGTTTCGTACCTTACCACTAACTGAAGCTACCAAAGCCACTAAAAAAAACCACTAGCCACTAAAACCAAAATTTGTCCACTAAAAGGTAAGTCTAAACCACCAGATCTAGTGGAAATTCCACTAAGTTGGCAACACTGGAATACCGTAAATGTTGAATTGAAAAAATTTAGCAACTTTTGTGTCTGTGGTCCTAACAGGGCAGAATCGTATTGCTGGCACAATTTGGACTGTTCTGATACCATAAACAAAAATTATTAAAGCTCACCTTTTTAGTCTGTATAACGGAAGTAGCAACACCGAAGGTAGACATCAGCACCACAGCGATACAGTAGTAGTAATACGGCTCCGCAAGCCACACAGCGATGGTGAACAGTTGGAATACGTAGAACGGGTTGAAGACCTCGAGCAGGATGAGGGTCATGATCGACTGGACCGGCACGTTTATCTCGTTCAAGCCGTAGATGTTGAGCCTGAATAAATGGATTGGAATGGATGGAGAAAGGATTATTACCATTTGTTTAATAAGACTGGCTGACCGAATTTGGGGAGCGAAAAAATACAATTAAAATGACGATGTATCGTACAGTAAACACAAATTCTGCAGTCAAAAAGAGGACTGTTTTATCATAAGCTCAAGATCTTGAGCTTGCATATTTTTAACCGATTTCTTCAAAAAGGAGGAGGTTCTCAATTCGTCTGTATATTTTTTTGTGACCTTTTTAACCGACTTCTTCAAAAATTTGGTTTTTTTGTGTGTAAGTCACTCGATTACTCCGCCAATTATGAATCGATTTTTTATTAACTTTGCTTGCGTATTTTTTGAGTTAGCTTCCATATTACGTATTTTTCCCACTTAGTGTAGACGATGTTTTAAGTGACTCCGTCACTGTTATTGACATAGCAGGTAGTGGTATTCGAATTTGTGTTGGGTAGGGACTTCAACTAAAAAGTGAAAAATAAAAACTTTTTAAAGTAAAGTCGGTTGTTTTTTTTTTGTAAAATGTTTTTATTTCCCAAACCTTTTCACGAAAGCTCAGCTTATACAATTAAGATCATGTACACATAGCTATTGATATATTCCCACAGAATCGAGATTTACGCGGGTGAAACCGCGGAGCGCAGCTATTAGGTATTTCATAATTGACATAATAACTCTATGGGTATAAGATTCTTGAAAAACTTCATACATAAGAACTGGAAGCCTCTAGATATGATAGAAATCCCCAATTTCTCCAGCCCGTGAACTCTGCAACTGCAAGTATGTTTTTTAAATAATGGTACTTACATCCTATCCTATCCTATAGCTCGTGGCTACGTAATAACAGCCGCACGGTTCGATCCATCAGGATAAGCTACGCTTGCTGGGGTTGGTCCGTGGATGGGTGACCATCTTTACATACCGAGACTCCTACGTGCCTCGGAAAGCACGTTAAGCCGTTGATCCCAGCTGTCATTTGTCGATCTTTGACAGTCGTTACGGGTCGTCAGAAGCCCGAAAGTCTGACAACCAATCTTACCAAGGGGTATCGTATTATATCAATTACTGGGTTGTGGAGGTCAGATAGGCAGTCGCTCCATGTAAAATACTGGTATTCAGCTGCATCCGGTAAGACTGGAAGCCGACCCCAACATAGTTGGGAAAAGGCTAGGCAGATGATGGTACTTACATCCTAACTCGTCGTTCGCTAGACGGTGGCGTGGCCCCCATGGCCTGTAGCTGAGCACAAGAGGCCCCGGACTCGATGCCGGCCAGCCTGGTCCATTGTGCACGACTTCCGTCCCATATGAGGGACTGCTTCTTGTGACGGAAGTACCTGTAGTTCTGGACGTCTGGAAGAATAACGACATAATAATCATTTTATGACGTCATGATTTTTATCCTAGTTACAATGAGGAAATGAAAATGTTTCAAACGAAAACAGTGGGTGTTTATTTAATCGTATTGGTAACAGAAGTCAAGAGGCAAAAAATGTTAATGCCATCAAGAAGAATCCGCCACACTGTCAAGTGTGAAGCGAAATTGAATAAAAAGTGACCATATGGTACCATAGGCACAAGCCTATGGCACCCTAGAGAGGGGAAGAGAAGAAAAGGAAAACCCTTAAGGGCGCACTCTACCTCAGATTTTATCCCGCTCGCACCATACTACTCGCGACCTGAGTGAGAACGAGACGGAGTGAAGCGCTAGCGGCTCTAAAGCGTCGAAAAGTTTAGGTAATTGCTTTTTATGGTGAAAATAATGGTAATTCAAAAAAAATGACACACATAAGACCTGCTTTATAGTTAGTTCAGTTATCATGCAAAGTTTCATGATCTAATTTGAAGTATTTTTTTAATACCAGCGGTTTATAATTCTGTGCAGAGGTGACTGTGGAATTTTTTTTTATCGAGAAAATTTTATGTAATCGTGTTTTCGCCTCACATAAGACCTAGCATCAATCCTCAACTTTAACATATATTTATTTCAAAATTAATGCTAAAGTATTTTCGGCATAACAGAGGATCATGCTAAGCAATTTGTGATTGGGTGCGCCCTTAAAAAGATGGCAGGATGACTTGCTGAGGACGGCGGGAAACACATGCAAGGACTAGACAGGCAAGGAACGGAGAATTGGAAGGGGTTGGAGGAGGCTCATAGAGTCTCAGAACTGATATTAAACGTGTTTTGTACTACAACTATCTCTCTGAAATCTAACTAATATTATAAACGCGAAAGTTTGTAAGTATGGATGGATGGATGTTTGTTACTCTTTCACGCAAAAACTACTGAACCGATTTGGATGAAATTTGGCACACAGATAGTTTATAACCTGGATTAACACATAGGATACTTTTTATCCTGAAATTCCCACGGGATCGAGACTTACGCGGGTGAAACCGCGGGGCGCAGCTAGTAAGGCTACAAATAAATTGTCTGCTTGCATAACTAGCAAGTCAATTTAGAATCAGTGTGTGTTCTCAGAACAAGCAGATTTTTTTAAGGTTTTTTATTATTTTGATCGACAGATTGTGCAAATAGTTTGATGCGTTAAAAGTTTAGGTATTACGCTGATTTCCGCAGAAGCGTATGCGTAGGAGTCGGTAAATCTCGCTATCGTGAAATAGTCAGGGTTAGGGACTGCCCTGTGTTGTGGTCAATTGAGTAATGAGACGATGTCATTTCCATATCTATTTACAACAGTATTATTTAAATTTTATTGGTCAATTATCCATACTATTATAAAATTCGAAAGTAACTCGCCTAAACTACTGAACGGATTTCGATAAAATTTGACAAGGAGATAGATGGCATCCCACAGTGTGTTAAGAACCCGATTTTTGTTTCATTCTGTTTTTATTCAAGTAATCGATAGTTTCTATCATTTCTGGCGCGAGAATTCAACTCCGGCTTCGCTACGATAGGTAACTTTTTTTTTTTTTAATATCAAAGATTCGTAATATACGCATCATGAAAAACGAATAAAAAATCTTATTTAAAAAACAGCACTATGTATTCCAGTTTCTATTTATTCCATTAATAGTATGTACAGTAACCTACCTTTCCACCAATTTCTGTTGCTCTAGTATGAATGGGACGCGAGATATGATTTTTTTTCTCATTTTTCGTTTTTATTTTTTTATTCACCTATAACACCGTATTAGGTCGTGATTTTTACATCAAAATATTGCTTATACTTTCTTTTATGTGTAGTAAAAAAACCACAACATAATTCCGTGTTATCCACAAGTTATTACAAATTTTAGTAATATCCGAAATATCTGCAGTTCGGGCTGTCACTTCAATCAAAATGTAGATACTTTTTTATGTTATAATATTTTAGTTTATTTATCATGTCGATGACTAGTATCGTTATTTTGTCGCTTAGTTGGCTAAAATTGTCTGACTGTTAAACCAAAATTAAAAAAAACAACAAACTGTTAAGAGAATCTTCAAACTACAATAACATGACTATGGTATAAAACTACGGTCTAATTATTGGTCGAGTCCCTCCACTGCTACTCAATGGCTACTGGCCCTTTCTGGATACAAGTGGAGGAAATGCTATCATGTTGGGCTGGTACACCTTCCTAACAGTCAATAAATTCTCATCCGAAGGACTTAACGACTACCTAGCTAATTTTGCCAATTCTGTTGTACACCGAACTAAATTAAAATTCCTTACTTTTGGCTATGAGAATGTTAACGCTATATATGCTGACAAAAAAAAGCTCTAAATTTAAAAATTATTTTAAACAACTTAAATCGAATTTGACAATCGCGCCTCCACTTGGTACTATTGTTTTCCCTACCCTGTGATTTTTTTTTAGAGCCGGAGGCGCTCATAAACGCACCTTCGACGTGATTTTTTATGGAATTTTTCACATTTTGTATGGAAAATATGCAAAAAAAAAAAAAATTACCAACATGCTGAGCCTCAGGGGTTTAAGGGTTTTCTAAAGGGGGTCGAAATTTTCATTATTTTTGCGATAGGACACCATTTTCGAGATATAAGCAAAAGAAAATAAAAAAAGATACAGTACTGTTTTGCAACTGAAGTCGAGGTGTTGGTTTGAATTTTAGTTCATGACATCTAATTTTATTCCACACATTTTTAATCGCGATTAAAAATAGTCAGATTTAGTTAGAGGATTTTAGATATAAGACAAAATTTTAGGTTAAATCGTGAAATTCAGAATAGCATTTTCACTAAACTATTGTCTAACTTATCTCAGTACCATCTTAGTGCTGTCAAACTAAATTATAGTTATGTTGTGTCAGCTAGAGTCTATTCCAGAATAAATTTGGATGATGTTATATGGGTAAATCCTGCACCGTCATCTTTTCGCTACTGTAGACCGTTACATTTACAATATAAAAAAGAAACGAAAGAATTAATAATTTCTGAGAAACAGTTTATTGATGAGTAGATACAAAATCTTACCCCCATGATAACTGAAACCTCGCGAGCATAAAATAAAAGTTGAATGCAAATTCTACTGTGCGACTTTGATGCGAAAGTCCTGAATGCAATTCATTCTACACCATCCCAGTTAGGTACGTTGTCCATATTGCAATTTGACCTCGTCGCAATTTAATGATTTAGAGATAGCATTCTCCAAACCTGTCATAGAAGAACGTCTGGTATGGTATAAGTCCACTTCATTCATGGATTAGGGCCTTAGAATTTGTATTAAATCTTGGATACAAAGTTGAGGTAAAGAAAAGGAGGATCACTGAAAGATCAGAAGAGCGCCGACTGGTCGAGGATCGTAAAAAAAGAATCCAAGGTCTAATCAGAAAAAAAATGGGCCTTTTGGTAATGAAATAAAATGAAATGAAATTGTTTATTCTATAAATAGGATATTGGAATCACTTTTACACGTCATATTAAAAAGTTGTAAAAATAAGCTAGATGAGGTCGGCGTTTCCTATCTGACTATTCTGAGAAGAAAGGCCGAAACAAACTCAGAGGTCACCGTCTCCTTTAAAGTCCAGACATAATCTTGGTCAGGCCATATGAGGACCATGTAGATTAGAGTCTGAAATGGTCTTTTGAGGAAAGAACCACACAGATTTGAGTGGGCTTGTCCAGTCAGTGCAAGCATTTGTCAGTAATAGTGGAGCTCAACTCAGAACTTAAGGTAGATGTGGTGCGTCCAACTTCAGGGACTACTAACGATGGAAAGTTGGAAACACTGCCGGCACTGACAAAAACCGAGGAACTTTTACAGAAATTCTGAACATCGAACGGTGGCTATTAGATGAGTTATACGTAATTTAAATCGTTTTGTCCAGTAACTTGCCAATTGATTCAGAAAAATTCGCGAATTTTTGCAAAGAGCTGGCATACAAATATGTTGCAAAGTATGAATGGCATCCTAAAATTTTATTCCATGGTGCGAAAATAATAGATTCATCAAGTTTACCTGTTGGCATGCTCTCTGAACAGGCGGCTGAGTCTCGAAATAAATTTTGGAGGTTTGACAGAGAGCACCATACTATAAAGATTTCTCGTGAAGCAACCATGTCTGACCTTTTTCACAGAGTCTTAGTCTCATCTGATCCAATAATATCTGATTTCAACCCATTAGAGAGAAAAAAAAAAGCAAAGAGAATTACATTACCAGTAGTCGCATTGTCTTTGTTGAGACCTGTTAACGAAAAAAATCTAGAAATCGATGATTATTCTCGCGTTGAATTTATTGTTATTAGTAATGAGGAAGAGTAACCATTTATGATAAATTCAAAACAAATTGATTTTTTGTCGGATAAAATATATTTTAGTTAATATTTTTTCGGATCCACAAAAGTGACAGCCCTGAAGAAAAATTATAATTTGCAATAACTTTTGAATAACACGGAATTAGGTTGTGGTTTTATTACTACACATAATAGAAAGTATAAGCAATATTTTGATGTAAAAATCACGACCTAATACGGTGTTATAGGTGAATAAAAAAATAAAAACGAAAAATGAGAAAAAAATCATATCTCGCGTCCCATTCATACTAGAGCAACAGAAATTGGTGGAAAGGTAGGTTGCTGTACATACTATTAATGGAATAAATAGAAACTGGAATACATAGTTCTGTTTTTAAAATAAGAATTTTTATTCGTTTTTCATGATTCGGATATTACGAAACTTTGATATTTAAAAAAAAGAAAGTTAACTGTCGTAGCGAAGCCGGAGTTGAACTCTCGCACCAGAAATGATAGAAACTATCGATTACTTGAATAAAAACAGATTGAAACAAAAATCGGGTTCTTAACACACTGTGCATCCCGGGGAAGCACATAGGCTACTTTTTATCGACATACCCCGCGGGCGAAGCCGCGAGCGGAAGCTAGTTTGTAATAAGTATTAGATGGAGAAGAGAAGAATTATCTTTTGGAGACTTTGGAATCAGAATGATGCCCTTTCTTACTACGCGACATCTAAAAGCAATGCCTAATAAAGCACACTGTTGAATTTTCAACTATCGGCGCTGAGGCAAGCATTGAAAATCCAATGGTGCGTTTTAATTCAGCAATATCTACATTTAGGTGTCGCGATCAAGCAACAAAACTAAATCCTAACTAATATTATAAATGCGAATGCGCGTTTTCACGCTACAACGGCTGAACGGATTTGGATAAAAATTAGCACATGAGTAGACCATGACCTGGAGAAGGACATAGGATACCTTTTATTCCGATATTATCACGGGATCAAGACATAATGCGGGTGAAACCGCAGGGCGCAGCAAGTAAACAAAAAAAAACTTTTTAACAGTGTCTTTAATCCAGAAGTCAAGATGCGATCTGGATTTTAATTATGGTCTACATTTAATCTAATCCAGAATGTAAGTACTCACTGAGTGAAGATCCATCGTCTAAATGTATGGGAGTATGTATAGCGTCAGCACTTTCTATTGGTTCCTTCTCCTTATTTCCATCGTCATCGAATCCTTCGTTTAGTAGTCCACTGAAATAACAAAGATAATTAATGTGGCTAAGTAATAACAGCCGCACTGGTCGATCCATCAGGTTAAGCTACGCTTGCCAGGGTTGGTCTGTGGATGGGCGACCATCTTTACATATCGAGACTCCTCCGTGCCTCGGAAAGCACGTTAAGCCGTTGGTCCCGGCTGCCATTCGAGAATCTTTAACCGTTGTTACGGGTCGTCAGAAGCCCGAAAGTCTGACAACCAGTCTTACCAAGGGGTATCGTATTACCCAGTTACTGGGTTGTGGAGGTCAGATAGGCAGTCGCTCCATGTAGAATACTGGTGTTTAGCTGCATCTGGTTAGACTGGAAGCCGACCCCAACATAGTTGGGAAAAGGCTAGGCAGATTGATTGAATTAATTTTCTCTAAAAATCAAAGATCACATTATCATCATCATTTCAGCCGAAAGACGTCCACTGCTGGACATGGGCCGCCCCCAAGCACCGCCACTTCGATCGGTTCTACGCTTCCCGCGTCTAGCGGATTCCTGCGGCCTTCATTAGGTCATCGGTCCTCCTTGTGGGGGGCCTTCCAAAGCTACGTCTTCCGGTACGCGGTCGCCACTCCAGAACCTTTCGGCCCCATCGGCCATCTGTTCTACGAGCAATGTGCCCTGTCCACTGCCACATACCTCGGGCTATGTCGGTTACTTTGGTTCTCCGGATCTCTTCAGTTCGCGAAATGAAGAGATCCATATACATTTGTATTTACATAAATTGTCAAAATGTATATGAACAGCTGTTTTTTTCGCCTATGGGGTTGTCCCTTAAAAATCGTTCATAATAATGAGTTACCTCGGGCTATGTCGGTTACTATTAGGTTCTCCTCCGGATCTCTTCATTTCGCGAAATAAAGAGATCCAAATACATTTGTATTTACATAAATCGACAAAATGTATGTGCTGTTTTTTCGCGATTTTAGGGTTGTCCCTTATCAAAAGTCGTTCATAATAATGAGTACAATGACCCCTTTACGGCTTTTACGGTACACACGGCTACACATCAAGCTATACATTTCCAGTTTATGCTGATCTCGCATTGTAAAGGATTTCCGTACAATGTGAGGTCAGCTTATACTGGAAATGTATAGCTTGATGTGTAGCCGTGTTTACCTAAACAAAAACTAATGTTGTTTATGCGTACCTTGTGTCTGCTATATCTTTTTGTAATATTAGGTGAATGTAGTAACTTTTGCATTTTTTCTGATATGTTTCCTGAAATAAGATAATTTGAATTAAGTTAATTACATTTTTGAATAACAAAAAAAAAAAACAAATTTGACCAGATAACAACGTCAAAGTTCAGAGGCCGTATCTTGAAGTGTTAAAGACATAATTTTTCCGTTGGGAAAAGAGATGGTACTATATTTTTCTGGATAGGTCCATCACTTTCTTACACTGGAACAATTCTCAACCTGAGACACATTAGGTCTGATATGGAATTTACAATACAATACAAATCCGACCTTATGCGAGACATATTAGGTCTGATATGGAATTTATAATACAATACAAATCCGACCTTATGCGTCTCAGGTCGAGAATTATAACCGTCAAAATACGGGCAGTTCAAGTCGGCTAGAATTATTTCATTTTATTCCTTCGTTGGTCTAGTGATCGGAAGAGCTACTCCTGAGCAAGTCCTGGGTTCGATACCCGGGTAGGGCAAAGTGTTATTGAGTTTTTCTGTCTGGCATTTACAGTAGCAGCCCGGAGTCTGGATTTGTGCGCGATTGATAGCAAACATAAGTTTTGGCAAAATGTGGGTGTAGCTTGCTTTAGGTACAGCTCTGCTTAACCCTTCGGGGAATACAGGCGTGATGTTGTAATTTTTTTTTTAAGTATACATTGTGTAAAAAAAGCCCTGTCCGATGCGAAAGGGGCACATAGGTACTGAAAAATTATAACCTGAAAAAAAAAATTGTAAAAAAAAAGTTATTGCAGTTTGAATTTCTTTTTCGAATTTCGAAGTTCCAATTCACGTTTTTAGTATTATCAACTCACAACAACGAGTACTCTGTCAGCAATCTGGAAGGAACACCTGACGCAGGTCACGTACAGCAGCCAGGTGGGCATCCAGTGGAACAGCAGGAAGGGCAGGCCGGCGAACAGGCACGAGCATGTGAACGTCACCACCTGTCGCCAGCGACTTTTGCGGTAGCCGTACACTACCTGTGAATGATCATAATGAGATGAATGAGTTATATTAACCTGTCAAAGTCAAATAATTTATTTCAATTAGGCACATAAAAGCCACTTTTGAAAGTCAAAAACAAAGAAATAGAACTGATTCTAGTTGCCCCTTCCAAAAGGTACTTTTCGTATGGAGAAGAATGGGCAAGAAACTCCACCCTTAGGCCCGGTATCCACCAAAGCGGAGAGGAGAAGAGACGAAGGAGTTGTGTTTGAATAAACCAATCCGATTTAGTTATTTCCACATCTCTTGGAAGGAACCAATCCGATTTCGTTATTTCCATTGGTTTATTCAAACACATCTCCTCTCGTCTCCGCTTTGGTGGATACCGGGCCTAACTCTTAAAAACGTTTTCTTTCAACTACATAGTAATGTCTACAAAACCGATCGCAAAGGACGTATTTTTTGCTTGGGACCACAACAGTGCAGTAAAGTTGTATGAAATTTCATTGTTGCACTGTTTTTATGGTTTCGTACCCAAAGGGTAAAACGGGACCCTATTACTAAGGCTCGTCTGACAGTCAGACAGACAGACCTGTCTGCTCAACTCAACTCACCTAAACTAAACTGAACAACTCAACTCAAATTGTTAATAACCTTTTGCCTCAAAAGTCGCGGGATAACTTTGTTTTCATTAACTAGAGTAGGTATACTTTATCACGGAAGGTACATTGGTAGTTGAAAGAAAAGTAGATTACGCACCTTGCTGAAGTGAGTAATTAATACACTCGTGTTAATTTAGAGCCCTCGCATGCGCTCGGGCACCAACATAACCCTCGTGCATTAATAAATCACTTTGCGCTCGATGCAACAATCTACTATTACAATATTTTACAGGGCCGCAGCTACCGTACAACTCGATTCCTATCGGCTTCCCTTCTGGAATTCGAAACAAAACCACTCTATCGTCATTGAAAAATGACACAGTCAGTAGTGTTTAAAATGCCTTTTAAGTAATCACACTATAGGTATTTAATACACCATATAATTAAAACTATACAAAACGCCTACATTCAATGTTTTGTCTTTGTTGTCTCCGAACAGCAAAAAAAAATTCTCTAAAATAACTCGGCGGCGCGGCTGGCTTATCGCTCCTTCAAAAATCAAGGCGTCATGACGTCACTTCGGTCACGTGACACCCCGGTTTTATACGCTTCGAGCAAGCCGATCAAATACGAGTTATTGTACCTAAAGCGATCTAAACTTGCGTTCGCGTGAACGAGATGCCGCGATATCGGTTCGGTAGTTTTCGTTGAATTTCGTAATGCGTTCGGCTCGGAGTTCGGACAGGACGCTATTGTGTGGTTGCTGTTTGACGTAATCGCATTATAATTTGTTTACACTTGCAGTTAATTTGCATTTTGTTCGTATTATTTATTGAATACATTAGTTTATCAGTTCGAGAATCGTAGTAGTAGTATTAGTTTGTTGGTATAAAACAGTGATTAAAGTGTTTTGACTTTAGTGAAAGTGTACGTTGTAATTATGTATTTGGGGTAAGTAGGTAGATAGTTAATAAGTTGAAATTTCTTAATAGATTTGAAAAGTTATTAGTACTATCAGTAGGATTAGGATGGCGGCAATAATTCGTCAAGGACTTTCTAATTAACTACAATGTCTTTTGGCCCGCGTGCGGCCCGTCTGGTAGCTTAGTGGTAGCCTATACATTGTTGTTTAGGATTATTTTCTTTGTGAGGAAACATGCTTTCCAAGGTTAAGTTTTGAAATTAAGAAACACAATTACGTTAGGCCGTGCTCGCTCAGATATAAGTATAAATTACAAACGACGTGATAGTTTTTTCAAACATTCTAATGTTTCCCTTTACGATAAATATGAATAGCTGACTGGCAGTTGTAAATAAAATAAAATGTATTGTTTCCCTTGTTTACTTTTCTCAGATTCTAGTAGTTTATGTAATAAAGGGGTTTTTACATTCATGATCTGACGATTTTTCGCTAATTCGTTTGAAGCTCTACACCCGCGCGGCCAATTCCCTCTAGTGGCCGTGAGCGAAAACTCTGAATTGTAAAATGCCACTGCCTAAAAATTTCTCGTTAAACGCGCCCTCTGTTTAATTATTTGTGAATTTTTTGAATGGAGATATCTCGTTCTTGTACTGACAAAATGCATTGCTTTTCTGATATTTTCGTTAGATGGCGTTGCGCTATTAGGAGCGTAATCACTTGTTGAACTGTGTGAGTGTGCGTGGTTTGTGAAAGCGGGCTTTTTGAATGTGAGTTTATAAATAAGTTTGAGAAAAGTAAATCAAAATAGGAATTTAATGAAACGGTTTATTGATACCGTTCTTTTGTTAGGTAAACAAACAAGAAGTAGGTTTTCGCGGCCACAAGGAAGGTCCGAAGTGACATCATAACAAGTATTATTAACCGACTCCTTCAAAAAGGAGGAGGTTCTCAATTCGTCAGTATAGTTTTTTTTTTTTTTTTTTTTTTTCTTTTTTTTTTGCTCCGGGTTCCCACCCCCGAAAAATCACCCTTCGCCACTGATATTTTATATACATCAATTATATAATTATATGTGAAGGCGATGCACCTAGAATAAGATTTCTGTAGGTAACACAATAGGTAAAAATAATTAAAAATGGAGAAATTACAAATAAATAAATTATGTGAGGTTATTAGTATGAGTCCAGCAAGGATTGGGAGATCCGGATTGCCCATTGGAACTATAGCCGATCGGTGTTACAGCCTTCAACCTCGTTGTCAATCAGACACAGTGGCGTATTATTGAATAGTTTGTGTTGTTTTTGTGGTAGATATAAATACTAACAGAAATTTTTAAAAAGGAGTTTATAAATAGGGATATCCCTTTAGGTCACGCTTATATTTTGAAAACGGTAGGCATGAACAGTTCATAAGTCATAGTCGTAAGTCATAAGTCATTCATTATTATTTAGGCATGTAGGTACTATAAAAGAAAATAAAGTAAGTACGGAGTTTCGTTTCGTACACAGAAATAAGGTGGCGATGGCGGAGTGGAAGGTCTAAGCTGCGATTCAGGTTTTCCAACAAAAAACACGTCTCAGAAATACAAACAGTTTTGCAATCGTTGTTTTGACGTGAAATCTGGTTCTACAAACAAATAGTCGATAAGCATTGCATTCAAATTGAAGTTATTTCTCCTTTTTGCATACAAGATTGTTTGGATTCAACCGCTACTGTAGCGTCATACAATGAATGCACGTATTCGCTATATTTGGAACGCAAACCGACATTCAACTGCAATGATCCTTCTCCCTACACTACAAGGTCGAATGTCTCGTGATCTCGTTCGGAGCCCTGGGAAAAACCTGATATATGTAACGCTTGGCGGTCACCGTGAAATGAAAACTGACGATTCTTTTACCTACTGCAAAGTTTATTGGTTTAAGATTTAATGAAACTTGTTTTGGACCTACTTTTATAACAAGGAATAAAGATTATGATGTTCGCAATTAATTTTCCAAACATGTAAACAAACACGAGTTTTAGGAAAAATAACTGTAATACCTGCACATAAGGTTCAGTTTGGGCTACAACTTCAATTTTTTTTTTCATTAGTACTAGTCAGTCTAAAATCAACTTTATTCCTATTCTAATAAAGTTTATTTTTGTTTACGTGGAAATAACATCAATATTGGAAATAGACCTTACCTATGTTATGTATATTAATTTAATAGATTGCCATTCCAGGGAAGCACAGAAAACAATGGGCTGAATCATCCTAAGTGCTTGTTAAAATAATAAATGCTCATTGTGAATATTAAGCATGACAATTTAGCAAAAAAGTGTTATAAGGGAGACAATTATGGCTCTCTTTGATGTCTTTCAAGCTGGCTTAAATAAAAATTTAGTTTCTTATTAAAAAAAACCAGCCCTGTCAGATCCACTTTGAATCCTACCTATCCCGCGTGGATGTCAGTTCTTATATACTAAAACCTTACTCGAGAACCACTCTATCCATTCGGTATCGGTGCAGTAGTTTTTGAGTTTATCGCGAACAGGACGACAGACGATGCGGCGGAGGACTTTGTTTTATAATTTATGTAGTGATGTGAAAGTTTGTATGTATGGATGTTTGTTACTCAATCACGCAAAAATGGCTAAGCGGATTTGGATGAAGTTTGGCACACAGATACCTAGTTTATAACGTGCATTAACACACAGAATATATCCCCGTAGTACTTACTAACATAAAAAGTATGATAATTGTTATCCCGTGTGATAATTTAGGCGCGTTCATTGCCGTTGTCTTGTGATCGCATTTGAGTCTGAGTTGGTATCTTGAGTCTCATCTGAACCGCGCACGCACTATAGTAAGTATGTCAATAATTTAATACTATAGGTATAGGTACGTTCAGATAAGATTACTTACACCAATCTCTTTTCATATATCAATCCGTATGAATATATTTGAATGGCAATTGACAACAACATACTGAAATGAAATTATCTATAAGTCTGTAAGTAGATCATGCTAGCCACACACGTAACGATTTACTTGCGCAAATTTAGGTTTGCGCAATAAATCAAATCAATTCAAAATATTTTATTTCACATAAACCTAACATATTACCATGGGCAATCGTTACATTTGTAGCTAGCATTACGTTTTTGCGCAAGTAAATCGTTACGTGTGTGGCTAGGACATTTTTACACGTACATTTTTTGGGACAATATTTTAAAACTAGATGGCGCTGGCTTAATGACTGTTCCCCGAGAAGAAATTCCGAAACATAACAATTACAATAAATTACCTGAACCATTAAACAACACCGTTGTTATCTAATCCATTATATAATTGCTACAGTATACTCTGATAACATAATACAATGGGATTCATTCAGATAAACTATATACCTATAGGGCTGACTAACAAGCTCCATTTTAAATAAAAAAATACTAGATAAACAATTACGTTATTTACTTTGATATACAGACTTGCGGTTCGATTCGGAAAAATTAGTCGGGTCGCAGGCGCAGTAACAATGTCTTTGTCAGCGGGGATGAGGGGTGGGGTACTGTACATCGAGTAGCTATTGCTATTGTCAGGCGCGGTCCGAGGGGGGGGTCCTGGGGGTGATGACCCCCCCCCCCCCCAAATCATTCAAGCTGTCGAGAGACTGAATGATTTACGTAATTATCAATTAACCATTTCTCTAAAAATATTCCTCGGCACCAATGGTGACCCCCCCAAAATCTTGGACTGCGACCGCGCCTGGCTATTGTAGCTAACTTCCGAGCTGAAATTATGTTAGAACCGAACTATACCTACCGAATGAGATGTTTCATTCCATTTTATTGATGCCCTCCCTTCCCTGCTCTTTTTATTTGATTAGAGACTTTTATATTGCAATGGATACGACTGGCCGTATCAGTCGTATCCATTGCAATATAAAAGTCCCAAGTATCCTAACTAATATTATGAACGTGAAAGTGAGTTTATTGGTTATGCTTTCACGCTAAAACGGCTGAATGGATTGGGATGAAATTTGGCACACGGGTAGACCATGACCTGAAATAGGACATAGGATACTTTTAATCCCGATATTCCCAGGGGATCGAGAGTTACGCGGGTACCGCGGGGCGCAGCTAGTATGTGTCATTAAAATCTTCAAACAACTCCACAACCCCTCCCTTTGTCGCTCGGAAGAGTTAACTACCCATACTGAAGAAAGTATTTTAATCTTAATAAAAGTGCAAAGGTAGTACTCGCATTTTTTATTATGCCTATCCTACTAATATAATAAACGCGAAAGTTTGTAAGTATAGATGGATGGATGGATGGATGGATGTTTGGATGGATGGATGTTTGTTACTCTTTCACGTAAAAACTACTGAATGGATTTGGATGAAATTTGGCAAAAAATAGTTTATAACCTGGATTAACACATAGGGTACTTTTTATCCCGATATTCCCACGGGATCGAGACTTAAGCGGGTGAAACCGCGGGGCGCAGCTAGTATCCAATATTTCTGGTTTCATGGTCAACCCTAATGTGCTAATTAATACCATGAAATGATAACTAAGCTGTAACTGTGAGTGGTTGTTTCCGTCATGTATGATAGTGTGATTATCTCAGAACTATTCTACAAAATAGCCGCCCCCTATCACTTGAGACTTAAACAAAATGAGGGTCTACAAATAAGGTATACCTCTGCCTAACCCTTCGGAAATTACATTACAGGGGGCCAAGTCTACTAATTTACAAATGTGTCAGTGGTCTCACAATGATCAGTTTTTGACAGATATACCATACAAAGAGCAGTGGTGTAGTGGCCCAGTGGTAACGGCCACGACTTACAAGTTGTAGGTCGTAGGTTCGAACCCTGACAGGCGCTTTACTTTATGTAAATTATTTCATCACTCACTGCTCTCAAAACGGTGAAGGAAAACATCGTGAGGAAACCGGCATGTCCTAGAACCAAAAATTCGAAGACATGTGACATCTACCAACCCGTACCGCATGGTGGATTACGGCCCGCCTGTGTCCCAGCAGTGGGAACATTATAGGCTGATTATGCTGCCATACAAAATCTGTCAAAAACTCATCATTGTGAGACCACTGACACATTTGTAAATTAGTATACTTGGCCCCCAGATGTTATGTTATGTGTTATCCTACTAACATGTGACTTATTATATGGACATACTCTTCATTTATAATTGACAAGGAGTAAGAAACATATTGTTAATTGGAGATTGTACAATAAGACTGTAAAATATGTAGGTATAAATCAGAAAATATTCAAACATTTCATAGTTTTTAGTAAGACATAACCAATTACAACAATTTAATGTAATACTTTAGTAATTATTTACTAGGGATATTTTCTACATTACAATAGCTCTAATTAGCAAAAATATTAATAATACATTGCCATTGTTAAGACACTGGTATCAATAACTATCTACTCAAAACTGCATTACAACAAAATTTAATTCTGCTTACCACACAGTTGCATGATTTTTCATATTTTATTTTATGTTGTGAAGTTGTTAACTAAAATAAATATAGTTCCTGTAACAAGATGATCAATTTCATTCTACTGATTTTATATAATGTTCAACCATTGTAGCTAAAATATGAGCCTCACCTAATAGTATTTGGAGAGGCTCCTATGTTAGCCCTCATCATTATTGGCTAATTTTGCCTCTCTATTGGATGATAGCCAAATCATTATGAAAACAAAAATAAATATTATCACAAAATAAGCTTTATCCAGAAAAGTTTTCGACTGGATTGCCTATTTTTTTAAGTTGCCATCATAGTTTCTCAATTTAATTTTTTTTTACGCCCCTCTCTATCTTTGGATAGAGGTTTTTCATAAGAGATGTTGCGAAGCAAAGATATCTGTCTGGTTGCATTTTTTGTGACATAATGTCATATCATTTAAAAGAACAAAACCCACATAATAGCCTGTTTTGTTGCAGGCTACATACAAATGTTTATAATGATACAGGATTGCATAAAATAATAGGTAATTAACTATTATCAACTTAACAAACTCTTATTGTTTTCCACACAATACTATTCAAATATCAATAAAAAAGTAATAGGTTTTTGGTATAAATTGATTGCGAGCTATACCTACCCATTAAAGAGTAAGATAAAATGGAAAATATCATTCAATATACTGTGGCTAGTGTATGAAAGAATAACAAATTATTTCATTCAAGTCTCTCACAGAGAGATGGCTGGTATCCAGCAGTGGGAACATTATAGGCTAATTATGCTCAATATACTTATATTTTATTCAATCCAAAATGTGAATTCAATTGAAAATGTGAATATTAAAATCTATTACCTCTTTTGTTACCTTTTAACTTTGAAGATTTGCATTTATGTGTGAATAATAAGAATTACAGGAGTCACCGACAATGAGTATCATTCCACAGAGTAGTGGCACGGATGCCTTACATTCAATGTTGTTGTATTCTTATTCTGTTAATAGAATCTTATGATAGAAACATAAATATTTAATCTTATTTAGTACCAAGACTTATATGTATACTTAGCAGAGTCTGAGAGTCTTAGGATTCATAAGATGTAAAATATAATTTGTTTACCTGTTCAAACTCAGGGTCAGCATTTATTAGTTGTGCATTGAGTTCCAAATACAAGTCCCTGCTTCCTTCATACTGGATAAGAGGCTGAATGTCATCTTCAGACTCCATTGTTTATGTTCTATATGTTTAATTGATACAGCCGTTTTGTTTAACACATTTTATTTACACTGTGGCAGCTGCCTTAATTAATAGTTAAACATTTTTGTATTGAGAGCTAGTTTAGTCATCACATTTCTAAAATAATTGAGGGCAGAAAATTACTGACTGGTATATGTTACAAAATGATTAGTTTCGTGCATTTGTAACATTCCGTTCCATAATGATGTAATTAGATATGCCATGAAGTTTCGTAAACAGCGGTAATAAGCAAAGTTAGGGCATGTGCATTATACATAATATATTCTAATAACAATGACTCTAAGATTACCTATTTAATACCCCTTTTGTTAGAATAGCAAATTAGTTTACTAATCACTTTGAATGAATAAGTTTTCCTCACAGTATCAAGGTTTTTAATTGTTTCAAAATTAAATCTCGCTCGAAATGTAACGTTTACGGTTGCAGCAATTATAACATTTATTTTACGTATTATTGAGACTGGACATTATTTATTTTCGAGCCGTAATGAGAACACAATAACACAACACAAAAAAACGAGCTCAGCTGTACTCTAATAAATTAATAATTTTAACTGTTCATTCTGATCAGAATGAAAGTCTGTCACTGTCACTTTTGTGTCAGTCGTTCTCTGACTGCAGTCAGGCATGGCATGAATGAATGAACTGAGCTGTGTTGCCAGATCTAAGTATGCTCAAAATCGCCAGACTGGCAAATTACTAATGAGCCTTATTACTGCCATTCCATTTCCAAAATGTTAGCTCGGATGAAAATCTTTTCTGGAAAGAATTTGTTGCTCTAGTCGAAAACCATGAGGTGTTAATAAAAAAACCAACGTTAAATGGAAAAAAAAAAGTCGTCTGCCCTTAGGCATACCCAAGCTGAAAGATCGACTTTTTTTTCTTTGCTATTCATAGTGCCCCTAAGCGTATACTCCAATTCCTAAAACTCCGTCCCTAAGACGACCCACTGACCCTCTTAGGGCGTTCGTTTCTGCCGTTTCCACTCACAGCTGCCTTGTAAATACCTTTTGTTAGTTGCCTTTCACTCATCCTCTCATCATGACCAACCCATCTAAGCATACTATTTCAATTAGAAACCAGTAGTCATTTCATAAAATAATATGTTTTTCTTATTTCGAAACTTGCTTTGTTTGAAAGAGAACCTTAACAATCGAATTCGACAGAAAATCGAACAGTTGTGAATAGTTGTGCAGAAAATGGAAACAAAATCTATTTACCGATTGACTGTCATCTGTTGTGAGGTATTGTTCCATGCTCAGTGTCATTTTGATGCAGTTTTTGTCGTCTAGTGAACCTGAAACCAAAATAAGAGCAGTCAAGCAAGGGATTGATAGCCATCATAGTCTAAATATACCTATATTAGGCATTCATACCAGTTTTGTATTATGTATGTACACACGGCTACACATCAAGCTATACATTTCCAGTTTATGCTGATCTCGCATTGTATAGGATTTCCGTACAATGCGAGTTCAGCTTATACTGGAAATGTATAGCTTGATGTGTAGCCGTGTGTACAGTCGCCAGCACATCAAGCTACTACAACCTGTCAAATTTCTTTAGTAAATTTTAAACCTTATCGCTAAAGCATTAGGTTCAAGGTTGATTGGGAAAGTTTGACAGTTTCGGGTAGCTTGATGTGCTGGCGTCTGTACATACTGCGGTATACCAAATATATAAATATAAAAATAATTTCTTTAAAAATAAAATGAAATTGCCTCAATAGGCTGACACAATCTAAATTGCCATCGACTAGCTAAACAGAAGAACAGCTAAAAAGTGTCATTATTTTAGTTGAAATCCGTCCACAACGTTTTTTTTTTCCATTGGAACCACAGTCAGTCGTCACTTTTTATTATCTGTGCTAAAGGTTCAAGCGCGTGAAGTTATCGCTGTTAGCGGCGGTTTGCGATCGGCGGTCGGATTCATTCGGTCACTAATACGTCATTTACGTCATTACTGTGTGGTTTCATGATTTGTTTTGAGCGTGTTTGTGTATTTAAAGTTCAAAAACGTACATAATAATCTAGTTGGAGGACGAATTATTGCTGACAATAAGTAGATAATCAGTAAGGATTTACGTTTAGTAATTTGTAAGTATGTATAAAGTAGACGATAGAACCATAACCTAAAAATCTCACTACGAGATGTTTGTTTTGATATATTTTTTGCTATTACAATGGCTTCTAAGTTAATAACTTGTAGTTTCAGTAGTATTTTACAAGTTTTCACACTGTTTGCTTCTTATATCGCCGAGAGTTCGCGATAAAGTTTACACTATGCTAACCACGCTAACACTAACACATTAATTTTCAGGATTTTCAGCAAAAATGATTATTCCAGTACGTTGTTTTACCTGTGGGAAGGTAATCGGTAACAAATGGGAGGCCTACCTTGGTCTCTTGCAAGCAGAGTACACTGAGGGGTTAGTATATCATGATTGTGATAATCAAAATAAACAAAATTGCTTTTCCATTCTTGATTGGTACGTATTCATTGAGCGCTACTACTTAATGGATTTACTAACATGCAAGATGACAGTAACTTCTAATCTTCTACTACTGGTAAATATGGGCCCACTATTATACAGTGAAGGAATTCATCAGCAGCCACCTATTATAAACTTTTTGGAGGAGCAAAAAAATACCGGCCTGAAGAAAATATGATATAAGTCATTGATTCAATTAAGAAGAAAAACAGTGCTCGGCTATGAACTTGCTTCTCCCCATTGAGTGGATCCTTGCGTTTTTTCGATATGACACTATCTTGCACAGACTTGTCAAATCATGAACAAGATTGCGTTTGCTTTAATACTTAAATAAAATAAAATGTTGAAGGGAATATTTCTAAAATAACTAAACTATTGACAATTAATTCAGTCAGACAGTTAGGAGTCACCAAGTCAGTCCGTACTACCTATTGCAGTATAATAACGAGAACTTACTTGTGCATGGTAAAATACTGGTACATATTTAGGTGTAACTTCAACGTCAACTTAGACTGAATGCCAACCCCAACATAGGAAAAGGCTAGGCAGATGATGATGATGTAATGTATATACAGGCTAGTATACATATAGACAAATAAAAGTTATAAAACTAAAACCCAAAAAAAGTAAACTAAAAAGGTATAAACAAGAATCACAGACAGACAAATTAAAAATCCGGAGTCACACATGTTAGGGCTTAAATCAAACAGATACGTTGGACTCCGGATTTTCGAGGTTGATTGATTGAGCCTATAACCAGCAGACGATCAAGGCGCTTCCAACTATACCTCATTTGTCCAATTGTGAAGTTTAGAAGATATGACGGAACACATGAACATACACATTTCAGAACATTAGCCATAGTCGAGTAAATACAAAGTAAAAAGTAACAAAACAACAAAACTGCTATTCGTGCCGAAAACTATAAAAGAGTGCTAAAGACCGTGACAATTTGCTCGTAGATAATTACTGTCATTAACTGAACATTACCATAAAAAACGTCACTTGCCATAATATCTTGTATTGTTTGAACTTAGGATTAGTGTTAAGGAAAACTGATGTTATCTGTAGGAAATGGCTTTGAGAAAATAGTTTAATGATTCTAAGGTTGACTGCAAATTAATGAGGACTAGCAAGGTTGGATGTGTGAGTTTTTTTGTAGATGTCTGAATGTTTTGTCTTTATTTGTGGCTTTTGTATATTTTTGGGTTGATATTTATTGCCAAATGAGTTCCCAATAAATAAATAAAGTAAGTGTATGTATAAATAAATGTAACATTTGTAGCCAATTATGTTCATGTAATGGGAGGATGGGCAGCCAAGTAGGCACAAATACAGACTCCTAGGCTACTACATAGAATGATTCTATATTAATTGTCTAAAAGCCTGTATTTAATTAATTACCTCCATCATAATCAGCCAATGGCATTCCCACTGCTGGGACAGAGGCCTCCTCTCTGTGAGAAGGTGTGGGCCGTAATTATACACCACGCGGGCCCAATGCGGGTTGGTAGATGTCAAATAACTTTGAATTTTTGGTTCTGGGACATTATATAAAGTTCATTAGGTATATAAAGTAGTCTATGCTATGATGCCGGTCTCCTTCACCGTTTTGAGAGCAGTTTCGAGGAAATTATTGACACAAAGTAAAGCGCCTGTCAGGGTTCGAACCTACGACCAAGTCGTAAGTCGCGGCTGTTACCATGGGCCACCACTGCTCTTATTTACCAATTTTTTTTTTTTTTTAATTCATTTAAAAGAACTTAATTAATCTACAAAACGATGTACATACTTCGCTAAAAGACAGACATTATTTTCTAATGCTTACTTCATGCAAACGAATACATTAACTTGCTTTTCTGAAAACTCATAAATATTTATTGAAAGTAATAAAAGTTTGTATTCACATGCATTAGACGTGTTTTTGCTCTCACGTTTATGCTAATAATTATTTCGTTTTACTAAATACCGTGACTGACATCATGTCATGTCTGAAACGACCACTTTAAATATGGACTTCTTCTTCGGATAGCCCGCGAAATTCAAAAATTCTTAGGTTTTTTGCAATTTGCAGGTCAGTATCAGGCTGTAAATCCATATTTTTTACGAGCGCTAATAATATTTAGATCAACATACAACCTGATACTGACCTGCAAATTGCAAAAAACGTAAGAAAATTTGAATTTCGCGGGCCACCCTAGCTAACTTCTTTCATGGAAGTCGCGTCATCGTCACGCTTGAAGTGATTTGTTTTTTTTAGCGCCATCTACCGTCTACCGTTTGAATTACGTTGAGGTTACGCATTGTTGCTTAGTTTTCACTTCTATCGGCAGTCCCCAAATACTGCCGCGCATGGTTTTTTTTTTGTTTATTAATCTTTATTTCCACATTGTTGATATTCTGGACTCCCCATAAATATTCACTATCTTCTAGGTGTGGATGACCGAAAATATAAAGACTTTACTTGAGTTTGACTTCTTTTAATTATTAAACTTCTTACATCTTAAACATCTTCATCACCCCTTCGCCATCTTAACTCACTCTCCTTCTCTCTCTCTCCCACACATACTCTCTCATTCACTCATCGCTGCATTCATCTATCTACTTATTATTATTTCTTAAACTTCGGCTGCGTTCATAATTAAATCCTACATACATATTCAACTTTTGTCTTTTTTCCAGTGACGCCCTTGATGCTCTCGGCTTGAAAAGATACTGCTGCAGACGAATGCTTCTGGGACACGTCGACCTCATCGAGAAACTACTCAATTACGCACCATTGGAGAAATAGTTTCTCCATTATGGAGAAGAATTAGTTCTTAAGCTATTATAATATTTGTGATACTGAACTTTGTAAGTTTAAATAAATAAAAATAATATACCCTAAGTGTTGATTTTTATTAAATGTAAAAACAAGATTTTTGAGTTCCAAGAACAGGTGAAGTAATCAAGTAATTTTATTTTTATTTTTGTAATCAACGAAACAGGTATTGCATTCTTGTTTCGGCTAATACCTACAAGGTTTTATTCGTGTAGATTTTAAAGATGTTTTACCAACGACTATCATAAAATTGATATTGAGTGCCTATCTTGGTGCCTAGCTGTTTTGCATACTTGTATCTTCAAGGAAAATTAAATAAATTTTCGATTATGAATAGTCAATCTTTTAGATTTCTAAAAAATATAAATAGCTAAGGCATTTAAATATGCAAAATAGTTTAATTTTGGCGCAAAAAAATCGCAGTTTATGCCCACACAAATGTGCAACAAACCTAACATCACGCAAACCTGTTGTCTCCTTGGGGGTAACAGAAAGGGGGGAAAAATAGTAGAGTGTGTAGTGGTGAAATGTGGGTGTACGTACCTACATTTCACCATGTTATAAGACCTTTCTAATAGTGAGCTAGCCCATTGTCATTGGCAAAAATCAAGATCCAGTGTGCTACTGGGAGTTTACTGCTGAAATATTAATAATTAATCGACTCGATCGGACTAACAACGGTTAGCAATTGCGCTTGTTGCGACCAAATGTAGGTACCAATGAGACCGTCATGTGCCAATGCAAAGAAATAAAAACATACCACTTGATGAGTTTCTTAATAAGTTGGGAAATTGTAATTGATTGGTAATCATATTCAGTTGAAAACATTGTTATCATAAACGTCAATATCAATTGATTGACAAACAGAAATTCTTATGAAAAACTTACACATCAAGCGGGGAATTTGTGCCGTAAATAAAACAAACAGAGTATCAGAGTTAGTTATCTTTAGTATCTGACAGCAGAATAGTAAATACCCACTTGAACGATAGTTCGTCACACAATTTACATTATAGTTTTAAATTAAACGTGTACGCATTCTTTATCGTAGAAAAGATCTAAGAATATATAACACGTTAGGGCTGGCGCACACCTGGCGAGGCGCAGCGTGGCGCGCTTGTCACTGCCAAACAAATATCAACGTTGTTTTGCTAAAAATAAAGTTGAGAATGCGCCTCCCCTCATGTGCGCCGGCCCTAAGTAGGAGTTTTTACTCAAATGTGGATTGGAAGCATGGTTTAGGCATTGAACTTGATTCTAAACGTGACATTAACGGTTTTTATTATTAAAACGCCATTTGTTTCGAACTGATCCTGCCTGCACTACGCAATTATGATGCTGAGCTTCGACTGCTGCTGGCGCTGACTAAGTGTCAATAACACAGCTGCATTTGCGATATACAATAGTGATGTGGTTTTATTTTACCCATCTAATCTAACTAATATTATAAACGCGAAAGTTTGTAAGTATGGATGGATGGATGTTTGTTACTCTTTCACGTAAAAACTTCTGAATGGATTTGGATGAAATTTGGCAAACAGATAGTTTATAACCTGGATTAACACATAGGATACTTTTTATCCCGATATTCCCACGGGATCGAGAGTTACGCGGGCGAAACCGCGGGGCGCAGCTATATAATTATATTGAAACCACAAATTAGTTAATCCTGTGACATTACTCAATAGCTATCAAAGGAGGTCCATAGCCATTTGAATTAAAGCGACAAAGGTTATCGTTACTTAACTGGTTAATGGTTAACCATTTAATATGCGCTGCACGTCATAGTGGCTTGACCCCTGTCTAAATCTGGCATAGGAAACACGTCATCATTACGTTGTCGTCTATCCTATCCTATTGAACCTAACAAACCGAGGTAACTGAAATCAATAAATGACATAACATATCAACACGCCTGTATTCCCGAAGGGTTGGGCAGAGGTGTAGGTGATAGGTACACCCACATTTCGCCAGTTATATTTAAGTCCCATGTAATACGGGGCGAGCCTATTGCCATCAACCGGGCACGAATCCAAACGAAATACAAAATAAACGCAGACGTGTAGTTCACCTGTAATGACTACTATATAGGTGATCGTGAGTTCAATCCCCACCGGTTGAACTATGGTCATGGGCTCATCTTGTAGTGTAGAGCAATCTCTGTATATATTTTAATAAGTTGAGTAAAGGCAGGGGGCTAACAGGAACACACCCAATGAGAGACGATATTGGCGCAAAATATACTTAGTTTTAATATGACATTCAAATCATGACTGAATTCAGAATATCTTTGAGATGATGTTTAGAGCTGGAAATCAAACCTTTTTGTATGTCATACAGATGACTTACGAAAACAAGTTTTAAACAGATAAAATACGGAAACCCGTCTGCCTCCACATTTGTATTTTTAAGGATAATATCCAACTGGTTTGTAATATCTCCGAGTCGTTTCTGCCCTCGTAACACTTATATTGCAACATTGCGCTTGCGCCGGTTGTTCAATCTTTATGATGTTTCTGATTTGGCATTGTGTGTCTTATTTGGGAATGCTGTAGGTACAGGAAAACACACAGAATGTGTATTATTCGAGGCGTTTACGTGGTTTGTGGTTGTACATATTATACCTACCTAAGTAATTTTTGGTCGTGTTTGGTTGGTCTTATTAATAATATGGGTAGGTACAGGATTTTCCTCTACATGCATACCGGTTTTGTCGGTTCAATGTACTACGCAAGAGAAAGAACTAGTTCATAGTCAAGACTCGGAGTAGGTAGATTGATTCATCAAACCATCGTCTGCTTATGTGAAAGTCGAAAGATTTTCAGTCGAAAATCATCAAAACACCAGATCCGTACTCATCATCTGCCAGGGTTGCGGGAAAGTCCGAAAGGGATACCGGGACCTTGGCAACAGGCAACTGAAGGAACACGGGTGGGTTTTAGTCAGTAAAAGTCTGACACGCCCTTCCGCTCCGCCAAGAGCGGGAGAATCATAACTGACGGTGTTAGGTAAGTGACGGGCTCATGGCTGAAAAAAAAACAGCTGCACGGTCGATTGATCAGTTTAAGCTACACTTGCCGCGGTCATTACGTGGATAGGTGCATGCTGAGGCCCCTCCGTGCCTCGGAAAGCAAAATGAAAAAAAAAAGGTCCGTACTCATAAACATACGAATCGTTTGAATGAAGCACGTCCCATAGTCAAAACAAGGACTAGGCGCCTATGCATGACCTTTTTTCAACTACTTTTTGGTAAAGATTTTTCCAGCAGACTAATATGAACTCAACAAGTTCCGCACACTTGCCGTCAATAAGGTTAATATTATCCTTTATTTACTATTAAATTAGCAATATTTATAAATTTATAATCACGTTCTCGAAAAAGGATCTACCGACTTCGATGAAAGTTGCAATAAAGGGGTTTATGGTGCGAAAAATCGATCTAGCTAGGGCTCAAACTGGGAAAATTGGAAAAAAAAACAGAGCTCAGCTCGGTCGACCAGGTAACTACTAGGTATTATTACCTATTTATTTAAGATACTACTTAGGGCTATTCTACAAACCCATCACTGTGTAGGTAGGTACAAAGATTTTTTTAAAATCTGTAGCCATTGCACGACACGCAACCGTGTCCCAAAGACACATTACGTCATGTAAAATCACGCACCAACATCCAAAGGTTGTCTTCACTCACACACACCATTGTCAGTATTGTCCCAGTCCGTCAAACAATAAATCAGTGTCATTGTGAGACTCGTGTACATAATATTGTAGTGTATTGTTTTTATTTCACACACACGACGTTGATTTGTAAATGAATGAATGTTACTTCTTGTTACGCAATGGAAGACATAAGAAACTGGAAATCAGTATGAACTAATTGATTTTACATTTCTACGTGTTTTTTAGGGCGAATGAGTTGTCTGAGGAACGCTTTCATGAATTTAAAGATACCTCTCTCAAAAAATCCATCTGCCTTGCCTTTTTCCAACTATGCTGGGGTCGGCTTCCAGTCTAGCCAGATGCAGCTGAATACCAGTATTTTACATGGAGCGGCTACCTATCTGACCACCAACCCAGTTACTGGGTAACATGATAACCCTTGGTAAGACAAGTTGTCAGACTTTCGGGCTTCTGACGACCAGTAACGACTGTCAAAGATCCGCAAATGACAGCCAGGACGGTTTAACGGGCTTTCCGAGGCACGGAGGGGCAGCATGCACCCATCCACGTAATGACCGCGTCAAGCGTCGGTTAACCTGATCGATCGACACGTTCAGCAGTTATTTTTCAGCCGCCCGTCACTTACGTAACACAGTCAGTTATGATTACCCGCAACAAATAAGTGGGTAGGCAGCAACTAAAGTAATTACGCTGCAATAAAAGTAGTTACATCTGTGTTCTCAAATTATGATTTCCTGTATCATTATCGAAGGCCTTACAAAATTGGTACCTACACTACATGCATTACCTACTGCCGACTCTACACTTAGGCCATCGCGTGCATACCTTGTGCCTAATAGTATGGTCATCTAAATTATATCTCTATGATGGTCATCATAATCGTCATCACTTTAAAATACATAGCAAGCAAGCTTCCAGTCAAACCGGCACCCTAAATGAGTAACACACGATCAATCAGAATCTCAATCGGTTTGAAACTAATTGCTAATCCATTGCTGAATAAGTTCAAAAAAAAATCTGCTCGACAACGCTAATAACGCAATATGAGTTGTTGAACAGTCAAAATGAAACAGATTACCTAACTGTCAAAATGAAACATATTACAAAAATAAGTTAGGTAGGTACGAAGTTAGATAGCCGATTCTAACCGATTTGTTTGCCAACTGGCTTGTTGGTCAGTGCTCGCAATCCCCACTGTTGAATATGAGGACGTTAAGGGCCATAGTTTCCTGACTGACCTTGCGCATGTGGGCGGAGCTTAAGTCCCTACTCTAGACACGCGCGGTGGCGCGCTACACTAAAATGTTGATCAAAGAATATGCAGGGGCGCAGACATGCGCGCGTAGGTCGCCATTTTTGCCTACGATTCTTGTGCCTCATTAATGGTAGATGCAAGGCTGATATTTGTATAGATCGATACTTATGTTTGTGCGTATACGTATATTTTGTGTTTTGAACAGGACATTATTTTTAGCATATATGTGTAAGAAAAATTAAAAAAAAAAAAAAAAACAACCGACTTCACAAAAAACAATAAAAAAGTGAAAAATAACTTTCTTTCTCTTTCTTTCTCTTTCTCTTTCTCGTTCTCTTTCTCGTTCTCTTTCTCTTTCTCTTTCTCTTTCTCTATCTCTATCTCTTTCTCTTTCTCTTTCTTTCTTTATCTTTCTTTCTCTTCAAACAGGTAATCCAGACGTAATATAATACATGGAACTTAAAACATAACTGGCGAAATGAGGGTATACTATAGGTACATCTCTGTCTCACCCTTCGGGGAATAAACGCGTGATGTTTTGTTGATAAATATGTTTGATGAATGACTTATTAAAAACAGAGTAAAATCACGTATACAGCAGATTTATTTCCTTCTTTCTTTCTTTTTGTTTCTCTTTCTTTCTCTTTCCTACATTACCAGCAAATAAATGATTTATTTATTTCTTTCATTCTTTCTCTTTCTTTCTCTTTCCTACATAACCAGCTAATAAATTATTTATATATTTATTTCTTTCTTTCTCTTTCTCTTTCTCTTTCTCTTTCTCTTTCTCTTTCTCTTTCTCTTTCTCTTTCTCTTTCTCTTTCTCATTCTCTTTCTCTTTCTGTTTCTATTTCTCTTTCTCTTTCTCTTTCTTTCTCTCTCTTTCTTTCTCTTTCTTTCTCTTTCTTTCTCTTTCTTCAATTGGATTTTTCCATCTGAAATTTCTCAGTGGAAGCCCGGAGTCTGGATCAAACAGGTAATCCAGAGATGTAATATAATACATGGAACTTAAAACATAACTGGCGAAATGTGGGTGTACTATAGCTACATCTCTGTCTCACCCTTCGGGGAATAAACGCGTGATGTTTTGTTGATAAATATGTTTGATGAATGACTTATTAAAAACAGAGTAAAATCACGTATACAGCAGATTTATTTCCTTCTTTCTTTCTTTCTCTTTCTTTCACTTTCCTACATTACCAGCAAATAAATGATTTATTTATTTCTTTCATTCTTTCTCTTTCTCTATCTCTTTCTCTTTCTTTCTTAATCTTTCTTTCTCTTCAAACAGGTAATCCAGAATCCAGCAAATAAATGATTTATATATTTCTTTCTCTTTCTCTATCTCTATCTCTATCTCTATCTCTATCTCTATCTCTATCTCTATCTCTATCTCTATCTCTATCTCTATCTCTATCTCTATCTCTATCTCTATCTCTATCTCTATCTCTATCTCTATCTCTATCTCTATCTCTATCTCTATCTCTATCTCTATCTCGATCTCGATCTCGATCTCTATCTCTATCTCTATCTCGATCTCGATCTCGATCTCTATCTCTATCTCTATCTCGATCTCTATCTCTATCTCTATCTCTATCTCTATCTCTATCTCTATCTCTTTCTCTTTCTCTTTCTCTTTCTTTCTTTCTCTCTCTTTCTTTCTCTTCAAACAGGTAATCCAGACATGTAATACAGGCTGTAAGGGTAAACAGTCTTGTCATTCAAACCATGGGTAGTTGACTTAAATATCAAAATAAATGACCGAACACAACAAAAAAAAACGTCATTTTCATTAAAAGATTTTAAAAAGTTTCTATCCGACACCGTGCTCTCTAGCGAAACAGCTGACTGACTGAGGGAGGGGTCGCGTTCGCGGCCGGTCAGGTCACATCCCGTACCCCGCGCCCGTGTTGAGACGCAAGTTCTTTGCCCTAGCGCATAGGTCAACGAACTTGCGTCTCTTGTGGTAAAATGTAGATTTAAAAAAAAAATAAAAAAAGTTGCCATTTTCTATTGATTTTACGTTCTATAAATGAAACCAAACCACTGGTTGCAAGGATAACGGTGTTTACCCTAACACCCTGTATAATACATGCAACTTAATACATAACTGGCGAAATGTGGGTGTACTATAGGTACATCTCTGTCTCACCCTTCGGGGAATAAACGCTTGATGTTTTGTTAATAAATATGTTTGATGAATGACTTATTAAAAACATAGAGTAAAATCACGTATACAGCAGATTTATTTCCTTCTTTCTTTCTTTCTCTCTCTTTCTTTCTCTTTCCCTCTCTTTCTTTCTATTTCTTTCTCTTTCTTTCTCTTTCTTCAATTGGGTTTTTCCATCTGAAATTTCTCAGTGGTAGCCCGGAGTCTGGATGTATGGCCGGTCAAACAGGTAATCCAACTTAGGGGCCATAGTTTCCTGACTGACCTTGCGCATGTGGGCGGAGCTTAAGTCCCTACTCAAGACACGCGCAGTGGCGCGCTATACTCAAATGTTGATCAAAGAATATGCAGGGGCGCAGACATGCGCACGTAGGTCGCCATTTTTGCCTACGATTCTTGTGCCTCATTAATGGTAGATGCAAGGCTGATATTTGTATAGATCGACACTTATGTTTGTGCGTATACGTATATTTTGGTATATTTTGTGTTTTGAACAGGACATTATTTTTAGCATATATGTGGATGAAAACTCCTACATTACCACTTAAATTTCCTACATTACCAGCAAATAAATGATTTATTTCTTTCTTTCTTTCTTTCTTTCTTTCTTTCTCTTTCTCTTTCTCTTTCTCTTTCTCTTTCTCTTTCTCTTTCTTTCTTTCTCTCTCTTTCTTTCTCTTCAAACAGGTAATCCAGACATGTAATATAATACATGCAACTTAATACATAACTGGCGAAATGTGGGTGTACTATAGGTACATCTCTGTCTCACCCTTCGGGGAATAAACGCGTGATGTTTTGTTGATAAATATGTTTGATGAATGACTTATTAAAAACATAGAGTAAAATCACGTATACAGCAGATTTATTTCCTTCTTTCTTTCTTTCTCTCTCTTTCTTTCTCTTTCCTTCTCTTTCTTTCTATTTCTTTCTCTTTCTTTCTCTTTCTTCAATTGGGTTTTTCCATCTGAAATTTCTCAGTGGTAGCCCGGAGTCTGGATTTATGGCCGGTCAAACAGGTAATCCAACTTAAGGGCCATAGTTTCCTGACTGACCTTGCGCATGTGGGCGGAGCTTAAGTCCCTACTCAAGACACGCGCAGTGGCGCGCTATACTCAAATGTTGATCAAAGAATATGCAGGGGCGCAGACATGCGCACGTAGGTCGCCATTTTTGCCTACGATTCTTGTGCCTCATTAATGGTAGATGCAAGGCTGATATTTGTATAGATCGATACTTATGTTTGTGCGTATACGTATATTTTGTGTTTTGAACAGGACATTATTTTTAGCATATATGTGGAAGAAAACCTTTTACAAAAAAAAAAAC